>OU383776.1:31377809-31848685 GCA_910950805.1 Acrocephalus scirpaceus scirpaceus
GGCTGACCACTAGCCCGTGCATCAAACACTTTTCCTAGAGCTTCGGAAGGGCTCCTATTAAACGCGGGCTTGCTCCAACACCCCATCATCTACCAGAAGCCCCACCTTGGAGGCCTACGGGAGCTCAGAGGACAGAGATGGCAGCACCGCAGCCCGAGGTTTCCCGCCGGACGATGGTACTCATCGAGCTCCCGGCCAACTGTCTCCCTCCGTTCCCAACCTCCCCCGCGCCTTCCTCGGGAAACACCCGAAAGCAGCCGCATTTGGGAAGGCAAAGGAGAGGATTAAACGCAAACAGCCCATTTCGGGTCTCACCGGTCTCAAGGCACGAATCTGTTCTCCCGTGAAAAATAAAATCCGACTGCAGTGGAGATGAAAAGGGTAAATGTGAGAAAGGGCCAAGCTAAATTTTCACACATGCCCTTCGGGGGAAAACGCCAGGTTGCTAACTAGTGAGGTGAGGCAAACAATGACAATTACTTTAAGATCCAGGATTTTAGAGTAGGAGCAGGGTTTTTAAACGGTTAGGACAGGATTAAGTGGTAAAACAAGAATAAAATATTTTAGGGGAAGATGTATAGACACGTCAAGAAAGACGTTGAAATACCGGGTCTCACCATGTGGGCAGTAGGGGAATTATCTTCCCGAGATGCACGCTGTTAATGTTGCTGCCACCGTGCCTCCTAGTTTCTCAGAGAAAGTGAGTGCTTTAGACAACAATCTGAAACTTTTATTAAAACCACGCGCTTTCTGGGGAAGCTTGGCTTGGCAGAATTGTGGCTACTTATTCTGCTTCTTTACCTTTGATTCTGCTTTTCACTTGGCTGACCTTGATCAGGTATAAAATCTGTTAAATACGCATTACTTGAGAGTGGGTTTAAAATTAGTCTTTTCCTTCACCCCTTGGCAGAGATTATAAGCACATATTTAAAAGCTTTTTTCTTCTCCCGCCCCTTTCTCTTTTCCACTTCTACCTGCAACGCCTGACTCGGAGACAAACAAGTTTGATGTTCAAACCAACTCCCTCGACGGCAGAAGTGGGGTGCGGGGGGCATAGTCGGTCGGGTTGTGCCCCAGCGCGGCTGCAGCCACCGTACCCGCGGGATACACACCCCCATGGGATGTGACCCAGAGCAACAGCCTGGAAGGATGGGCTCAAAAAAGCTCTTCCATATATAGTTTTATATATAGTAAGGCTCTTTCAACCTATTTGTTCACTTAGGCAATAAAAGTCGGACTAAGAATTTTAACACTGACACCTCTTACAGCATCTCGATTATTGTGCTCTGATAGGTGCTGATGTTTAGCGATGTTTCTTCCAACTCTAGCGGCAGCTAAGCAAGCAATCTTTCCGTTTTCTCGCACAAATCTACAGCCTACTTGCTATCATGCAGTATGTTTGGAGGATAGATGGGAATTGTTGCACTGTTCATTGATTCCTACTAATGAGCCGATCTAAACCAACACTGGCGCTAAGTAGCCCGTCTCTAAGCGTACAGATGATGATTTGGCCGGTTCTTTACGTGTTTTCTATGAGCCGCATCGTGGCGAGTAGCAAGAATTGACAGTAACGGTTTGGAGAGGAGAGCGTAGGAATTTTTGCCCCTCTCTTGTTTTTGTGTTAGTCTTTGCGTAGCTTCCTTAACATAGTAACAGGAATGATAAAAAATTACTTCAGAGGGCCTGTGTCTCCCGCTTGCTGCCTCGCGCGGCTAACTTCAGGGCCGTTTCTCCAGGGCGCTGGACTCGACGTGCCACGGGGACGAGGAGAGACCACTTCCCGTTTTCCATCTCCGTGATGCAGTCCCCTCGGAGGGCCTTCGCGCCTGCTATAAGCCGAGCTGTGCGGGAGCGAGGGGTCAAGGAGGAGAATGGATAGGGGGGCTGTGAAAGGGGTGCAGGGAAGCTGGAGTAGGAGAGACGGGCGGAGGAAGCTTTCCGGCTCGGGCCGTTGTTCCCTGCCCTATGGAAAGCGCATCTCGGTCTCATACGGAGTTTTCTCAGCCCCTTGGCTCCACCTCACCCTGATGAGATGTGAGTGAGAGTGGAGTCGAGAGGCGCTTCTCGCTTCTTTTCCACGAGACGCCAAGTCCCCAAGCAGCTGTCATGTGATAGTAAGAGAGCAGGAACTGCGGGGGTCTCGCGACTCGGGCACCATTACAAAACTGCGCCGGAGAGCGCCAGCCCTGCCAACAGCCACGGCGGCCGCCGCCCCGCTCGCCACCTCTCCCCCCCGAATCTCGGCGCTCGCCACTGCCGCAAACTTATAGGCGGACACCAGACTGAGCGGTGAGAGGGATGTTTTTATTTCCTTCTTTCCTGTCTCTGCAGACGTCCGAGGTAATTTCATGCTCTCGAGCCCTTGGTGCCTGAGGAGCATCAACGTCAGCCGAGTGTGCCAGACGGCAGGGGTGAAAGCCCAGGAGACTCAGCAGCCTCCAGGAGAAAAGCGGGGCGCCAGCGGGGACCGGGACCTCCTTCTGCCACGTAGACCCCGAGCCCCCGCGGCCTGGGAGGCAGCTGTCTCTCCCGCAAGCTGAGAGGCGGCGAGGCAAGCGCGTCCCGCGGGGAGAGGCTGCAGGAGGAAGCCGTGCACGGAGCTCGCTGGCTGGCCGCCGGGCCGTCGCTGTCGCGTGTGGCCCGGGCAGGTGGCGCCCAGGATGTAGAGGCGGCGACGGGGCAAGGCAGTGAAGTCCTCGGATCCCAAGCCCGCCGTGCATTGAACGCCGCCTAGACCGGAGCGGCGGGATCGTGAGGCCGCGGGAGCGCTGAGGCAGGGCGGCGATGCCCAGGCCAGGGAAGAGTTCATACAGCGACCAGAAGCCGCCCTACTCTTACATCTCCCTGACGGCCATGGCCATCCAGCACTCGGCCGAGAAGATGCTGCCTCTGAGCGACATCTACAAGTTCATTATGGAGCGGTTCCCTTACTACCGGGAGCACACCCAGCGCTGGCAGAACTCCCTCCGCCACAACCTCTCCTTCAATGACTGCTTCATCAAGATCCCGCGGCGACCCGACCAGCCGGGCAAAGGCAGCTTCTGGGCGTTGCACCCGGACTGCGGGGACATGTTTGAGAACGGCAGCTTCCTTCGCCGCCGCAAGCGATTCAAGGTGCTGCGCCCCGAGCATCACCTGCCCGGCGGCGGCAGCGGCGGCGGGGCGGGCGGCGGCGGTCCTGGAAAGCCCGCGGCGCCCACCCCACACATGGTGCACTACTTCCATCCGCACCCGCCGCCGCCGCCTACCCCGGGCAAGATGCCGGGGCTGGCGGGCTCTGACGCGGCCGTGGCTGCGGCCGCGGCCGCCGCGGCGGTGGGAAGGTTGCCGCAGTTCTCGCCCTATGGGAGCAGCCAGCCCTCAGGTTTCAAGCATCCCTTCGCCATCGAAAACATCATCGGCAGAGACTACAAGGGTGTGCTCCAGGCCGCCGGGCTGCCGCTGGCCTCGGTGATGCACCACCTGGGCTACCCGGTGCCCAGTCAGCTCAGCAGCGTGGTGAGCTCCGTGTGGCCGCACGTGGGGGTGATGGACTCCGTGACCGGTGTGCCCGTGACCCCCGACTACGGCCCCTTCGGCATGCCCGTGAAGGCGCTCTGCCACCCGCCGGCACAGACCATGCCCGCGGTCCCGGTGCCCATCAAGCCGGCGCCGGCGTTGCCCGCTGCGTCGGCTATCCCCGCTCTGACGGTCGCCGCCTCGCAGATCTGTCCCGCCGCTTCCCCGGCTGCTGCATCGCTGCTGGAACAGACCGCGAGCAACAACCCCGAAGGCAAGAGCTCCCTCCACTCCGTCCTGGTGCACTCCTAAAGAGCAGGGGCTCCGGGGAGAGAGGCCCTCAGGCTCCCGGAGGAGAGGACGAGGGGATCCAGGGCATGCGTGCGGAAACGCGATCGATCTCATGACTTTACCTCTGCTTGGTGTCTGTGTTTATATCGTGTACTATCAGATTATTTAGGAGCCGGGTCGCAGGTAAGATCTTTTGTCGTCGTTAAATGTCATTAGTGGCGGAGAGGCGATGTGAAAAATCACAGCCGGGGCCGAAGGGGCTCGCTCGGAGGAAAGGGCCGACGGCGAAGTTCTCCCCCGCTCGGGGCGGCCATGCAGCCTGCGCTTCCCGCCGAGCCCCTAGCCCGGAGCAGTCACTCCGGACACCCCATGAAACCCGACCTTCGAGAGGAGAGGTGTTGCAGTCGGCCGACGGATAAGGAGAGCAGAAGGGTAAAACCCCAGCTGAAGTCTGCTTCTCTCTCTTCCACGAGAAACATGAAAACTGCTCCACCCTCCCTGTAGATCTTGTTACGAAACAGGTGGGCAGAGTGGTTACCTTGGACCCTGGCGAGCTTCGAGGCCCCATGATTGCGTGTAATGCTTGCTGCTTAAAGAATAATCGTTAAATATTTCGATTAAGTAGTGGGAATTTAAGCGACAACGGCACTGACTGAGAAGAGTTCCTTTAACTAACGATCGCTTGCGCTTCTTCTTCACATTTTTGTAATCCATCCTATAGTACCTTAGAAGGAACTGAAGCGTGACTCGGCCTCTCAAACTGTGTGTGAGTGTCTGAATTTCCTAGTTTCTCCTTGAAATAAAAACAGCCCGGCAATTCGTAGATTGTGCTTTTCACATCACCTTTCACCGCTCACAGACACCACTATTTTGTACGTGTTGCTTGGCGTTTCTTCCGCGTGAATGTGAACACAAAAAACTACGGGTGAAGGGGGAGTGAAAGAGGTGGGGAAAAGTGGGGGAAGACAGGAGGAAAATGATTTAAAAGTTATTCGGGAAAAGCACTTTACTGAAAACAACCTTCCAATAGACGAGAAGTCTGTGCAGAGGGATCAGAAGTCAGAGACCAGAAGTCAGAGAGCGACGTCCTGGGCTGATGATTCCCGGCTGGTTTGTGAATGATTGCTGCCGTATCCTGCCTGCCCTGCTGTACACCAATGCTCATTAAAGCCAATCCGTCCATTTGCTTCTGCTCGTGCTGCTATTTAAAATACTCGCCTTTCACATTGGTTAAGAACTGTGTGCTTGTAGCGTAAGTTTTCGCTCCCTCTCCCCAAACTGACAAAAAATATCCAAAAGTTTTCTCGGCGGCAAGACAAGGGGAAGAAAGAGAAAGAAATCTCTTACAGGTAAATTGCCTGCTACGGAGGCACTGCGGTCTCTGCGCGCAGCTCACGGGCGAAGAGCCGGCGTTCGGGTGTAAGAAGAGGGCACTGTCTCGGAACCCGATCTCACTGAAGGCAGCTGTAGTTTTGCCAGTTTCAACGTGTGCTGGATCGCACCTGCTTCCTTGGTTTTATCCCCTCATGCCGGCGCACCGTGGCCCGAGACGCCAGGTGGCAGACCCCACCCCTGGGGAAGGATATCCTGTGACAGGCTGACCCTTCTTGGTGCCAGAGAAATTTGCTAGTAAAAGCTAACCTGTTTGGCCCTGAGCGCTGTCTGTCCAAAGCTTCCCCCCTACACACTCGTGGGGTCTATTCGACCACTTGAAATTCCCCTGGAACTGTAGAATTTCCAGTGGTTCCCTCTGTTCTAGGCGTGTTTGTACCTTAATTTCAAAAATTACAGAATTCCTAGCGCCTAAAAAATACTACTAACTATGTTATCCTAATGAGACGCATATTGGTACCATGGTTTGTGAATCGGTCTGGAAGGGGAATTGCCTCTGAAGTATTGCAACCAGATAAACTGAGCCAAAAGAAATTATTAAAAAACAAACAAATAAACAAAAATACAAAGAAAAAAGAAAAAATGCTTCACATTTTCTTTACTCTGCTGTTTTCCATCTTAGGCAGAGATCCAATTCGATATTCCCACTGCTAAAACCAAGTTGCTAATAAAAAAAGGCAGTCTGCCAAATAAATCATGAATAGCAGTAGTTGTATATTACTTCCATATGTATTTGAATATATTCCACTGCTCTTGATGTAACTGCTGTGTAGGACTCCAAAGCACATCTTAAGGAATCTTAAGAGTTTTCCCCTTACATTGGTCAAAGGGTTTAGAGGGATGGAGAATTTGGAACAGGAGCAGAGATAATCCTCCTGGGAATTATTCAAAAGATTCTGGTCAGTTTTAGGATTCTGAATGACCTTCTAGATTTCATTGCGGGAAAACTTTTATTCGGTGTGAGGAGGCCTGTCTGGGTGCCGCGGCGAGATGTAAGCAGCAGGCTCCCGCCGCCTTTCGCACACGGGCAGCCGAGGCAGGTGTATCGAAAACAGAGGCAGGACGCCCGGCGCAGGAGGCTGTCTCGACAGGAGGCAGTCTCTGATCGGAGACGAGAAGGGCCTGAGGGCCGGGCCCTCGCCCATCGCCCGGAAGAACACGCCGGGAAGGCGGAGTACACGGGGATTTGTGGGGTACCCAGCGGTACCCCATTGCGGGGTGCACTGCAACCTGCACACATGGGTGCTGTGTGCAGCAGGTTTTCCCCACCACGGGGCCTTTGGGGAGTGGGGAGTTTAGGCCATGGGTCACGCCCAGACGGCTTAGTGTGACTCCCAGTTCAGTGGCCTACACTTCGTATGAGCTAAAGATGGTGATATTTTCTGTAGCTTGTACAGTGAAAATTTTAGGGGGTTAGAACCTGTTAATTTCAGATTATTAGAGGGGGAGGGAAAACAAACTATTCAAGTAATATTTTCTAACTCATTTATGCATCTATTTTTCCTTATTCTTAAGTACTTCATCTCTAAACGTAGCCTTTGCAAAGTTATGGAAATTTGTACCAACAACCAATAATCCCAATACATAAATAAACTCAATTCCAATTGCTGCTTAAAACCAGATGATGGAGAAATCAAATAGTATCTTTTCTTCCAAGCTGAAAAGCACCAGGTGTAAACTGGGCAAGATTTTTCACTTGACAAATAAAATAGGATAACAGCCTTGTGCCAACTACTAGATTTTTTTCTGTCTGCTAAACCAGTACACCTCATGCAGAAACAGCTTGTCTTCAGATTAAAGTGCACATGTGTTCTGCACAGAAAAGGCAGCTGAGTCTTTACTGAGTGGATGCAGGCAGGGTGTTTGTAAGCAGAAGAAACAGATGCAAGGAGGACAAGCAAGCTTAATCTTCATACTATCACACTGTCAAAGGTAGAGAAGTAAAAATTATTACTAGAAGAATGGAGGCCTAAGAAAAGGCATTCATTTCACTCCAGTATGCTTCTGGTTTATTGTGGCAAGCTAATATAGTGATTGTTATTTCTACTCATGGGAAACTATTCCAAACCAAGGCATTGCTTTGTGTATTTTGAGTCCATAGGGCTTGCAGATCAAGAAAGAAAAGCAAATGCAGTAAACCTCTTAGAATTAACTTAGCTTATGGTCTAAACATGATAGCAGTGTTTCAGTGGATATGTTCTGATCTCAGTGATACCTGCTACACTATGACAACTGGAGTTATAACTGAAACTCTGGACTCCATTGATCCAATTCTGAAGTCTCTCTGGACAAAAATTGATACAGAAAATCTGCTTGGAATTCTGCTGCTGTTGCTTGTGGTAACAGATTTTTCTCTTTATTGTAAGACTTTATCTTAAATCATTATCCTTCAAGTCTGTTGTAAGATAGAGCCTTCCCTGTAAGTGCTGAAAATATGTAATAGTTTCAGTTTTGAAAAGTAAAATTTCACCTCAGCTTCTGGAGTTTTGATGAGTATATGGTTAGATTAACTATTTTTAGTTAGACAAACCAGGTTTAATTTTAGACATCTAATGATAAAAAAAAACAAATTACAGCCTATGGGCCTCTATTCTGGACATATATAAGTATGTAACACATTTGTTTAAAGAATCAGTGATCTTGCCTCTTTGCTTGTACAATGTGGTTACTGGCACAGCCCCTGAAGAAAAGCCTAATAGGACAACTCTTCTCAGTGAGCTCAGAAGAGAACAAGTTCAAGATTACTTCAACTCAAAAGGATTCAGATTCACATCTATGCATCAAAAAAAGTCAGCTGCAAAATGGCACATGGAGAAAGTTTTGTTAAACAGCAACAAATGTAAGGCTCATGAAGTGTCAGGACTTGGGTGTGTCTCTGCAAGGGTAGAGTTCAAGCGCCATTGGAGAAAACAAATAATGGACAGAAAGATGGACATGAGGATAGGAATAAATGGCAAATTTTCAAATCAGAGTGCCAAAGGGACAGGTGTTGGGTGTCCTAGAAATCCATAAATGTGGTATGTAGAAGGTGAGTCAGGAAGGTGACAAATGTTTGCTAGTATTAAGTCATATAGACTAACAAAAAAGACTGGTCAAGAAATTTGAGTTGCTGAAAGACATCCACACTGGGTTACAGGATAATAAAATGAAAAGTGAAATTCATTATTGACATATGAAAGCTGCTGTGCAGAAATAGTTCTCATTTTATATACATAATGATAGGTCCTAAAGTTTGGATTTTTACGAAGTTATGGTAGATACCACTAAGAACATGTTGGTTTGTTACTCATTAGCTGTGAAAATAGAAAAAAAAAAGGCAAAAGAACAGAGAACATAACAGAAAATACCATGTCCCTCTTTAAATCTAAAGGAAACTGGAATGCACAAGGAGGACCTGTGAGTTCCTCACACCTGAAACATACCTAAGGTATATTGAAACTGTCAGGATACAGGATACAGCGAGAATCAGAGGCGATGATCAAAGGTGCATCTTCTGTACATGTAGCAATCCAAAAGTCTAAGACTTTTCAGCATGGAAAGCAAGTACATACAGAGATACATGACACAAATTTACAAAACTGTGAGAGACCTGGAGAAGGAGGCTGGGGCTCACTTGCTCATTCTTTCTCTTAATACCAGATCTGTGAATCTTCAGAAGGGTTCAAAGCAAACAGAAAGATGGGATACTTCACACAGCATGCTACTGAATTAATTGTTGCAGGATTTTCGGGGTGTTGAAATTTTACATGCACTTTAAGAACAAGTGGAAAATTCATGTAAGATGACTGAGATTTGATCCACAAGAACTCACTGTCTCTTGCTCAGATTTGCTATGCTAATAATATATTTCAGAAAGTATTGTGACATACTCTTCCTGTCCTACTCTTTCTAAAGCATCCATTATTTGTTTACTGTTGGAGACAGGGCACTGGGGTACATGAACATCTGGGTTCACCTATGACAACTGTTCTTCATCAGAGAGGGAATCAGGATTTGTGACTTCCATTTGTAGCTAAGGGTCCAGAATGAAAGCAATTCTTTAATGCTATCTACAATATATGAAAACAGACTGGACGTACGCAGAGATGCATTTGCAAAGAATTCAAACTCCAAAGGCTAACTGCATATGTTCTATATGAAAAATATTTTAAATGCTTCAGGAATGTACAAATTCCTTATTTCAAGGGCAGTGCTGCATTTATTGGAATATTTTGCTTATTTTCTGGTTTAATTTAAACAATAAAAAATTTTCTGCATGAAAGACTGAGCCCATTTTTTATATTATGCCAGGATAATTGTTATAGTAGGCTGCATATAGGTACAGATTTAAATGCTCTCTAAGATAGAGAAGCAACTCAGACATCTGTGTCCTGGTACTGTAAAAGTGCCAAGTCAATGCCATGCATGTCTGAAGAATCCATAGTGTTGTAGGCATTAGCAGAAGTGTCAGTGTATTGCTTTTGTCTCTATCTCCTTGTTTAGTTACAGGACCAGTGAAAAGAAACAGCTTTTTGAAGGAGGAAATGAACAAGTTCTAACAATGGGAAAAAAGCCAGCTCTAGTACTGAGTTTCGCAGAGTATTAAAAGATACGTTTTACTGCATTTGAATTTGAATTACATCCAGAATATACCATAGTAACTTCCAGTATTTGTCTAGACTTTACATGGATGCTTAATCTACACTGGAAGAGGTAGTCATTTCCAATGAGATTTTAAAAATCTGTTTTTAAGGCAAAAGACCTAGGAGAAAGATGTAAGTTCATACTGCATGGACTGCTTTTATTGTGTATTGCTTATTAAAATAATTATTAAACAATAGATATTAATGGCATAATGATGACCAATGATGCCCCAAATTTTTAGGCCAGTGTCATTTTAAAGCAGTGATTTGGAAAAGTAAAAACAACTTGATATTCCTTATCAACTAATCATGCCTTTTACATCAAAAGGGAGGTTTTTAGTAGACCACCAGTGAATAAATTATTAGGCAAAGAGGTCTTCCCTGAGTAAGGGATGCTATTTTTTATTATTAATCTTCAATTTATCAAAAAATAGACATTTAATTCTGTGTACTATACAGCAAACTCCTGGCATCGGTCAGGTCTTCCTTTGAGGATGGTCTAAATAATTTGAAGTTCAATAATTTACTAATTATGGATAGAAGTCCATAGAGAAAGAAAGAAAATGTATTTTCATCTATTGTTTACACCTTAGAACAGCTACTGGAAAATGGTAATTTGCTGAAAAAAAATGTAAGAGAAACTTTTTAGTGTAATTGTAGTAGCAATTTGTGTTGTATGAACCTGTTGTTTTATGTGGTATGTCTGATTTGGAGTTATCCTCTCCTAAGTCTTGAAATTAGGGTGCTTTTAATTCCTGTGTGGTCTTTTGACGGTGGCTGGTATGAATTTGTAACATAACAGATTAGTAAACATGCAAATTATTGTGATACTTCATATGCTTAATAAAATATATGGTTGAAACTAGTAGGTGCTTGCATCTTTTTAAACTGATTATTACTGACTGATTATGAAAAGCTTTCCTGGTACACATGGAAAAAGATGCAGTGTAATGTGCTACATTGCTAGCTGATTATTACTGTACATAATTTTTAAAGTTGAATGGGACTGTTGGCATAAGACCTAGAAAGAGAAACAACTTATTGCTTCATCAAGTATTTGTGATAGAGATAAAGAAAAAAAACCATAAAAGGATGAATATAATATATCTCCAAAGTTAAGTTACACCCATTACACCAGTAAAACAGATAACAAGTGAATTGAGATCCTTACTAAACATCTGGTATCTTTATATTATAGTGGTTTATAAACTTTCTTTAAAATGGGAAATGTCCTGATTTATTTACTAACTTTCAGCTTTGTTGAAAACAAACAAATAAACATGTTGAAAACATGGGCCAAAGTTGTATTGCTGCAGATTCTGCATTTCAATATATTTGCTGTTTTGTAAAGGTGTCTCTGTGTCACCAGCATATTTAATCTGCAAATCTCCAGACAAATGAAGAGAAAATATACAGATAAACATCAATGTATTAGGCTGAGGTATTCTAAAGGAAAGAATAACAACTAAAAGCATAAAATGGGGTTAATAAAACTTGCAGCCATAGAATGCAAGCTACTATGAAAAAACTCAATGTTTTTCTCTGGTAACCAACTTCCAGTGAAAATACAGGTAGTGCAATAATCTAAATACTGAACAAGAGCTTCAGTAAAGAGCTTGGTGTGACGGTGTCTGACTAATCATCAGTGTAGGTTGAGGAGGACTAGAACCTTGCACAAACGCTGACTATACACTTGTAACATTGCATGTTACAAGTTGCACGTTACACTTGTAACATGCATTTTAGGTCTTGTAACAAAGGTATCTGAAGAGACTTGCCAGATACAAGCAACTCAAAAGATTCCCTTTACTAACAAAAAAGCTGAAAACTTACTGAATATGCAGGAATATGAATGAAGGTCAAGAAAAAATTGGAAGTTCTCATGGATTCATAATACCTTTAGCATACATACAGTGCTTTCATTGTCCCCTCCATTTCTTCCTCACTTGCACAGTACTTTTTAAATTTACTGCTCTATTTATTTACTACTCTGAGTTATCTTAATTTCTTACTTTAAGCTCAGAACCTGTGTTCTCTGAGTGTGACAGTGAATTTCTCCTAAGTTCTCCTGGAATATGGAATTCCCTATTTCTTGTGATATGGTATCATTTTATGCCATTTTTTCAGTCACTGCAGGTCTACAATTTTTTCACGGTGAAAATTTTTAATAGAGAAGTTAAGTCTGCTGTCGACAGATTCAATTTTCCTAATGTACCTGAGATGCATCACAAACATACATTTCTCCCAGGCAGCAATCAGGAAACTGTTAAATTCAATCATATTCCTCTGATTTGCTGAAAGTAAAATTGGCTCCCTGTTTTGACAGCCATGAAAAAGAGTGGGACGACACTAGTGGCAGTGATTCATTGTCATCAGAGAGGTATCTTGAGTGTCCCAGCAGTCTTCTGGAACTCCCAAAAGTGATGACTGGGCATTTCTTTTAATTCATGCCAGGAGAAGGCAGAAAGTCATTTGTGACTACGGGCTGTTAAGGGTGTATCTTACGCTAACATTTTTGTGAAGACAGTAGCTGCAAGATTCTACCAAGGTTTCACTCTCTTCTCCAGGGGGAAATTGCCTCTTTGGAACAACAGTCTGGACTTTTTGATTCTGATGTCAACAGTCCCTGCTTTGGGATTTTTGTGTGCCTTTTTAATTCAGATCATTATAGCATCATTTACTGTTGCACAATTAACTTGAGAAAAACAGAATTTCTGGCACTTTTGCATCACTTAAGAAGGAAAGGAAATGTTCAAGTCAAGAAAACTGTACCAGCACATGGTGAAGTAAATCAATGCCATCATACAGGTGAGAACATCCTAATTGCCTACAAGATACATTTGGGCTTTTAAAAATCATGTTACCAAAAATATTACAAGGTCAGTAAAGATAATTTTCTTTAAATGGATCCCCTTTCCTTTCCTTACATTTTTTTCCCCAACAATGCTGTCACAAGAAATCCACCAGATCTGAAATGCCAAAAACTACACTGAGAATCTAAGGCAAGAATGTTGGACATTTATGTAGAAAGTTCCAAAGATTGACAATGCTTCATGAAATGTAATACTTCAATCTCAAAATTCTGGAAGGTCATTTTGGAATAATACCTAGAGATGACATGTCAAAGGAATTTGAATTGGGCATTAATTGGCTTATTAGTGGAGAAAGATTCACAAGCAGTGCAGACATAAATTCTGGTCTCTCAAAGGATGAAAATTGTGTTCAATGACTTTACTCCATCAAAATGAACAAGTAAGTGCACATTGAAGAGGGCTCACAAAATTAATCTTTGCTTCTGCTGATGAAGACATTTTAACTTTTCAAGTTTCTTTGATTTTAAAATTTCTCATTAAATATTTAATAAGGACACCAATATCCAGGTGATAATTCTCCCAGCAGCCACAAAAGACTAAGAGAAAGGATTGATTCATGCAGTTTCCATTCACATCCTTGGTGGATATAAGGAAGGATTCAATTACTTTGACTCAATATGGCCAAGACATTTAGAGACTGTCCTATGGATACCAGAATTTGTTAATACTCTTGTTATGTGTATAGGAACCCTCCTTTCTAGCCCACCATGTCAAATGATGAAAACACTGCAGTATCTTAGTGAAAAGCACCACCATAACAAAAGAACAAGTAAACAACAACAAAAAAAATCAAGCAGTAACATTTTTATTTCTTGGGAACTTGCAAGTCAGATGAGAATTGAAGTACATTTTTTTTCAGACTAGACACTCAGAGCATCAGGAGGTCCAGTCAAGACTGAGTTGGATTTTTTTCATGCTAGACAGAGTTGTAGAATAAAAAAAGGCAATACTTATGTGTTTTACAGACAGAAAACATAAAGAAAACCTGACTTTGTTTAGATAGCTGGTAGGAGAGACAAAGACTGTATCTAAACCTCACAAATATTGGTTCAAGCCCTAACTGCAAGATCCTCTTCTCTCTCATGGGAACAGCCTTTCATTTTGATGCTTTTCTCCTAATTCATTTCCCAGAAATGGATGGATGGAAATAACTAAAGGTTTATGAAATACATCATTGTGTTTATAAAACTCTGCTGTAGTTGCTGGTACTTGTCCTGCTTGGAAGAAAGCAATGATAAAATCCACTTGCACTCTCATGCAAATAAGCTTCGGGTACCAGCACTGCCTCAGAGACAGCCTGAATACAGACAGCTTTCCTCTTTCCTTTGAGTCTTATCTGAGCCAAATATTTTAATTTTCTTACTGAGTTAAGCTAGTTAATCAAGTATTCTCACCCCTTTGAGCTCTGTGGTTTCTAATTAGCATTATCCCTTTTCCAAGTGTTATGGAACTTTGGCTTCTTGGAAGAACTGTCACATTCTGCCTTGAGGTCCTGAGGCTTGCACATGGCAGTGCCCAGTTCCAGATATGGATACATGGATAGATGTCAGATTTTTGTTGTTTTGAACCTAACCTATTTAGGCAGCTGCTTTCAGATGTAGAATGGACACTACAGATTTGGTTATGCAACTACTTATTCTCAATTTTTCTGCTTACCAAATATTTCTTGCTGCTATATATAGCAGTGATAAAAACAGGAAAGTGACAGGGATGAAAGTTTTATGGAAGAAGTAAATGATGCTAAGAGCTTGCTAAATATTCTATCAGGCCCTCATTCTAAGAATTTCCATTAATTGCTTTGTCATCAAAATACTTAGGGGGACCCTAATGATCTTAAAGGATTCAGCTGGACCATCCAGAGCTGCAAATGGGAAAAGCCTCAAGGGCCTCTTGTAGGATTAAACTTACTCCCATTCTAGCATCTTGAAAATATTCTATGAGTGGCCTTCCCGTCATAATCAAGTAATGAAAACCTTTCTTTGTACTTTTCCAATGACTTTAGCGCCACTGTGCTGCCTGAAAGCCAGACTGGAAGAAAATATTCAACTGTAAGACTGACTTGACAGAAATGTTATGTCATAGCAGTAAGAAACACATCCCAAATATTTTTGAGTGCTGGTGAAATCTAATTAATATGCTACCTTCCTAAGGAATTAGCATTTATCTGTGTGTCCTACATCGTGAAGAAACATTCTGTGTCTGTCAGAGACTAATTCAATGAAGTTGCTACTGATGGCCTTTACATGAATCTTGCAGTAATAAAGCTTCC
Source organism: Acrocephalus scirpaceus scirpaceus (assembly GCA_910950805.1). Taxonomy (NCBI): domain Eukaryota; kingdom Metazoa; phylum Chordata; class Aves; order Passeriformes; family Sylviidae; genus Acrocephalus; species Acrocephalus scirpaceus. Next base: position 31,392,755 of record OU383776.1, read on the forward strand.
CATTCAACAGGAATACCCAGTCTTAAAACTTTTACAAATGAAAAGGGCAGGATGAATTTAGTGACTTAAACTCAGTAGGAGAAAGAGGAAAAGACCTCACAAAATAAAAAATAATGCAGGCAGGGAGCTGGGTAATTGGCAGTAGAAATCATGTGCGGCTGGATACAACTATAAAAAAAAGAAATTAAACTACATTATAGCCATCAAAATATGTAGCTACATGAATCCATATATATAAAGCCAGTAAAAGATCAGATTTTTGAAAAAGAGAATTCTGTTCTCCATCATAATTCAAATTAAGTGAAATATATTTGTTACAATACTTCTATAATAACATAGCCATTTGTCTGGAAACATGTACATAAGGGAAATAAAAAGTAGTAATACAATAGATACATTATTTTAAAGTTATGGCCAATAAACCATGAGAAATCTCCCCCCAACAGAAGAGTAGAACTGAATTGACAAAACCATTGTGAATTGTCTGATGCTGGAATTGAGGCTGTGGTGAATATCAGGCATATGGCCTACTACTTATTTTTCATGTGGTTTGTTGCATCTGATTGTCCATAGTTATGAACTGAAAACCTGCTATGTACCTCTTCTGTTAGTGAGTATGTGCAAAAAGTTGAAAATACATGGCAAAGAGGTGACCACATGGCAAGGTCATAGATTGCACAAAAGGCAAACATTTTCATTACTAGCTGATGTCCCTTAAATTTTACACCAATCAGCTCACATTTTAACATGGACAGTTGCACTTGCTTGGCCTGCTGAGTCTGTCCAATTCCATGATAGTTTCTTCACTGTTATAACAGCAAGAACTTCTAATGAAATGTTTTGGAGATGCTGAAATCAAGGCAAAAGTCTTTATGAAGCACTGAAACTGTACATTTTTATGAAGTGAAAGTTTCCATTGATCTCAATTTTTAGAGACTGCAGAGGAGATCATTGCACCACATGAGAGAATATTTGAGTGTAAGAAGACTCCCTCACAGAGAGTGATAAGTTTTGCAGTACAAAAAGTCCATAATTTTGCCCTACATCTTAAATCCTTCTGTAATCCATAGGCAGAGTATCAGCCGTATCAGAAATGGAGTGTTACATGCAGAGACACCGACAACATATGTTTACAGTGTACTCTTAGATGACCTTGTGTTTTAGTACTTCCTTTTTGATTCCTCATATATCAAGAAGCAGATTTCCCTATAAGTAGGTGAAACAGGTTAACTTCTCATTAAATGCCAATTCAGCCACATGCATAATAGCATTCTTCAATTAAATGGAAGACTTAACAAACTAATTGACAGGAAAAAGCTTTTAAAGCCTACATACAATCTCTTAGCACATTTAGGAAGGTTATGGTTTAATGTACAACTCTTTGGCTTTTCTGATGTATCTTCAGTGCCTTGCCAAAACCTTCGCGCCTCCTGCACCTGGACTGGAGCTCAATGTGCTTTAAGGAGGGTTATTTTGGCTTGAAGAGAAGAGGACTTTCATTACTTCAAACATGGACATTAGATCAAGTTTTTATCTTCACACATAATCCTCTTTGATGTCACGAGGCTGAAGCCTCTCAGAATAGAAAGAGAAAGCTGTGAAAAGAGGCCCATTTAATTTGTACATTTAAGTGCTGCTGCTCCAATTCACTAGAGTAGCATTTTCATTGTTTTCTGCTTTGCACCCTAAAGGCAGGCTTACAGCAGGCAATTATGAATGGCTCTTCTGAACAAATAATTGGAATTCTCTAGTTGTGGGATATGGTTAAACAATGTCAGGACTGCAGATGAGAGGTCAAATATTCCCATTGGCACTACTGAAGTTACAGGCTACTCTTTTCACTTGCCTTGAAGGATGAGTATTTGTAATAATTTGTTTTAACAGCAGCTAATCAGGTAAGCTGCATGAAATAAAAGAGCAAACATGAAAATGATATTTTGTATTTGCCTTCAATCCAGAACAATTGTCTTGAGTTAAAATAACAAATCCTGAGAAGGTGGTTTGGAAGAATGCTTTGCAGTGGGAAGACTATCTGATGAGAATTAAGCTGGTAAAGATACACAACATTTACAAAACCCTACTTTTGAAACTGCAGTAAGGAGACAGCTGTAAAAAGTTTTTCATAGCAACTGATTCTATGTGCAAACATCTCTGTTGAGTAATTCCACCAAGTTATTGGTGGAGCAATGGGTCTGTAATTGAATATCTTTCTTTTACTTAAAAAAGAAACACCTGAGAGATTGAGACATAATTTCTGCATCGTTTATCTTGTAAAGCAAATAATTTAGTCTTTCCTGAAACAACTAGCCCCAGATTATCCACAAAGAAATTACCCACATTATTTTCTAGTGAATTTTGACCTGTAGGAATTTTGTGCCAAAGTTCATCAAAACAGCAGAATTTTGTACATATCCTAAGAAAATCAAAACTCTGAGTGTGTATGTGTGCATATGGACAATGGAATTGTACTGCAGAAACACAAATCATGAGATAAAACACCTTATCAAGATGACAGTTAGTGAATAGAAAGGTATTTTTGTTTCATGGATTCACTAAAGGAATGGACTGACTAGAAGATAAACAGGATAATCCAAAAGTAAAATATACATACCTTCATGATTCAGAGATATTTATGCACAGTGAGCATTGCCATGAACCAAAACCAGAACAATTTGATCTTCCACTTTCACCAAAATGCAACATACAGGATAAAAATTCAGTATTGTTTGTTGCCTTACCTAAGGCATTGTATCTGTTTCACAAAATACACTTGGTTCAAAGCAAAGTACTGCTAATCCAAGCCATTCAAAACTCAAAACTTCTGTCTCTCCTGCAACCCCAAATCTTTTTCTTTGCCTTTTGAAAGTATGAACTGCCAAAGTTCAGTCCTTCTTTACAACAAAAAAGCTAAAACTTATTTCTCTTTGAAACACAATCTAATATGGATGATATTTATAATTGCATTAATTTGAGAGAACAGAGTTCATAAATGTACCCATTAAAATTCTTGGAATTTTTATACTACTGCTCCTATTACCACTTCTCACCATTGCAATCCCAAGTGTTTAAACTTCACATAGACTAAAGCTTCACACTGAGAGTTAATGAGTTTGAAGCAGAAAATCTTAGTTTTTCATATAACTCTTTTTTTCTTCAGTGCTTGACATCAATTTTATGTCACCACTGCAAATGTTATCTACAGACTCCCATCCATAATGCAATTACACATTATTTCCCATTCTACCATGCCTTTTATGTCTATTAAAGTTTATTTCAAGAGACACGTTCTTTAATTTTTTTTCTGCTTTCTAGTGTGAGGTTAACGTGAGTTATATTCTAATTTATGTTTATTAGTGGGTTGTGATTCTGACTGCATCTCCATGAGAAACATGACTGATTTCCACAACTATCTTTCTTATGATCATAAAACAAATATTGAACAATGAGGAAAGCCTAAAAAACCCAACCCCCACACACCTAAAACCAAAAAAACCCCTGCCCCAACCCAAAACTCAAAAAAACCCCCAAACAAACACCCCACCCCACCCCCCTCCATGTCTAAAATTGAGGAGTGGCTGCCTAAATACAACATAGATTCTATGCTGTGTCACTTTCTGTAAATTTTTTTGCTGCTGTGGTTTTAGATGTAAAAATTTATATTGGAGCACTGTCCCATTTGTGCCAGTCTATGCCTGTAATTCCAAGATTTTTGGAACAGAAGGTTAAAAAAATTCCCTTAATAGTCAGAATAAATTAAGCTCTGGCCAAGAAAATGTCATGTCTCTGCTGTTGTTCTTATTGACATTAGTCCCACTGACTTCACTAGGAGCTGGATCAGTCTCTTGTTTTGGTGAAAAACTGTAGACATACCAGTTCTACATGCAGAGTTGCTCATACGGTCTCCATTTCTGGCACACAGCCACGATTGCCTAGGGATTGACCATATTTAAGTAGATTAGCCACTCAGAATAAGGAGCAGAACTATCCCTTCTCAGTAAGTGTAGGAAAACATTAGCATCAGCATTATACTAGTTCATTAGACTATCCAATATCATGTTAAGAAAACAATATAAATATAGTATATAGAGATATGGTTTATTTAATTGTAATTTATGTGATTTCATGAAAGAATTTGATCAAATAGTAGAATCAGAATTCCTGCAGGTACTGTAACACAGCAATACTTGTGCTGCTAGTGGCTGGGGACCACTTCAGAGTGGTCCAAGGTCTGCACTCTGTCACACATGGATGGCAGTCCAGGGAATGGAGGAGTGGATGGCAGACAACTTACTGGTCTGCTGATTTTCCTCTGAGTAGAGCAGCAAAACGGGGAACTGCTAGTGCCTCCACAGACTGCCTCCTTTCCCTCCTAATGGGCGAAACGGTCGTTTTTTTTCTTGGCCTCAACAGGGTTGTTTCTGTCACATGCCCTGGCTGCTAGGAGATGTTGTTAACAATATAACCCAGTTTGGAAATCTTGTCCAGGGGGAAGAGGTTTTGGGCTACAGTTTCTATGTACATAAAAAAAAAAAAAAAAAGAAAAAAAAAGAAAAAAGCAAAGTCCTTAAAGATGTAAAGTGTTAGGACTGAGCACTTTGCTGTGTCCTTTCATCTTGCTGGCCTAATTCCTAGCCAACAGAATTTTACTCAGCTAGGAAACATCTAAGTGCTATATGTAGCAAGGGACAGCTAATTAATAGCATAATCCATGAAAAAGAGACATTTTACTCACCTTAAACAGGAATCCCAAGCCATGTCTCATGCAGCCTGGGTGAATGCTCTATCCTGGGGCTGCTGGAAACCAGGATGCACACCACCTCCAGCCACAGAATAAAGAAATGGAGTTTGACACTCAGACTACACTGGCTATGTTAGCTGTCTTACTGAAGGACTTCGATGTATCTCATTACAAAGCAAATATTTTCTGTGGGTATTCCAGACAGCTAAATCAAGAGCTCTGGACTCTGCCACCTCACCTAAGCATACATATTTTTCTGTGAAGCTAATCCTACCTATGTATATTTAAATAATACTGAAATACCTCTACCTTGTCATACTTCGCTCTATGCTGTTTTTCTTTCAGCATACACAGAGATAAATAAAGAGATGAAGCGATAAGTCATAATACCAATAAATATTGAGCAGAAATTAAATAGCCCTGTTTGGGTGAGGACTGAAAAGTTAGGCTGCAGTTATCCAGTCATATCTTTCTGCCTTTGTGCTACTTATTTATGACATGAAAAATCACCTACATCTAAGTATGAATATACCACTGGAGCACAGAAGAATTATCACTTCCAACAGTTCTGCCAATACAACACTCAACTCTGCTGCTGAAATGTCATTTTAGACTCATTTATCTCTGTCCATCTATCCAGTTACACAGTAGGTCAGTACCATACCAGCAGGGAAACCTAGACTTTTCAGAATGTTGATTCATAGTCTTTTAATACCACTTATTTGAGGACAAAATATGGTATACAGTGCCATTAATGAAAGTGAACACAGAGCTTTACTTAGATGGCAGCTCATGCCTATCTTACACAGTTGTAAGTGGCTAAAGTAAATGTTGTCAGGAGATAATTTGACTCCAGGAAATTATTTCTTTCTTGACTTGCAATCACTCTTAGGACTGTATATTTTCTGAACTGTCCATGACTGACATTAGAGTCAGAATTTGTATATAATTTATTACGAAGGAGAGATCATACATCTTACAAACACAATAAAGGTGCATGCATTAATGATGTTTGTTTATTTTTTGAAAATGCTTCTTAGCATAATGTTCATCATATTTCCATAAAAGCAGACTGGTGATGATGTGATTAGATAGTTAAGTTACTTTGTCATTAAAATGAGTCTATGAATAGGATGAATAACAACAACTGGATACCTGAGATAGCCTTGATCTGAAGAGTCTGTTATCTACATACAGAGATCAGAATGGGAATAATATATGTAAAAAATCTGTAAAATTAAAATTGATTAAAAACTTCCATAAACCAAATTTGCCAAAGTGAGTTTTATAGGTAGCCTGAATGTGGGTAAGGTAGAAGTTTTCAGAGGTATGTACACTTGTGACTAGGAATACTTGGGAAGCTGAAATCCAATTAACATCTGTGCTTGTGAGCACTGGCAGAGTGGAAACAAATGGGAATACTACAGGGAAAAGAGTAAGCAAAGAAAGGTTTGAGATTTGATATAATGGGAGGACAAAGAAATAAAAAAGGCAAGGCAAGGCAAGGCAAGGCAAGGCAAGGCAAGGCAAGGCAAGAAAAGGAAAAGAAAAGAAAAGAAAAGAAAAGAAAAGAAAAGAAAAGAAAAGAAAAGAAAAGAAAAGAAAAGAAAAGAAAAGAAAAGAAAAGAAAAGAAAAGAAAAGAAAAGAGAAAAGAAAAGAGAAGAAAAGAAAAGAGAAGAAAAGAAAAGAGAAGAAAAGAAAAGAAAAGAAAAGAAAAGAAAAGAAAAGAAAAGAAAAGAAAAGAAAAGAAAAGAAAAGAAAAGAAAAGAAAAGAAAAAAGAAAAGAAAAGAAAAGAAAAGAAAAAAGAGAAAAATTGAAAATACTGAGTGTGAGAGAATGATAAGAATTAGACAAGACCTGGAAAGTAATTTCAAAGTCAGCAATAAAACACAGAAATCATTGGTCAAACTGATGTTGTCCTTATGGGATTCACTGCTGGGACAGACACAGGAGTACAATCAAGCCTTTGGCAGACTTAGATTAGTACCCATGTTAAGTAAGACATAGAGGGTGCTTTTCAAAAGGGCAGACTCATGAAGTCAGTAGTGGACACTGCTGAAAGACATAATGTTCATGTACATCACATGCTTTTAAACATATGACCCCAAATACCTACAGGAAGTCATAATTAAAATGTCGTATTTCAAATCTTTCACTCATATAGTCTTCTTCGGCTTCACAGATTTATACATTGATGAGATACCTGTGTTTCTAGTTATAGTAGGGATCTGAAGTCGAACAAGATGGTTTTCAAATGGTCAGGAAAACTGAAATTCTTCACTTTTGGGAAAAAACACACACAGTAGAGAATGATTCGAAGGAATTCAGAAGATTTTGGTCCCAAACATAGTTGAGACAAGTTGAACTGAACTCACAACATTTCAGTGTTGAAGAGAACGTCACAAAATCAAAAAAGCACAGCACAAATACTTGTGATTAAGAAAGTTTTCCCAATGTAGGTAAGTTTAGATAAAGTAATTTTCAACTGGATAGGTCAAGTCCCTATTCTCAAATACTGATATGAAAAGGACATTCTAATTAAAGAGAATGTACAGTATTGTTTCACTATTTTCATTTTGATAACATCTTAAGAATTATTAGAAGTTACAAAAAAAGAAGTTGCAGATCCCAATTCCCCTTAGAGTCTGGCTCTTAAAACGTTCTAGAAGACTGTATTTTTATCTTCATATTACTGTTGGCTTATATTAATACATATGAGAACTAGGTGTAAATTTTTCAGATTTTTGTTTCCAAATCATCCCATATGTTGATTTTTGTAGGAAAGGCAAAACAATTTGTTTTGAAACTCTGCAAGAGAAAACAAAGTTTTGTGTGAGCAATGGAAGCACTAAATCTGGGACACTACCGATTTTCTTCCTACATTCTCTAGAGGCCATGACTCATATGTGGACTCCAGTTTTTTTTTCAGTTATCACAAACCATCCAGTTCTTTCAGTTTCATGCTTAATGAAAGCCAAAGAAATTTCATTCTTTTGAGACCTATAATTCTCTGGAAAGGTGGAGGCTTAAAGGGAAGAGGAATTACAGATGGAGAATCTGACTGCAAAAAATTTTAAAGTATTTTGTGAAGGAAATTAGAGAATAAAACGATAATATTAATGTAACCAGTATGACACAGCCAAAGACAGCATGGGAACTGTTTTAGATTGGACTATTAGCTCATCAGTGGATAAGACTATTGATTCCATATATGGTCAAATACTGGAAATTGTGGGCCAATTATTACTGACAGGCCCTTAGAAACACAATTATTACACAATAATTAAAAAAATACTCCCCATTCATCAATTCATGGACACATACACAGAGATTAAAACCCCCACAAAACAGACAGATTAAACCTTGATTACAGCAGAAGTACAATTTGCACTGATGTTTATGAGTTCTTTGGCTAAATAAAATCAATTTAGACAGTCTAGGAAGTCTTACTTGGAGCAAATCTTAGAGACTAAGAGTAGATTATCTTTATTTAAGTTGGTAATAAATAGTAGTTACTGCATTTGAAAAAGGGTAATAAAGCTGTTGAGACATTTCATCTTGAACATAGGATCCTGCTTCTAAGAAGAACAAGAGATTATATAACATACCATGAATAAATGCATTTTAAAAAACTATTGAAAGATTGACATTAGTTCTTAAAAAACCTGATAAATATGAATGTGAAAATGAATAAAATATAAGGTCATCTGCATCTTACCCCTTTTCATGAACTTTGATCATGTAATAGGGTTTGCATTTGTTTCTCAGATCTGAATGGAGATGGAATTCAAGATAAGATATTAATCATAATTAAACTGACTATAGCAGGTCTATGCCAGCAAATTCTTAACGACAACAAAGAATGCTTAGCCATAATGAACTGCTTTATTCATTTATTTCCTCATTAAGAGGTATTCCACTTAATAAGTTCAGTAAAAAGTTGATATAATATTGTATTTGTATTCTCTTTTTTATCAATTTCCACTTTGGTGGTATATTATTTGAAAAGTGAAATAAGTAATTTAAAATGTGGAATTGCTTGTATATATTCATATAGTAATTCCCTAAGCAACGCTATATTTATAAGTTGTTAGTATGCATATTAATTTGTCATAGCCACCAATATCATGTTCATTTATTTACTACTATTCATTGGGAAACAGATTAAAAAGGACATGCTGCCCCTTCTTTAAAAGTTTTAATAAGGCCAAGTAGGTCAAACAGTATATTCCAATTGAATCCTGCTGGTTGCCAAGACTTGAAAATTACTCATTACTGTTCTCCATGATTTAATATGTTTGTATGCATGATTATTTATGAATACCTGTTAAGTGACAGATAAAATAACACTTTCTCATTTGGATATTAAAATGTATTAATTGTTCAGTATGTACAGGCTCATAGAAACTTGTTGAATACCATTAATTAACTGAAATATGTGTCATATTGATAAAAACTGGCCCTGTGCAGAATAATCAAAGAAAGAACTAAAAAGACATCTTCCTTTTCCTTGTTCTTTTCCTTTTCCCTCCTTCCTACCACCAAGCCAGGCCTTCATAAATACCTATATGACCACTGCCCAGAGAATTTAGTAGCTAAGCTTCTGTTTTCCAAAAAAAAATACACACACACTGCACCTGAGCAAGGAAAAAAGCATATTGTTCTCCCCTTTCCCAAAAACTACCAGAATCAAAGAATCATTAAGGCAGAGAAGGACTTCTTGAGATCATCTCTTGTTCAACTAGTATTAAAAGCTTGTTGTCCAGGACTGAGGCCAGCTGGGTTTCAAATATCTTCACAGAAGAAAACTCCACAGCCTCTCAGGGAAAACTTTGATGGTGTTTGGCCATCCTCACAATATAAAAATATTTTTATGTTTGGAAGAAATGTCCTGTGTTTTAAATTTGTGCCTATAGTCTTTTGTTTTGTCAGCAGGCAGCAGTAAAAGAAGCCTACTTCCCTCTTTTTCATTCTCTCCCATATGTTATTTAAACACCTTTAACATCTCTCTGAGCCAAACTCTCTAGGCTGGTCAGTTCTAGATTTCTCAGTCTCTTCTCACACGAAAAATGCTCCAGTCCCTTCATCACATTTTAGACCCTGCACCAGGTTTACTCCAGGATGTTTGTAGCTCTTTTTTACTAGGAAGCCCAGCACTGCACCCAGAACTCCAGATGTACCTCACCAATGCTGACCAGAGAGGAAGGATGACTTCAATCTGCTGACAACAGTTGGTGTACTGCAGCTTCAGAGGCTGTGTGATCATCTTCAACTCAGTGTCCACTGTCCCTCAGATCTATCTCTGCAAAGATATTTTGCAGCTGAACAGCCCCCAGAGTGTCCTGGTGCATCTCTTTCAAGAGGCAAGTCTTTCTCTTACCTGCTTTTGCACATCATGAGATTATTCCCAGCACAATTCTCCAACATGGCAAAGTCTCTCTGATGTTTATGCTAATTGTCCCAGTCTTGCTTCCTCTGCAAACTTCCTGAGGGTGCACTCTGTCTCAATGTCCATGCCACGGATATGTGAAACAGTACTGGCCCCAGTATTTTCCACTGTGTAAATCACTAGTGATCACAATATTTTAGGCCTGGCCATTCACCCTGTTTCCAATCTGTCTCACTGTCCTCTTCACTAGCCAGTACTTTGCCTCCTTGTTTATGAGGCTGCTACACAAAATAATGTCAAATGCCTTTCTAAAGTTGATGTAAATAACTGCTATCCCTTTGTCTACCAAGGTAGTCACCTCATTGCAGAAGTATCTCAGGTTTCACTGGATGTTGAAAGGGTAGCCAAGAAATAAGATCACTCCCTGCTTCTTTTAGCACTAGCAGCAGAAAAGAACTGATAGCAAAAAAATGATGTTATTGCAATCCTTGCATATGTCTTTTGTTTCCAATTTCTGTGTCTAAGCCTAGGAAAGAAGAATTGAGGATTTAGTTGCAAAATTGTGTAATTTAAATAATATTCTCCAAAAAAAAGGATGTGTAACAGATTTTTTCTGACAATATAAAATTCTAGGCCTAATCCCATATACTCGTGGAGATATGATTCTAGTGTACAGTGGAATGTGAAGAAAACTTACCTCCTGGACACATTCAAGACCTTTATGACCAGCTCTATTGCTGATGAATCATTAATTGGTAAAAGGTCTAACTGCATTTTCTTTGGCCTGAAGTCCCATTGCTGGGAAGGATACATTTCTGGGAACTGAAGAGGAGGATGGTGTACACTTAGGAGCTGCCTAAGAGTGGAAAATACTATAAAGCAGTGGACATTAGTTAGTTTATGGGTTAAAAGAAAAATATATGGAACTGACATTTGAATCTGAAATGCCTTTTTGCTTTTCAATGCTTTACTATATGCTTTATAACTATATCAATATATACAAACAATTATATATTTAAAATTCTTTATTTCGTTTTCCAAATAATGTATCAGTGAAGTGGAAATTGATAAAAAAGATAATAAAAAATACTATTAATTACACTGTGCTTCTGAAGAGCGAAGTGAAGGAGTTTCTACCCAGCAGATTCTGATGAACGAACCTTAATGCAGCCAGTTACATCAATACTTTACAGAATTCAAGAATAGAGTTACATGATAATTCTGTATGAAAGTCCTTATGACCTGTATTAAGCAACTCTTTCCTGCACTTCTTTTTAGTAGTAGGACATGAAACAAATAATATTAACGGTGTTTATAAAACAAGGTTTTCTATGAAAGGAAGACTGTCTCAAAACACAACCTTTGAAAAAATTAGTAGGTTTGTTGTCCTGAAAATAAATTACCAGTCTGAACTGCTTGTCCAAGAACATATTTGACTGGGATTCCTACTCAAATTCTTAATTACTTTCATATACTTGAAAGAAGAATCTAGCAAACTGATTCTACTGTCTTTAACAGACAACTACTCACATCTGAGTTACAGATGTAACAATGTAACATCATCCTGCAGTTACAAATAAAAACCACACAGATTATAAATATTTTGTGTTTTTTCTTTAAATTGCAGGTCACTGCAAAAAGATGTTAAGATAATAAATCTACCGAATAAACATATTCTCCTGGCACTCAGCAGGGGCTGGCTTGGGCTCATTTGTCTCCAGTTCATTATCTTGTCTGCATTATTCAGTAGTCTGGTTCATGCTCAATGGGCTTCAAACAACTTTTAACAGCTAAAGTCTTCTTCAGTTTTGACTCTCTCACTTTGCAAAACCAATTTTTTGAAAGTTGCTCAAATTGCTATGGTGTATTAATGTCACTAATGCTGTAATTGTGTGTTACTTATTCACGTGGTACTGTGAATGTTCAGCTTGGAATTAGCTAATACACATGGCAAATTTCCCTTTAAGCATTGTTAGATTCAGTTTCATATATGTATAACAGTTGTTAATTCAAAATACTTGTGCTGCATCCTTTATAAGTATATATGACTATTATTGTTTAAAATTATAAAATCTATTTTATTTTATAAATATTATAAATAATAATAAATTATAAATAATAATAAATTATAAATAATAATATATTATGAATTTTATAAATACTTATTTTATATACAAGGATCAACAAAACATGTTGAAATAAAACTCTGAACAACTAAATATTTCTTTGCATATAATTATAATTTACTGCATGTAGCAGTACTTGAAATCCCCAGAATTATATATTCCTAAAGCATGACTTGGATGTATTTCAATCTAAGGGTGCCAAAGATATTTTTAATACTTTTTATTTGGTTTGCAGGCAAGGTTTTGATAGCAGGGTGACTAAAGGCATGAGTGAAGGTGCTAGAACATTCCTCCATGTCTGACTGAACCAATGCCAGCTACAAAGTGGACTTGTCACAAGCCAAGGCAGAGCCCATCAATGATAGTTCTAGTGCCTTTGAAATGACTTATTTAAGAGGGGAGAAAAAAATCTGCTACATAAAAAGCAGACGAAAGACATGAATGAGAACATGTGAGAGAAACAGCCCTGAAGACACCAAAGTCAGTGGAGAAGGAAGGGAAGGAAGTGCTTCATGCACCAGAGCTGAGATTCTCCTGAAGTTTGTGATGAAGACCTGGATGAGGGAACTGTGCCCCTGCAGCCTGTGGAGGTCTGTGGTGCAGCAGAGTTCCCACCTGCAGCCTGTGATGCTGCAGGTGGATACCCAAAGGAGGTTGTGACCCCATGGGAAGCCTGTACTTCAGCAGGCTCCTGGCAGGGCCTGCTGTCTCATGGAGACAGGAGCCCATATTGGAGCAGATTTTCTGGCAGGACTTGTGTCCCTGCAGGGGGACCCATGCTGGAGCAACGTGCTCCTGAAGGACTGCACCACATGGAAGCGACATATGCTAGAGGAGTTTGTGAAGAACTGCAGCCCCTGGGAAGAAGAAGGACCCACGTTCGAGTAGGTTGTGGAGGACTGACTGCCATGGGAAGAACCCTGCTGGAGCAGGGGTAGAGCATGAGAAGGAAGGAGCAGCAGAGACAGCAAGTGATGAGCATGCACAGAGGCTCCACAACCACCACTCCTTGTCACCCTGTGCCACTGGGAGGGTGAAGGAAGTGCAAATCAGGAATGAAAGTGAAGAAGGAATGGTTGGCTGGTGGAATGTGTTTTAGGAGTTGGTTTTATTTCTTATTACCCTATTCTGCTGTGTTTGGTAATAAAGTGATTTCTCCAAACTGAGTCTGTTTTGCCTGTGACAGTAATTGGTGAGTGATCTCTTCCTCTTCTTATCTCATCCTATGATCCTTCAATTGTATTTTTCTCCCTCTGTGAAGCTGGGGAAGGCAAATTATAGAGCATCTTCATGGGTATCTGGTGGGCAGTCATGTGGTCAACCCACCATATGCTGGTTTTCTCATTCTCATTTGGAACATGAAGTTCCAAAAATTACTCCTTGACAACTGTGGGCTCATATTGCCAATTTCAGAATTAATTTGTGAAAGAATTATGTCTGCTAAATGCCTCTTGTCACAAAAGGAAGGTAGAGGTCTGTCTTTACATTCAGGCTGAAAGATACAGGTACTTGCTTTGAATTTAGGAAAAAAACACGCCTTTTTTTTTTTTTTTTTTTTTTTTTTTTTTTTTTTGTCTTAGAGAAACCAAATTTAAGCAAATCTGAATTCCAAATAAATTAAACTGCAAGGCATTTCTCAACATGAAATTCCAGGATTTTCAGAGGTCTGGTTTTGTTTAGTTTTTTCCTGGAAATGCAACAAGATATATTTTTGCATCTGAAACAGCTGGCATTCACACAGAAGAAACTCATACTTAAATACTTCCAAAGAGAATACATAACATTGCATGCACTTAGCAGTAAAGTTGTGTCAGGAAAAAAGCTAAACAACAAAAAACAAACCAGAAATTCAAGCTTCTTTTTAATATGTTTATCTGTCACAGGTCTTAAGACAGGCAGGAGTTGTGTCAGACAAAAATCATGTCCTTCCACACTGCTAGGCAGTTCTATCTGTTGCCAGAACAAGCTGCAATTTGACTCTTGGTGATACCATTTGACAGGTGCACAAAAGCTACATAAACTCCAGATGCCAAATAGCAATGCATGCTATATGGAAGACCATACACCAGTGGGAAATAGTATTTTTTTCCTCTATCAGTTTAGATTATACAGTAACACCTCAGCTGAAACTTGGGAAAATTGAAAGGATAATAAATATCCTTAAATACCAAGGCTAAATTTAAATAGATTATATATGTTAAATTTAAATAAATATTATATGTTAAATTTATTACATGCTTATCACTGCATGCTAATTTGTAAGGCTTCACTGCTGGGGAAGAATACACTCTGCAATCTAAAGCCTGTGCCAGCAAATGTATTTCAGCACCAATTGCTTCCAAGTTAATTAACTAGAGGTCATAACTGAATACAGAACAAAACAAAATTCATTTGTGAGCAAAGTAATTGCAGGAACTGCCAAAAACACATGTAAACATGGAATGGGAGTAAAACTTTATTACAAAAGATCTAACAGAGATATCTTAGGGACCTAGCAAATGCCAGCTATTTCATACTATCAATTTTTTGTAATTAAACAACCAGCAAATGCCTAATAATGCTGGGATAACAGTGCTGACAAGTCTGAGAAGTAAGTGATGTGAAAAAGAAGAAATTTGCAAATAATCAGGCCCTCATCCATTTTCATTATGAATTTCCTATCAGCATAACTTCTCTGTCATTCAGTAGTCTGGCCACAGCATGATCCTCCTACAAAATCAATAGGTGAAACTTCCGAATTTGTTTCCTCAGTAAAAATACATGGAAATTGTTTAAATAAAACAGTGAAAAGAATCTTGCTTCCAAAAGCAAGGGGATTAACAATATTGTGTTTAACTTGGCCTCACATCTATCTGAAGATCAGTTGCTGTAATTTGTAAGCTATTCACTGGTGTAATACTCAGCCGCCCGGTGGGAGACACCAACATTGAAGCTGCAAATAAACCATTAGATTACAAAAGAGAACTTCATTTATGCTTTTGAAACCTTGAATATTTAGGAAAGAATTCCAACAAGATAAATGAAAAAACATACTTGAAGAAGATACAAAGAGAATGGAGGAAAATCTTGGGCAGACAGTAGCTGTGTGAGGACATGACTCTTTGTACAGTAAGTGTAAATGACTGATGACTTGCAACAAAGTTTTGTTGGGATGTGGGCAACTGAAATGTATTTAAAATGGAAAATATGTGTTATTAGAGAGATGAAAAAATAATACCAGGCTTTAAAACACATTTGGGCTGCAGACTTGAGATTTCTTCTTGCAATTGACAGGTAGGGAAAAAAAGCACAAAAAATGTGAGTGGACATATAATGGTACTGTTTCTTAAAGTATACCTCTTCACTGAGATTAACTTCATATCAAGAAAATACAGAAGAGTTTTAGTATTGACCAAAGAGGCCTTCTAGGTTTTTGGCACTTCTTTATGCTCTGTGAAGACAAAAAACTTTTATAGTCTTTTCCAGTAGTGCAGCTAGAGATGTTAAATTTGTTTCTATGTCATTGGCATACATTTAATAGAACATCTGCATCTTAAAATATTTTAAAAATTTATTTTCAAATGTATCATATTCTCAGGTGATTTTCTATGTAGATGTCTTTGAATAACAGAAATTGTGGTGCATTATCGCCCTACCCATTAAGTAATCCAAAAAGCAATTGTGATACTACAAAAGTGAATCACTGTCCAGAGGCTTTATATTCCACTGTGTACTAAGAAATTAATTTGAATGGAAAAAGGAAAGATTGTGTAAGAGAGTAATAATGGTAATGATAGATAAGGTAAACAAAAAATAGACTAGGCAGAACAATGACAGAACTAGATACCAGAATTCATCATTCATATAGTTAAGAAATCAATTGAGATGTTCTCATGCTTCATTGATTTGAATCCATTATGTGGGTTACGGTTTATTTCTTATTAGGAAAAATATGCCTTCAAAATCAAGGTCTAACTTGTTTTTATTTCCACAATTTTGTAGTTGCTCAGAAGCAAACACAACAGTGCTAGTGTAGATGTAGTATTTGTTGAGTAATACATGTTCTTATTTTAGAGATTTGTAAAGAGGAAGACCAGAAACCATATCAGCTGTAAAGAGACAAATGTAATCACACAGAATTAGCAACATTATAACTAGGAATCTTGACGCTACTTGACACTCATTCTCAGTTACCTATCTGTTGTTCCACCTGTTGATTAAACAGCACTAGAAAATATCTCAAGTAAATGAATGGATTTTGTTAACCCACTGTGGCACAAGAAGCATGCTTCGAAGAAATCGACCTTTTTCACCAGACCAAGTTGCTCAGAGCCCCACCCAATCTGGCCTTGAACATTGCTAGGGATTGGGCATTCACAGCTTTTCTGCACAACGTGTTCCAGTGCCTCATCATCCTCAAAGGAAGGAATTTCTTCCAATGTCTAACATAAACCTCCTTCAGCTCAAAGCCATTTCCTCTTGTTCTACTATTACTTGGCCTTCTAAAGAATCCCTCTCCCGCTTCCTTGCAGGCCCTCTTCAGGTACTGTAAGGCTGCTATAAACTCTCCCTGGAGTCTTCTCTTTTCCAGACTGAACAATCCCAGCTTGTGGTCATGGAAGAGGTGTTCCAGCCCTGTGATCAATTTAATGGTTACCCCCTGGACTTGCTCCAGCAGATCCATGTCTTTCTTGAGTTGGAGACCACAGAGCTGGATACAGCGCTGCCCTAGTCTCACCAGGGCAGAGGGACAGACTCCCCTCCCTCATCCTGCTGGCCACATTGCCTTTGATGCACCCCAGGATACAATTTGCTTTCTGAGCTGTGGGCACACAACGAACTTTTAGTCCACAAACTGCCCCACATCCTTCTTCTCTGGGTTTCCCTTGATCCATTTCCTACTCAGACTGTACTTATGCTAGGGATTGCACCAACTCAGGTGCAAGACCTTGCACACTTTACTTTGTTGAACTTCATGAGATTTGCATGGGCCCATCTCTGAAGCCTGTCACAGTCCCTCTGAAAGGCATCCCTTCTGGCCAGTATGTCAACCATACCACACAGCTTGGTGTTGTTGACAAACTTGCTGAGGATGCACTTGATCCCCCTGTCTGTGTTGCCAAGAACAGTGCTGGTCACTGTGTAGTCAAAGAACATGTTCTTAGACCTGCATATTTATTGGGGGTAATGAGTTTATTTTAGAATCGTTGTTATAGCATTATTATATTAGGAAGCAAGCAAGAGAAGTTTCACCAATCACACAGTGAACCAGAGAATTAAACCAATTGATTCAATTGATCAAACCAATAACCTAGGAGAAAAAAAAGTGTAATTACTTTCTGTCTAAATCTGATAACTTGTCTCTAAAACAGAAAGGTCTTGAAGGATCAATTAAAAAGGTTGTGGTACTTCCTCTACTGAATTTAATTTTGGAACTAGATTGTACCTAATTTTCAGCATGACCCATCTTTTATACCAGGTAGGTATACCATTCCTTATTCTTCTTCAATCTTATAATATTGATTGGTGATACTGTGATTCAAGACACTTGAATATTTATCAAACCACTATTTTTTATATCTGTTTTTCTATCAGCTGGATGGCATTCAGATCCCTCAACAATCCTTACCAACATTCCTCTGACCACTGTAACACAGAATCTTTCTTACAGACACCTATCAACAAATATGGTCTTTTTTCTTATTATTCCTATCGTTTTAGTACGGCCACTTAGTTTACCTTGGAGTTCATGTGTTTTGTCCTTTTTCCCCCCACTACTCTACCCATTGGACAGAGGAAAAATAATAGAAGGTTTCACAGCTGTTCTACTTATAAGTGAAATGAATTCCTGAACACAATGTTGCAATGTGCAAAATGCAGTTATCAGTTCAACTGTTGTATTTTGCTTTCATTTCCTTCCCTCACTGTATGCCTGTATGACTACCAGCAGATACAGAAAAGTAAGTCAAATGTCATGATTTAATAGGAAAAGAATATCAGGCAACTAAGTCACTGAATAAACATCAGTATACCACTATTCACTCATGGCTCACCTGTACCTTGAACAGGTAAAATGGAAAAACAAAATTAGAGACAGTGGGCACAACCAAAGTTATGGGATGGTTTGTCTGAGGAGGAAATAAACAGATCAAGATTCTTCATCTTATGAAGATGAAGACTTATGAACTTATGAAGACCAAGATGAGACAAGCTATGTAGCAGGCCTTTCAAACTCTAAGTGACTTCCAGGTCACTTTTCATGATACTTATACCTTACGTCAAAATAATTACACTGCAATTCATTAAATTTAAACACTTTGAAGGATGCTTATATGACAGAACTACTATTTAATGATGTGTGATGTTCATAGTATTTTTCTCCTGGCTCCTCTCCGAGGCATGGTAATTTATATTAAGTCAGGAGCATTTTTCTCTCCTGAACTTTACCAATATGTGTTGAACTATTGGCTTAATATGTGGCCCACAGAAAGGATTTAAAATTATTCCAATGAGTTGCTCTGGCCAAGTGAGCTATTTTAATTAAATTGTGCAGAGAGTATAGTTTGTGTTTCTTCCTACCTTTCCACAAGCTAGCATCATATACAGTACTCAAAATCCAGAAAGAAGATATTAAACCTCCTCCACCTCTATCTGCTGGTTCAATCCAATCTACCCTGCTAAACTAGAAACAGGCTGATATACTGAGAAGAATTAGACCTCAGTTTTAAGTGCTCCCACTAAGATCCCTGGAATCACTACCCTCATTCTGAACTAGCCTGAAATCAACATAAAAGGTTATCCTCCATCGCCATTAATGCTTTCAACCATTGATATGCCTATTCAGGAACAGCATCTATCTTGCAAACACATGCTGCAGAAAGCTCCAGAGGTGGCAGTACTAAGAGAAAATGTTACTATACATGTGGGTTTGTATTTAAGTTTCAACAGAACATTGCATTATTTCTTTGGCATATGAACACTGATATCCCCTCACAGCATTAGTCTTTTCAAATGGATAAATCTTTTTGAAATGGATTAGCCCTCTTACATCCCTGTGCAAGAATAATGGTACTGATACATATGTAAATTAGCTCTTTTCTGTTACACATCACATTCAAAGCAAATGTTTGCATTACAAAGGATATTGATTTGCTCTGAAGGTGTGAAGAGGTTCAGTGGCACAAAATTCTAATCAACACTTGCGCCATCTTCTGGTTTACTAAAAATCCACAAAAAGTACATCTCTCCAAACCCAAGTACTTCTTTGGTACAAACACAAAATTAAACTCCACTAATCTACTTTCCAATTTCATAAATATGTTCATATCTCACAGGTCTAATTCTACAAAAAACATACATGAAGCTTTGACAACAACAAAAGAGAAGGAATTAGGGAAAAATATTGATAATGCAATTATGTTGTACAGATGTTAAAAATAATATATTTGGTAAGTTTTCAGAGAAAGATATATAATGACATATAATGACATTTATGATACATATGTATAATCTTTCTAACGTATTATATGTATTGGTAAATTAAATTTGTATAAAAACTAGACTGAGCAATAAAAACACCAAAACAAAGTAAAACACATATTGGGCTTAAGCCCTTTTGACACTCAAAGCACAAAATGCTTTTGGATACTGAAGGTCAACCTTAATGCAGTACTAGGAGAAGTGGAAGGGGAAATCTGAAGAATTCTATAGCAGCTTCCAAGGCCCAGATCAACTAGAATTGAGCAGGGGCATGAAATGGGACACAAGGCCCTAAATTCTGAGGTTCAAAACATCAGAAGACATGGGAGTACAAAACAAGACACAAGGCTTGCCAGCTAATTATAAATAACCTAGACCTGCACTAGGACCTTTATTTCTAGGAAAATAGATTAATTAATGTGCACATACAACCAAGTTAATGGTCTGGTAATCCAAAATGCATGCATACCACAATTTATGGGCATGTAATTTTCTTTAGCATGGTAACCACTTCAAATGTACCCTGTTCAGTTTGAAAATAATATTTTCAATAAATCACTTTTATGGTGGGATAGGAGTGTTCCTATTGGATGGTTACAGGCAGGACAGAAGAGACTGGGAGGTGGCATTTTATGTAATGACAATAATAGAATGTATGAAGTTTACAGCTGGCAATGGCACAGCTGAGAGACATTGTGTAAGAAACAAGGGATTAACAAATAATATGGATGTCATTGTGAGAGTCTGCTACAGACCTCTCAGCCAGGATGATAATGCTGACAAATTATTCTTTGAGGAACTAATGGACACTTCCAAGTCAACTGCCCTTGTCCTTATGGTGGACCTCAACTTGCCAGAAATCAACTGGGAGCACCACACAGATGGTACAATCTGGGCCAGAAGATTCACAAAAAACCTGGGTGACAACTTTATGAAAGAGGTTCTAAGCCAGCTAACTCAGAATCAAAGACTATGCAAGGTTGGAAGGACCCATCAGCATCATCAAGTTCAACTCCTGGCCCTAGGCAGGACACTCCAAGAATCACACCGTGTGCCAGAGAGCATTGTACAAATGCTCCTTGACACAAGAAGGCTTGGTGCTGTGATCACTTCCCTGGGGAGCTTTTCCAGCACTCAAGCATTCTCTGGGTGAAGAAGCCTTTTCTAATATCCAACCTAAACTCTCCCTGGTTCAGCTTCATGCCATTTCTTGGAGTCCTGCCACTGGTCACTAGAGAGAAGAGATCCTCTTCTGCTCATGGGAAAGTCATGACTGCAATGTGGTCTGTCCTCAGTCTCTTCACCTGGTCAAACAGACCAAGTGACCTCAGCCACTCCCCATATGGCTTCCCCTCAAGGCCCTTCACCATCTTTGTTGTCCTTCTTTGGATGCTCTCTAATAGTTTAATGTCTTTCCTATATTGCTGTGCCCAAAACTGCACAGAGGACTTGAGGTGAGGCCTCTCCCAGTGTGGAGCAGAGCAGGACAATCCCTCCCTTGCCTGGCTGGTGATGCTGTGCCTGATGCACCCCAGGACAGGGTTGGCCCTCCTGGCTGCCAGGGCACTGCTGGCTCATGTTCAACATTCTGTCAAACAGGACCCCCAGGCCCCTTTCTGCAGGGCTGCTGTCTCATTCCCCAGTCTGTCTGTATGTCCAGGATTGCCCCATCCCAGGTGCAGAATCCAGCCCTTTCCCTTGCTGAACTTCATACAGCTGGGGATTGCCCAGCCGTCTAATCTGTCAAGGTGTCTCTGAAGGGCCATGGGAATACAAGTGTCCATACAGCCACTTTCTATGAAAAAGCTCATACAGGGGAACTACATGATTTAAATTTGCCATTTGAGCCATGCAGTCCAAGCACTCTCCTAGTGCAGAAAGACCAGGAAGTAAGGCATAGCAATGATAGTTCCAGACCCTCTGGACTGAGCAGAGATGGCTAAGTTGACATCCCATGTCAGCAGAGGTAGTCATGGTTCACATTCAGATGTTACTTTGAAGAACTCTTTTGCAAGGCATTGTCTTCAGGGACTCTCCAAAGACTGGAACATCAATGACTTTTCAAAAGGGGACACAAATGTAGCATTAGTCCCTAGGACTTCTAGAAATTATTTTTAGTATCTACATTGTGTTACTTATCCTGTAGACATAGATAAACATGCAAGAATGTCTTTGCAATAAGTTCTGTCTTCTCTTTTACATGTGGTACCTAAGAATAAACAACATGGGAAAATCACACAGTCTTTACCTAATTCTATATAGATATTCTATACATCTAATTCAATGCTAGATGACTGCTGCGATGACAAGGATGCTTTCCAAACACCAATTCTACTGCAACTATCCAAGGCCAATTCCAAATGCCAACTACCTTTGTGTTGTGAGAATTCACATTTTCCATGTGCACCTCATTTAAGAAGGGACATAAAATAATTTATATTATTAATATTAGCTGTAAATATTTTTTGAATATAAACTATCATAAAATGCTTGAACCCGTCAATTCAACACTATGTGTGTTGGAAAAAACACAGAAATCTGCGCACAGCCACCAGATGGTGCCACCTCCGTCACTTAACAGGGAGCGCTCTCCCACTCCAAGCGTCCTTCAACAGCCAGCAAAATCGCTCATTCACTCCGACTCCTGCAACATTTTGAGTAAAGAAACAAATGCCAATTTCAATATCCAGAGTCTCCATTACGGTTAAGACTTCTCACTAGCATTTGAGCTTTGCCATTCTCTCTCTCTTTTCTGCAAAACAATCCCAGTAATGCACACTTCATGATAAAGTGTGCTGTATTTCTGGTTAGTTGTGCTGGTTTTGGCTGAGATAATTTTCTTCACAGTAGCTAGTGTAGGGTTATGTTTTGGATTTCTGCTGGAAACATTGTTGCTAACTCAGGGATGTTTTCTTTACTGCCAAGCAGGGCTTACAGAGTGTCAAGACCTTTTCTGCATCTCACAGCACTTCAACAGTGAGTGGGCTGGGGATGCACAAGCCTCTGGGAGAGGACAGAGATAGGACAACTGAACCCAATTGACCAAAGGGATATTCCAGTCCATATGCTGTTGGGGAAGAAGGGGGGACTTTCAGAGTGATATAATTTTCTTTCCCATTCACTGTTACGTGTGATGGAGCCCTACCCTCCTGGAGGTGGCCTGTCCATGTAGCAATGAATGAAATCCTTGTTTTGCTTTGCTTGTGTGTGTGGTTTGTGCTTTACCTGTTAAGCTGTCTTTACCTCACCTCATGAGTTTTCTCACTTGCGATTCACTCCTTTATCTTGCTGCAGGGGAGTGAGTGAGCAGGTCGGTGGTGCTTAGTTGGCAGCTGGGATTAAACCTTGATGTTTGGTCAACTGAAATAGGTCAAAAAATACTTAGCCATATGCTGACCTTCATATCTGACACCACATACTTACCCTTCTCTCCTGTCTCCCTTCCTATTTTTCCCCATCAAGACATGCATTTAGCAGACTCAAGAGTCTTACAGATTAAATCTAGCACACAGACTACTGTTTGACTACTACTGCTACTACTTTGAGCATTACCAGTGTGCAGATGCATTAGCACGGTGATATCACCTGACTGAGGTTCAGTAGCACAACAGAAGTGGGAATGCAGCATAGAAGTGCGGGCTTCACTGAAGACCAGTGCTTAGTGTTTAACTAAAACACAAATAAGAAGTTCAATAATTACATATCACGTATGAACAGAGTTCCGCATGTCGAGCGAAAGTTCTGCATGTCGAACAGAATAAGCAGCATGTTGTGGGTATTTGTGTAGCACAGCAGGAATGTACACTGTGGTTGAATACATGGAGCTGTGTTATAATAAAAATATAAAAACATGAGGATGGCAAATAAGTTCTGTGAATTGTTTTCTTAAAAATAAGGAAATAACATAAACCTGCCCTTTGTGTCAAAAAGAGGTCTGCGTCATGCAAAATATCAGGTAGTGTGTCCTGAGCAGTTCTGGTAGTATCTGTATCCTCTGAATAATTTTATTTACATAGTCTCTTGTGCAAATTTGTCATGTCAAATACAGATTACTTGTATTTTTGGTATTCAGAGTTGCCCTATTGGGGTCCTGATGCCATTTCTAAGTGGCAACATACCTGTTTATTTTGCTAACAGGAGAATCACTTGGAATGACAATAATGCTGCTCTTCCAAAAACAGATAGTAAAACAAATGCTACTGCAAAACTTCACTGTTTGGGAACTTAAGAGTATGTGTGACAGTCCAGGGAAGTGCCACTTCTAAGGTGAGTTGCTAAAGTTGCTGCCTTTTTTTCTACATTTCTTTTTTTTCAACTGAAATTCTTCATAGTTGTTCTTTCCCCATATTTTATCTACACTGGAAAAGTAAGGAACAGGATAGAGCTCTCAAAATCCTGTGAAAAATACAGTAGGAATAGGTTTGATATGGGTCTAACAATTTGAAGGATGAAAGGTCTCAACATTTCAAGTGCTTTAATAGTGAAGCAATTGTGTTATGTGTGTTCAGACTGAGTAGTTGTTTCCCTCATTCCCTTTTCACTGTCTACTCCATTTTTTTGTTTATATGGTAATACTTGGTCTTCAGTGAAACTGCATACTCAAAAAGAGTAAAAGATGCTTTGATAGGCTTCAGTAATCAAAGATCTAGAAAAGCAGTGGAGCAAGAACTAAGGGTGAAGACAGTATCTCTCAAATGGTATTAAACAAAGAAAGGATCTTCTATCTGTGAGCTTTTTGGATGGAACGGTTTTTCATTTTTTATATATATGTATAGAAGTGTAAATCCTTTAAACCAATTTGATGAAAAAAATTACTGCTATTATTAAAAAAGTGTCAAAAGTTTTTTGTCTGTCTGAAACCATAATCCATAGGTTTAGCATTGTACATCAGCATGGTTTTTTTTGTATTCATTTTTTTGAAGAAAAACCCCAACTATATGTCTGTCAGACCTCTCCATATTGTCTGTCTCCCTTCAGATTTTTTTCTCCCCTTTTGCAGGCTCTTAATTTACAACAATTCTACATAATTCCCTCAAACCAAAACATCTCTTCTTCCATCACTTCCATCACCATGGATATATGCCTACTCTGAGAAGGATAGATAGATTGCAAAATCCATGAATACTAGTTGTGTGGGAAGATGATGGGGTAAAAAGATAATGTTTTGGAAAGTACAGGGGAAAATACAGTTGCTACTCCCTGGATGGAATGTAGCCAGCATATCTGACCTCCCCCACACAATACAGTCTCAGAGGAACTAAAGGAAGGGTGGAGTGGGACACCATGACCAGGCTCTGTTGACACCCTTGCAGAGGAGGGAGGAACTTGGTGGTACTTTCTAGCTGATAAGCTGCACAGCAGCTGAAAACCAAGTGAGATAAAGAAACATGTCCCGCTGTTGAACCAGTAATTGGTGAAATCACTCTCCTTGGACTGATGCATGTCCCCGTCCCAAGGTTACGTCTGGTACTGTAGTGAGATATCTGCTGCCAAGGCACAGACACTCCTCACTGAGTAAGTTGTATGACTATAGCCACTCAATCTCCAGCAAAATGTAAAGAAATAGTATAGAAGTGAGTTAAGATTGAGAAGAAGTAAGAGAAGACTCCATTGTAACTTCTGGGATCAGTTGATGAGTTTCATCCTAATATCTCTGTTCAAAATAAAGCAGAACCATGCCTACTAGAAATGTAACTAATCTACTTCATATCTGCTCAAAGGGAAGATGGTGCCCTTTATCAAGATAAAATTTTTCCATTAACAGTAATTTGTGACAGTAAATTTGTTTTGATTGAAATCAGGGCTTAACTTATAATGCCTTGTGTTGCTTGACACATACTTTGATGAGTAAATAAAAAGGCAAGGACATGTAACAAAATATGCTCAGTGTCTGATTTATTCTGGAATGCTATTTCCAGATGGTAAGACACTTATTACTTTGCACATACTAACAAAGTTTTTCCAATTCTGATTTTCTTTCTAAGTCATCTTGCTTTTCAGTGCTTATAAATGTTTTACCAAATATAAAATGAAATGCAAATTCAGATATCTGATGTAAATTTTATATATTTAAATGAAGTATTAATACAGTATTCATAATGTTAAGTATGGTACTTCATAAGTTTTTAATCAACTAGAAGATCTGCCAAAATGCCAAATCTATTAGAGAGACATGTTTTGTCTACTGCCATATTAGACTACAATTTTGAACAAAGCTTGAAGATCAGGGTGTTCTCAGTGATAGTGTTGTTACGACCCGTTCAAAATGAACTGGGTTCGTAGAGATCTCAGAGCACAAAGGAGACAAAAAATGCAGTTTAACCAAAATTAGTATACTTTATTCAATATCAATGTTCCCACTAAAACTGATATGCTTTATTTAATGTACCCACTAAAATGATATGCAATAACAAGAAAAAGAGACTGAGGAAAGAACGCTATATAGATGAAAACAAAAGAGAAAAAGAGAGATAGGATAGGTGAGATTATTACCACAGAGAGAGACGAAGTCCTCGCAGCAAATCCAATAGGTCCACCTTCGCAGTCCTCGTGGCTCCCGGCCAATAGATCGACGCCGCAGACCCTCGTGGAGCTGATGGATCTTCGTTTTCCGTGGGGAGGTCCTTGAAGGGGGTCTTCTCCAAAGCTGTATATATAGTTCTTTCAAGGCGACAGGCAATCAGCTAAAAGTGGGGGAGAAGCCTCGTGAGTCCAGGTCCACTACACAAGAAGAGGGGGGAGAGGTCCCGTGATGGAGTCCAGGCCTGTGCACAATGGGGGAGAAGCGGGGCAAGCTGGCCTCTTCGATGCAGGTGCGATTGTTTCACCTGAGAGAAGGCAATGCTTGGTGGTTCTATTGTTTCGAACAGGATGCAAAATCCGGCTTCACACATGCTCAAGTAAACACCTGAGCGGATGTAGTTCCTGTTAACACCAAGACTACAAAACCCCCATTCTCCCCCCAAAATCATCTTCCATGATGAACAAGCGTGAGACAAAATTGAGGGTCTTCGGGGCTGACTCTTACAAGTGTTAAAAAGGCTACTGGACCTCTAAAGTTTCTATTTTACCAAACCACTGAATGCACTCCTTTGATGATGACAAGGAAGATAATTACTTTTTACTCTCTAGTTTTACTCTCTAGTTTGTTCCTTGAACTGCAAGAACTGTCTTTAAAATTTAACTGAAGAGTTTTATTGATAAGAAGACCCTGGAATTTTTATCGCATAGCATGAGCAGGTAAAAAAATCTGGTTTTGTCTTGAGTTTTAAAATCTTTCAGCAGTTCACGCTCAGTATGACTGACTTACTAAGATTACTACACATTTCAGCAGTAACTACATTGCTGCATGTGTAATTGAAGGATCCTACAACTCACTTATTTCACCTTGTCTTGAGGGAATGTTTGTGTAAGTAGAGCAAACATTCTACCATGATTCAGCTGATTCTGAAGGAGATTCAAAACCAGGCAACTCTGAAAGATTTTAGAAGAAAGGTACCCCTGTGGTGTGTGGTTTTACTGCAGTTATATTCTAAAACTCTCCAGGAAATAGCTCAAAAATTTTGAATGCCCTGTAAGATTAGGCTTCCGGATTTTTGGGGACACGCTAAGAAGGTTCACAGTTCATGCTGCTCTATTCACTGCACTTTGTGCTTCTTTGAATTAAAACCATTTTGAAAGCACTATCTGCAACATGGAAGAAACATGGATAAGAACACTCATATTCATGAACATGAAAATGCATAGAATCATGGCAGTATGCCTAAAGTTATGTGATTTCACTGGACAATGGAAATTAGAAGTTTTTGAGGAGAGTAAAACCAAGACGAAACATCTTTTACACAGGATTCTTTGTTTTTTAATGAGCAAATCTACTTTCCTTAATTCTAATATGTGGCTGAGAAGGATGCTTGTGATTGTCCTGAAGCAAAGGACAACACTTACCTGAAGATGATCTGCCATCCTGGCAGACCTGTAAGGTCCTGAGTCACTTCAATAGAAGTCTTAGAAGCCTTCACACAGAGGGCAGCAGAAAGTTGACATGGAATCCCTAATTGTCATAGAGAAGTCTGGCCTTCAGTCTCAGCCTGCAGAAATTCTATGAGCAGTGAACCCAGAAACTTGATTGCTAATATCCAGCCACACATTAAACAGCTTTATTACAGGTGTGAACTGCCATCAAGCACTTCAGAAGCAAAAATGTGAAAAGCAGAGTGGTTACTAATTAATTTA
Organism: Acrocephalus scirpaceus scirpaceus; assembly: GCA_910950805.1. Lineage (NCBI taxonomy): Eukaryota > Metazoa > Chordata > Aves > Passeriformes > Sylviidae > Acrocephalus > Acrocephalus scirpaceus. Next base: position 31,420,700 of record OU383776.1, read on the forward strand.
ATGGAGACTGCAGGAACATACAGAACAAGAGATCAAGTGGAAAAACTGGTGTCCAGGTGGCTCTGATTGTCATGTTGGCTACGATTGTGTCATTTATATAGACAAAGTTCCCAAATTTTGTGGAAATTCCAGGCAGAAATTTTGGTTCATGGGACTGGATGGATGCCCCACAGGCAGTCCACTGTTTGATGCACTCTGTTCCATACTTCTCAGTGATCTAGCCTGGACTTCAAATTACACTGCTCTTGCTAGTGCTATAGTGAGCTGTGGGACATGAAGAGGAATGAAGGGGAAAAAGGTGGAAGCCTGTGCCTTGATGAGTCTTCAAATGTTATGGATTTTTAAGTAGGTAAGAATCACTAGTAGGAAACATATGCTTGTCCGTGGTCACCTAACCGAGGCCTAGCAGTTCATCAGCAGTAAGCAGCTTTTCTCAGCTGGAGAGCTTCCAGCCTAGCTGATGGTTGTGGAAGATTCACTTACACTTTGTGAATTCAACAAATCCATCATACCATAAAATTTCTTTGCAATAACAAAAAAAAATTTGCATCACTTTGATCAAAAGAAATCGTACTTGACCGAGGACACTCCTGCTCCCGACTTCAGAATGCCTTTTCCAGAATATTTGAACAAGACAAAGAAATTTTACCCACATCCTAAGAAGCTGTAGACTTACAAAGTAAAGTTACTTTGGAAAACTGACTGGTAGAAGATAATCCTGAAGACACATAGCGCCAAAGCCCAACCTTGGAATAGTAAATGGACAGGAGTAGATTCAACATCTAGCTTTTCCAGAACTAAATAGGAAGATACATGATTGAGTCACAAAGTAAAGCCTTGTGTTCGCACTTTTTTCTAGAGATAGCTTGTAAGAAATAAGTCTGGCTTTGTGTAAGAAATTTATAAAAAGCCAGCTGCATAGATATTCTCATGTATGTGAATTAGTACATGGACAGCTACATTTGGCATACACAAGCTGCTGATCACATTTTGGTTTTATTGGTCCAACTAATCTCTTTCTAATGTAGTTGTGGTTTTTTGTTTGTTTGTTGTTAGTGTTTGGGGTTTTTTTTTTATTACTTATGTTTTTCAATAGAAATAAGATGCTAAGCCCAAGAACTGGAAATGCTGAGACAGTATTTTTTCCAAACAATACAAAGTAACTTCAGAGGGACCTAAGCCTCAATAAGACAGTGCATTTTATTGTCTTCTGTTATCATTCTTCAGTATCACTCTTTCCCCTTCCTTGTGTTAGTACAGAACAACATCATCCCTGATAAAAATGTATGTTTTTTACATCAAGATACTTCTTTCCAAATTATTTTATCCTGCATATTGGGTGGATGCAAGGCAGCTTGTGGTGTGGCAGCTTGCGGTAAGCAGCTGCCCGTAGTAAATAAATCCCGTAGTGAAAGGAAAGGTCAGAAGTGGTAGGCAGTATCCTTTTATTTCTGTAAAAAGGAATGAAATGGTATATAACATCTGGCATTTCCTCATTCCTTTTCCCTCAATTATTTTTTATGTTAAATACAAAGGTTCAGCAACACTGACAGAACATGAGGTGTGTAGGAAGTTCGGTGTCTCACTTCAGTGGCTCACTGAAGCTGCCTGCTGTCAAGGGCCTTTGGTCCTAGCAGTGCAAGTTTCTGGCATCGGGAGTGTGACTGTCAGCGAGCCTTGTGAATGGTCAGACCGGGGAGTTTCCTTGAGAAAACTGGTGACTGCAGGGGTCCTCTGCACAGCCATTCAGGGCAAACACGGCCCAGTTATTTCTATGTGATTCAGCTGACATTCATGCCAGAAAACAGCCCAAGAGTCATGCTCTTTGGAGAGATATATTCAATTTGTTTTAGCCATTATGCCAGTAATAGCTCGGCCATTTTTGATCAGCTCAACAGATGCAGTAATTTCTACATTTGCCTGGCTTGGAGGAGAAAAATACTCAAAAAACTGTTACGGCTAAGCCACATTTAAATCCCGTGGACAAACTAATGGGTTCAGAGGAGAGCAAAAAGATGATTAAGGGATTGGAGTACCTCTCTTTTGAGGGAAGGTTGAGGGAGTTGGGCCTGCTCAGCCTCGAGAAGAGTTGACTGAGAGGAGACCTTATCAATGTCCTTGAGTATCTGAAGGGAGGGTGCCAGAAGGCGGATCCAGGCTCTGCGCAGTGGTGCCGAGCAACAGCACAAGAGTCAATGGCCAGAAACGGATGTACAGGAAGCTCCAGCTGAACATGAGGAATAGCTTCTTTAGTGTGCAGTGACAGAGCACCGGAACAGGTTGCCCAGAGAGGTCGTTGAGTCTCCCTCACTGGCGATATTAAAGAACAACCTAGTCGCAATCCTGGGCAGCTTACTTTGGGATGACTCTGCTTGAGCACGGAGATTGGACCAGATGATCCCTTGTAGTCCCTTCCATCCTGACCCATTCTGTGATAACTCGTACGTTTACAAGACCGGGCAGCCAGCCTGCGCACGGAGCAACCCTGGGACGAAAAGGTCTGAGGGAGGCGGAGCTGCGCAGCCCCTACCGGCTGCCGTAGCCTGGGATAAGCCGCGCCCTTTCCTCGCCGCCCCCGGGAGGGGAGGGGCAGCGCTGGGCCGCCCCCTCGAGCCGCGGGGCGGGGTGCACCGGCAGGGAGCGGCAGGGGCGGCGGCGGCGGTGGCGCTGGTGCTGCCGGGCGGCGGCGGCCGGGGGCCAGGATGGTGTTTGAGTCCCTGGTCGTGGACGTCCTGAACCGTTTCCTTGGCGACTACGTGGTGAACCTGGACAGCTCCCAGCTGAAGCTGGGCATCTGGGGAGGTACGGGCCTGGCGCGCCTCGGGGGAGCCGCCTGCTTGCTCTCATGCCGCCGCCCGCTTTCCTGCCCGGCCGGGCTCGCCCTGCCGCCCGCACAAGGGAGGAGGCCGGGGCGGCGTCCCCTGGGCGCTGCCGGGCCGGGCCAGGCCGGACCGCCTGCGCACCCAATTCTGCCGCCGCTCCACCTGCTCGGCCGCTTAAAAATAGCCGCGGGGGCGGTCAGGCGGGCGGGCTGGAGAGGTGGTGTCCGCGGAGCAGCCGGCTGCGGCAGCGGGGGGCGGTGGCGGAGTGGGAGGAGCTGCAGAACGGGGGCAAGAGAAACCAGGCGAAGTGCTGGAGGCACTCCTGTTTTGTGTTTCCATATGGAGCCGCCCGTGCTGTCTGCCGGCTGGGGACGGACCTTGGCTGGCCGCGGGGTCTCTAGTGCTCGCGGAAAGTTTGGGAACTGGTGGGCGGGCAGCTTGGAGGCGGGAGCCTGACCTGGCTCTGGGAATGCGAAACTGAACTGGCTTACGGGCGTTTTCTACGGCCCGGAAATAAAGCGTGCATAAACGCCAAGGGTTTGACGGCGTTTTAGTGCCAGGGTTTTAGTGCTCCTGGGGGTGAGTGGCCCCTCCGCGAACGGCAGTGACATCCCATTTGTTCTTGGCGCTGTCATCTGTAGGTGTGGAGTATTTGTTATTTTTAGCCTTAAAGAACCAGGAGTAGATACTGCCTTAGGTGCTTGCAGGGCGGTGCCCAGCTGTGCTAGGCGAGGTAAGCAGTGATGTGTAGAATTGAATTAACTTATACCAGTTCTGAAGGCAGTAAAGTGTTCTGTTTGAGTATGCGCTCCTGAGGTCCCTTGGTAAGGTACCTACAAGAAAACAGCAACAAAGGTCTGTCAGACACAGACCATGAACAGATTCCTGTGCAGTGACTACTGCTGTCTCAGTTTCGAGTGTGCATCCCAGGTGTCTGCAGCATCAGCAAAAGCAAACACAGAGGTTCAGGGTTTTTTTACAAGTGCATTCATACAGTAGATGTGAAACATCCTCGAGGTATTTGCCTACCTGCAATTCCATTCCTAGGCACTCAAATACATTAAGCAGATTTTTTAAGCTTCTGGAACTTTCTGTGTCATGGACATTTTTGTTTCCATGCTTGTTTTCTGAAATGGCATCCTTTTTTAGTTTCATCTCTGCAATAATTTTCCTTCAGTTAGTTAAGGCATTTATAGCCTCTTTGTAAAGCTCGGTCTTTATAAGGAGTCTTAACACCACAATAGCACACGTAACTGCTTGATCTATAGCAGTAAGGCTTAATATCTCATATCTCTTGCTGATTAGATGAGTCTTATTTGAAAGGTTTGACCAATTGCACTTTTCAGCAAAACTGTGTCAAACTAATTGCTTGATTTGTGTTATTGAAGTTCCCATAGTTTCTTCTTTCTGGTCAGTGAAGACAGACAGAATATCTAATGAAAAATATGGAACATCATAAATGTTTTGGGCAACGTTTATATTTATACACTACAAAAAAGGTAAAAGCTTCTTTTTCCAGCTGTCTAGATTGCTGATGGTTAGTTGAGGCAGCTTATGCCTCTGTGAAGCAACTGTTAACAGATGCACATTGTCTTAGTTTTAAAAAAGCTAAAAAAACCATACCAAAACAACCTAACCCAAACAAAAACTAAAAAACCCCTTCAGTTTTACTTTCAAGTTTTGATATTCAGCTGTCATATTTTTTCATGTCTGTGGAACTTGATTTTTTTTTAATTATTTCATCTTTAAAAAGCTCTCATACTTTAGAGGCTTTAGTATACTTCTCTTTAAATGAAATTTCTTACTTCTCTAGTGCCTGTGCATTAGAATAAAATTATTTTTTCTCTACATAGGCTGTTGAACTTGTTTATAGTGTATACTGACATATGGAACTACCTATGTCTTGCTATAAGAGGCTCAGAACTGCTGTGTAGCATTGGTAAGGCATCACATGTAGAGTTTTATTTTTTTCCTGGTCTACCATGTTATGTTTTTTTTGACTTAAATTGTGTTTAATGGCCTGTGCATCTGCAATGTTTCTTTCATTTCAAATATCTCCAAGGACCTAGAAATTGCATTCTGCTGTCTAAAAGGCAGCAACTATTAGTAATAACAGCAGTAGAATACTGTTTTTATGTGGAGTGCATCACTGATTAGCAGATCCCTACACTCAGAGCATACCTAAAGTCTATGGGTAACATTTTTAGCTTGCTGATTACTAAAATTCTGTATATAAGCTATTCTTAAAATAAGTACTATTTTACCTTCATATTTTGTGTAAACTTAATCATTTTTAATGCTTGTCTGTGTGCTCTGAAAGCATCTCCATTACAGCAGTGTGTTTTCATACAGTGTTTGTCTTTGTGTGTCGTGATAAGATTGCTAAATTTTACATAAATCATGTACTATTGAAATTAATTGTCCTAAATCCATCAAATTAAAAGAAAAAAAAAAAAGAAAGTTTTTTAGTTTTTTTTCCCCCCTATAATAAATCACCACTGCTTTTTGGATGATAGAGCACTGCACAAGTGCTATATATATGTGTGTATATATATGTGTTTGTGTATATATGTGAATATATAAATATATATATATATAGTCTTAAAATTTGAAAAGCATGTATTTTTTTTTGTCTCTGATTGATTAAAAACCCAAGTGGTTTATTTTAAAAGGCTGTAGGGAGGAAATTGTGGCTTTGTGGTATTTTAGAGCTGGCCTGTTTAAATTAAGGCTGATAACCTGTTTGTAGACTGAATATATGTATAAAACCTAATTTTTCATAGTTTCAGCTTCTGTAAATTGAGAGCTTTATTAATGACTTTTTAATGAGCATGCTTAATATTAACCTTGGTTTTGATAAAAGAGAGAATTCATCATGCACCATTAAAGCTATTCCATATTCAATCTGGATAGTAAAGTTGTGTGATGATGCTGCTCCAGAAAATACATGAACACATTAATAATTACAGAAATGCTTTGATCTTTTTTCTTGTTAAAAACCCCTCAGATCAAAGCGTAAAAATGTAGACTGTCTCAATATTGAAAAAAGATATGATATCTGAAAACGTTCCTGACTGAGAATGTTGCAAGAACTGAATACAAAAGGTAGTGCAGAAAGTTGAAGGTAGCTCAACCTACACAGGTAAAAAAGGTAATTTGAACATGTAAAGCCAATACTGGAAAAGCCAAGGCTCAGAAAAAAGTGTATTGAGAGAAAATCATATGCCTAAGGAACTCTATTAATATGAAGCAAGGTAAAAGACTACTACTACTCTGTTAGGCAGCCATCAGAGAACGCTATTGGATGGCTGATGCTGGGAAGAAGAGTGTTTTTTGAACCTCTCTTTGTTTGGTGTTTGTTAAGAAAGATAGTTTCAATGAGCTGTGTTAACAAGTGTGCAAGTACTTGGCTTAGATAAGCAGGTTAGATAAATATTTAGGTGAGTTAGATATTTTTGAATGCTGTAGACCTGGTCAAGTTAAAATATCTGAAAAGATGCTTGCAGCGATGTGAGATGTACACAATTATCTTTGACAAGAAGTGATGTACCAATGAGATTTCCAGTATTGAGAGACCAAGCAATTGTTTTATTACAGTTCATGATGCTATTATTTTATTTTGACTATGTCTAAATAGTTTTTCAGTGTCTTGATCAGACCCTCTGTACTGCCATTTAAAAAGCCTAATTCTCGGTTGACTTAGCATATTTGCTTATTAGGTAATGTCTCAAACATGTCTTAACACAACTTATTATTTGAATAGATGGTGTCACTTTTTGGGGCAGCTGTGTTAGTAAGATGATACAGGCTGATAACTGGCATGTTTGTGAGCACACAAACACTTTTTTGGCTACAACTATTATTATAGTGAAAGATAACTACTTTTGTGTACCTTGCCTTGTCTAGGTATAGCAGGTGCAACCTCCTCTCCTCTCCTTACATAATAGTAATTTGAATTCACTTGAGGGATCCATAATGTCTCGTAGTTTTTGCTGTCTTTGATGACCTATTTTACAATAGATGTCAGTAGATGAGGTGTTTGGCAGCCACTGATCTTCAAAGGCTTACAGCATGTCTTGAGAGGGTATGCTTAAACAGAAATAATTAACAGCACAAACACAAGTGGGAAATGACTAGCAAAGGCAGCTGTTTGTGTTGTGATCAGAGGTGTTCACAAGCTGACAATGCTGTTGGAAAAAAGCAGTTTTGTTAAAATATTTGAACAGGAGTGTTGGGTACTGATCAGATACTAGCTACTACTTTCATATCTCTCTCATCTGCTTTCCTTCCCCTGCCTCCTTTATTTACAAGACAGCAGATAATGATTAATTAGGTAGAATCTACAGGATCTTCATGGAGAATAATTTTCTTCCTCCCCCTTAATCTTCTGTTTACAACTATAACAACATTTCAGTTAGGCCTCTTTGGTGAAATAGTTTACTAGATCTCTTCTTGCAAGCTGAATCCTTGCTAGTAGATGTTGGTTCACGTGTTCAAATTCCTGAAGTTATTTTGAGTATCTAAACTTAAAACTATAAACACATTTATTCTAGAATTTTGACAGCTGTTTTATTTTGTCAAATTATTTGCATTGTTCAGAGATTAGTAAATCTAAAAATTTCCTTTATAATATAGCCTAAATAAATTCTAGACTTTGCTATAGATATTTATAACTGTTCTGGCTTTTATTATTGTTTTGGCTTGTAGCCTGCATGTTTAACCCTAGCATTTATATAACTCCAACTGCTTGTGTGTACAGTTTCTAAGGTTGCTTAGCTGGGTAATTTTTAATCATGCATTGGATGCATTTCTGACATCAGAACATCTCTTTGCTCTCAACGGGGGAACACCAGTCCTTCCAAAAAACCTCCAACCAACTATCAGCAAAACTGACAATCAAATCTTCATGTATTTTCTGACAATTGCAATTTAAATCTACTGTCAGTACTCCAAGACTGATTCACTAGCTGTGTTACATCCTGTAGCTAGGGTTTGTTCACTGGTTTTCCTGCTTCTGTTTGTGGGGGCTTTTGGTTTTTTACCTCCCATCCCCAACAGAATGGTCAGGATTCAGTGTAGTTGCACTTGGATTCATTGCAAGGGGAATGCCTACACGTGGTAGAGACTAAATTCTGGTTATTAAAGAAAATACTCATGGTCAATATAGGCATGGTCAATAACTGCATTTCGAATCCTGACCATCAAAGTTGTTTGCAAGCTTTGCAAGTGTGGCTTTGGAAATATTTCCTGTTTACTGCAGGAATGTTTAGTTAGTCTCTTGGGCTCTCTCTCAAGTATAGGAAAACGAAATGTTACATCAATACAGAAAACCTAGTGCTTCTTTAGTAGCCTTTTGTGTGCTTTGATGGTCCGTTTGCTGTTATCAGACCATATCAGGGTTTTTTAAGTAAACTGTTATATTTTAGTAAACATGTTTCAGTAATTTTATACTAAAATTCAGATGCCTGGAGTTCTACTAACGTGTATTTCTTCTAGTGATTCATAACTAAAATATTAAACTTTTTAATTGTAAAATCATAAGTGATTTTTTAAAAATTGTAAAATCATAAGCCAAAACAGTGAAGAATTATGTACCCGAGTTCCAAATCCCAGCATTTAATGTAGAAATTTCAGTCTTCCTGTTTTGAAGCATTATTGATTCTGTATTTGTCTGCCATTATTTCTCATTTTACCTGTGCTCAGGTAAAATGAGAAATAGTTCTACCATCACAAAATATTGTTTGTAAATGCTTAAGATAATCCTTAATCACTTTGCAGTACTTAGTTTTTGGAAGCATCCGGGCTGCCATATTATTGTAGCTTGAGTTACTGTGCCTCTGTGGAACTGTGGCATGTGTCAGACTCTGGCTAAGTGAGAGGGAATGTTTACATAGCCATCAGTGAAAGTGATGAAACTCAACCCAGTTAAACTGCTTCATGTGTCAAATAGTCTTACAGTTTTCTTGTGAATGTTTTTAACATGGCTCAACTGACCTGCAGAAATTGCACCTCATGCTTGGTAACTTGGTTGCGAACCTGAACCTTTGCTCTGGATACCATTAGAATTACTTGCCATGAGTACAGTTAGAATTAGTGATATCTTCTTGAAGAAGCAAAAGGGGATTTTTTAGTGTTAAAATGGTCTCTGCAGAGTAAGCTTTATCAAGGAATAAATTTAGAATGGAATTGAACCAATGGTATATAAAACTATTCCTTGTTACTGCCTACAAAGACTGTATAGTTCTAGTTCTTAGAGTAGTTATAGACTACTCTGGGGAATGGTCTCTTTGCCTTTTTTTTTTTTCCTGTTGTTCCTGGCAGTGTATGTGTATTTAAAGGCTTAACAGCAGTGTCATTAGCTATCAAAACACATCCTTCTGCATGTAGTATTTCTCTGGAGAGGCTGACATTAGCACATGTCAGATGTACAGACTTCTACTGGAAAGTTATTATAAATTGTTGCAATGAATAAATTAAAACATTAAAAACTTCATTGTATTTTATGAGTGCTATGGATTAGTTTACCTTGTCAGCTCTTCCATATCAGTTCAACAACTTTAGCCAACTCTTCTAATGTGTGCACTTTTGGGTCCAATTTCCCAAAATTGGTGGTACTTTGAACAGTTGTTAATTGCCATTAACACTATATCACTGCAAGAATGTTCTTGCAATTGGAGCTCCTATTTCCCCATACATTTTGCTATTTCTAGCATGCATCCTGAAAGAAAAGCATTTTTAGGTCAATTAAATCTTCGTTTGCAACCTCAAATTGTATTCCTTTCCAGGCCTGTGATCTGTTTCTGGTTTTTGGAATCTCATTTATGTCCCTGCTCTGCTGTATTAGGTGTATGTTTCATGTGCATGTGTTAATGCTATAGAACTAATTTGAAAGTAACCATCACAGAAGCTCCATTCTTCTTCCACATTTTGCAGAAGACATTGCTTTGGATTATGTGCAAGTTTAAGTTATGAGTTTTCTAGTCCCAGTATTCCTTCTGTTATGGCAAGTGTTTGATGTGAAGTATATTGTAAAACTGATCTTGCAATTCAAATTTTCTTTGTTCACAGTATACTGAATTTCTCTCCTTAAAAATCAGATTACTGAAATGCTTGCTGTGAATTTTTGTAAGCCTTTAAATAAAACTGTCAAGAATAACACCTTTTGAGGGCTAAAATTCCACTTACATTTAGTGTTGCTAGATTTCTACAAGCATAGAAAACAGATGGTTGAGGAAAAAGAAGCTAATTTTTGCTTTCAAAATGGGTCCTTATAAAATTGAAACAGAGATGTCCAGCATTTTTACTTTGAGTTAGGTTATTTTTCGTGGACATGCAAGCTCCATGAGACAATCTCAGATATTAATCTCATTAATCATCTTTCATGGTCTTAATCCTTCCATGGATATATGACATGTAGACTGTGTAGACATGTGTAGACATGACATCTCTTCCGCAGTAAAAGTTCTGGGAACCGTAGGTCATGGACCACTGGGGTGTCCCACTGTGAAGGGGAAGGGAGCACCCAAAATTTATATATACTTGTGGTCAAAAAGGAGCAACAAAAGTCAGCATGTCTGTAAAAACTTAAAAAGTTTTATTATTAAATTATACACACAGTGTGGGAATCTGTGTAAATTAGTCCCTTATAGTATGAACACATGGTGGTAGATCTTGGATAAGGAATGGGTGAAAGAAGACAGAGAGACACAGAGATTAAAGTGCAGAGAAAGAAAGTAAAAAAGATCAGCAGTCCTGACCCCAGCATCAGTGCAACAGTCCTGACCCCAGCATCAGTGCAACTGATGGAGTGTCTGGGGTCCTAGGGCACATGGGTGCCCAGGTTTGATGTGGGTACCTTTATACAGTTAAGGTTTCTGTGCTGTGGAGCTAATTTACTTGTTTACTATGGAAGTGAGTTACCATCTGCAGTTCATTCTTCTAGACCTTTCTGCTTCTTGACCTCATTCCTTTGCTTATGCTCTACTTCAGGAGCCAGAACATAAACCTTTGTCCAAGAGGAGTTCTGGCTTACGTTTGTATGGCCACCTTTTCTTGCCATATCCCATTCTTGCGCATACCATGTTCTTACCAACAAATCTTGATTTACTCCATTGGTGTTTGTTTGAGACATATACATTAGGCCCCTTATCTTCTAGGCTTCTGTAACCCACTGATTCAGACTTTGGGACTTGAAGTGTATACCATTACTGCTTTGCTTATTCCAGTTTTACTTGTTGGCTTCTTTTCTTTTAGGAGCTGTAGCACTGAAGAATCTGGAAATAAAAGAAAATGCACTGGTAAGCTAGTGAAAATAACAATAATATGTGCAAAATGATTCCTGAGATGTGTTTTGGGTTTAATGTGCATTTTTTAGTTCTTATTTTATGATGCACTTCCTTTTAAGTGGGAGCTTACTGATTTGCTTTCTCTGCACCAATATAGATTATCTGATGAATTTGAGATTAAATTTAAAGGGGAAAGTATACACATTTTTTTTCTCCTAAGAGAACTCTCTTAAGGAAAAGAGAGAAAGAATGTGCTTAGGTCATAAGCATTACTGGAAGGCCTTTTTTTTTTTCTATAGCTCATGAAACCAAGACTTTGTTTTTGGGAATGTATTTAGTCTAACATGGCATAACAGTCTAAATTGGTAAGCAAATGCTTGCTTATCCATTATACTGATTTTTTTTCCTGTGGTTGACAGGTAAGTTTAAGATTGTCATGATATCTTTTCCTGTATTGGTACATTTCACAAGTTGCTAAATTGAGTTTAAATTTTCTGAACCTCTTTCTTGCAGAGTCATTTGGATGTGCCATTTAAAGTTAAAGCAGGACATATTAGTAAGTTGCATTTTATCTTGTATGCATGCAGGAGTTTCTAAACTATCTTTCCTTGCAAGTGACTTTAGGTATCCTAAACAAGTAATTTCCATATGTTCATTGATTTGTATACTTTGCACACTCTGAAGTTTGTCTGTTCTGAAAAAAACTTTTTGAAGAAGCTCCTTTCAATAAAGTTAAAGTATACTAGAGTCTTGTTTAATCACCTCAATGTTAATGAGAAAATAGCCCAGCACAGCAAAGGTGAGCAATTGGGCAGGACTGGATCTCATTCCTTGTCTTAACAAGATTCCACAACTGATTTTTACCTTTCACTTGCCTTTTCATCTCCTTCCTTCCTTGATTTTGCTAAAATAAAAAGTTTTCTTGTTGCAAGTTGATGGTCTTGTAAAAGTTAGTGGTTTCTTAAAGTAAACTAAGTCTAAAGCCATTATGCTTCCTTTAAATTGACCCTGGAATAATGTATTTTCTGTGATTGATTAAATATTTTATTAAAATTTGCGCTTAGGTGAAGAAGGAGAGACACTGTAACCTTATGACCCCTATGTTCACAAATCCTAGTATTTAGCTGACTGATGATATATATGCTGTCCATGTGCTTTTCTTGCTGCTGGGAATCCTGCAGAGGATTTTCAAGGAGGAAGACATTGCTGTTAAGGAGGAATGTAATTCAAGGGAATAAGGAAGGATTGTAGACTCGATAGTTCTGCTCATGGAAAAACTTCCCATGTTGTTTATGTATTGTGTAAGAAAATACAACCCAACAGAGGCATCTTTTGCCTCAGGTGCACTGGAGTATTTTCTGTACAGTATAATGATAGTTAAGAGATTTTGTGTTTCATACCAATTATCTTTGCATTTCTTTTCCAGTCAACTATTTAACTATATACTTCAACCTCTTTCTTTTGTGTTTGCAGGTCAGCTGAACCTACAGATTCCATGGCAAAACCTTTATACTCAGCCTGTTGAGGCAGTCCTTGATGGAGTTTATTTGCTTATTGTACCCACAGCCAGTAAGTTAATGTATAGGAAGAACTGATTATGTATTGGTGGGATTTCACAATTATCCAGAATGGATTGATACTGTTTTAATGAGCTTTATTCCTAGTAGATACTTTTAGCAATTACAGTTAAATAATGATGTGGACATCTTTCAGTAATTTACAGTTTTTTACCTAATTTTTTGCTGTTATGTAACTGTTACAAAAATGTAAAAATTACAGCTTTTGAAACAGTATCTTTAAAAAAACATGTAAGGTTTTTTGATATTATACTTTTTTACATTATGTGTTTAGGTATAAAATATGATGCTGAAAAAGAAGCCAAGCAGTTCTTGGAAGCAAGACAAAGGGAGTTGCAGAGAATAGAGGAAGCAAAGCAGAAGATAGCTGACCAAGGTAAGAGTGGGAAAAGCTAGTGAAAGTGATGCTGCTTCTTTCTTTTTTCAATCCAGAAAGATGCAGACTTTGTCAAAGTGTTCTAGATTCTTGTTTTTTCCTTGTTACTTAAATACCTATTAGTTATGGTTTTTTTAGGTGTAATTGCCATCAGTATTGCAGAACCAGCATTCTGAAAACAAAAAGGTTTGAGCATTGATGTGATCTGATATAAAGTGGGCTTTTGAAATACTGCTTTTGTATCGTATATTGCCTGACATTTTCTTTCTTCTTTTTATAAGAAACAGTTTGTTTCCAGTATCAAAGCATTTTTACCAGTACAGCTCTTTAAAGATTTGCTTCGGTCTGTTCTTTGATACATGAGAATTCTTATCTTTAAATTCAGCTTCTGGTACTTCCAAGAAATATATTTTGTTCACCTTGAGTATCAGTGGGTGCTGGTCATACTTTTGAACTACCTGTTTCTTCACTCAGCAGGTAGTAAAGCTAGGAAACCTCCTAGTCTGAGAATATAAATGTACAGAGCAAATGTTTTTATACAACTGGAGTACAGTGTAATAGAAAATTCAAACACTTATCATGCTAAATTTATTATGTTATTGTTTGTCTAATTTTATAAAATACTGTAAATACTGAAATGTAAACAAAATACCGATCTGTTTTCCTTTAACATAGATAAAATAAAAGAAGAGAAACAAGACACTTTTGTAGAAAAGCTAGTTACTCAGGTCATCAAAAATCTTCAGCTGAAAATTTCCAACATCCATATTCGCTATGAAGATGATGTAAGTACTTTTGTATGTCTTAGCATAAGGGGTTATACACTGTAATATGAAATGAGGAATCTGTCTGATTTCTTCTAGTTGCTTTTCATGCTGAGAGAGTACTAGTAAAGTTGTGGAATTTTCTTAGTCTTATTAAAAAAACCCAAACAAACTGAAAAGAAGCTTGGACCAAAACATAAAGATACTTAAATTCTTAACCAAATATATGCTTATAGAGTATGAAATAATTATTTTTTGTCTTTTCCTGTCTTTTGATAGATCACAAATCGTGATAACCCTTTGTCATTTGGGATTTCACTTCAAAATTTAAGTTTGCAGGTAATTTTATTTCTCACCTTTTATCTGAAAAACGTGTTAATATATACCTATAGGTGAAGTTGTGCTTTTGTGCATTGTGCTTTCTGGTAACATAATGTCTAATGAAAAGTACACCTATAATCATCAGCAATGCACTATGGTAACTACTTGGTTTATCAAATTCAGCATAAGTACTGCATAGGGTGTGCCATTAAAGATAAAATGCTAGTATTAAAGTAGATCTTTAGGAGGAAATTCTTATTCTTTTACCTGCATCACTTTGTGGTTTCCAATACACTTTGCTGTTTGGGCTGGATTTTGGCTGTTCATTCTGAATATTTTACTGTAACTGACTTGAGCTTCAAGACAGGAAGCTACTACTTGATAACAGGGAGCGATGGGAAAGGAAAAAAAAGGAAAAAAGAAAAAGACTTTTTTTTTTCATCTGGAGCTATTTTTTTTTTTTTAATCTACAAACTGCACTTGAAGGTGCTAAGAGTAGTAATTGCTGATGGTATGGAATTTTTTTTCTGTAAAACTATGTAGTAGGAGCAGTATGCTGACTGTGCTGACTTGCTCTGATTTAGTAGTTTTTGCTGTGTAACTGCTACTCTTAAAATACGTCTTAAGTAAATGTTACTTTCTTGAAGGAAATGGTGGTTTTGTGAATGCTTGTTTGTAGCACATTAGAGGGTCTTTTTAGGCTCAAATGAAAAATAATTGCTTCCAGGATCATACAATAATTCAATCTCTTGTTTATCTCTGTCCAAAGAGCCTGCCTAAAAATATGACTGATGTAAAGGAAAACAGTTTGCAATACTGAAAAGAGAATCTTACGGTATTTTTGGTTCTTGTGTGCAGCCTATCAATGTACATACATGTACATATTTTTGGGGGGAAGTAGTCTTTTCAAGTTTTCACTTAAAGTAACAGATTAATCATCTTAAATCGGAGGATTGTATCCTATTATTTTCCATGGCATTTAATTATGATGACTTTGCTTTCTTTATTTGTAGTTTGTTTCAGTTGGTGTTGGTGAATTATAGATATTGGAGTATTTTTGTATAATTCTCATTTCAGACCTCAGATAAGAATTGGAATCCATGTTTACATGATGAAACTGCCAAGTTGTTTCACAAGGTACAGTACAAACTGTATGTTAAAGAGTTGCAAATAAAACAAGCTGCATTAGAGTTTCTTCCACAGAAAGTAAGATCAAGAAAACATGTAACTGTATAGGCTCTATAGCAAAAGTAACATTCTGAATATTTTTATTCATCTAGACTTTGTGAAATCCAAATTATTAATCTAAAATTTGTAGATACTAATACAGATGCTTTGTTGTATTTTCAGCTTGTTCGACTGGATAACCTTTGTGCTTATTGGAATGTGAAATCAGAGATGTTCTACCATAGTGGTTATAATGAATCATTGGTAAGTAAAGCATGAGATAGTGTATCTAGCCTTTTAGTTGAAACTGGGAAGCAGAGAACATGCTTCGCATTCAGGCCTGTTTCTTTTTATGTCAGTGTCCTGGGTGAATTATTTGTAACTAAAAGTGTTTTCAGGAAAAAGCAGTATATGTTAAAGCTTTTATGTGATGAAATTATAACACCCATCTGAGAAAGTTAAAAGCCCCAGTCTTCTGCTGTGACAGAATTTAGACAATTGATAGTCATCTTAGCAATCTCCAGTGACTTTTATTAGCTAAAGATATCATTCTGTTTAAAACATAGATGAGTATTTTGAATTTTACTTTGGGTCAGAGGGATTACCTGAGAACTGTTTAAAAATGCTAACATTTTGTACTTTAAAAACTTTATCTGGAAATAGGAATGCAACTTCCTTTTTACTCCACTGTGTGTGTAGGTTAACTTAAAACAGGGAGTTGCCAGCCACAACGTGATTCCAGACGGTTATGATTTTGGTAAGTGTTATTTAATTGTAGTATGCATTCATAATTCTAATTTTTAGTGCATCTCAGAAGTTATCACTTTGGCTGTTACTCAAAAATCTTACTAACGAGTGCAGTTTAAGCCTGGAAGAGTAACTGTCTTTCTGACAGTGAATACTGTATTGTATAGGTAGCCTTAAAAAGCCTTGATAAAAGTGAGTCGAGTCATGTGTCATTCTAATGGAATGTCATACATAGATCCTTATTCTTAATGTCCACTGATTAATTCCTTTATTTAAGAAGTTTAGCAAAACATACACACTGTGTAAATTTTGTGACTTCAGATTGAGTATGTTTTTGAGGTCATCTGCTTTATGCAAAGTATCTTTTTTTCATGAGAGGTGGAAACAAGTAATCACAACTTTGAAACGTTAAGGGGTTTTTTTTTGTGGGAATATTGCAAGTTATATTGCTTTGAGTATTGCTTGCCTAAGTCTGAAAGTCACGTTGACTTCACTCAAACATGGTGATAGTTTGCTTTCCATTGTATGGAAAATGCATGGTTTGTGCTTATCATGTGCATCTGTGTGATTGTTTACAAACTGTTCAGAAGTCTGAATGGCCTTGGAAGTGGCTTGTACTCCAGCAAGAAAGTCCTCAGTTCACTATAGCCAGGGATAAAAAAGGACACTGTCAGTTTTATTGTGCTGCGTTCCCCTAAAAGAGTCTCTGTGTTGACTGACAGACAACTATCTAGTAATTTCTTCTGATTTCTTGCCCGTCTTTATTAGTTGCTGGGTTTGATTCTTTTTGCAAAAAACAAGTGTTAAACATTGTAAGTTGTTCAAGTCTTTATGTAGTAAGTTCAAAAGAGGTGTATGTAAAGTTTAGGATTCAAGATTTACACTCTTTAAATTCAGTAGTGCCATCAAAGATGCATGATGATGTTCACATGCTGATGTTCCGTGGTAAATGAAAATTTGGTCCTGTTTGGGGCAAGTCTTTAGATTAAAACTTTGATAGGAAGGTAATAAGCATGAAGCTTAATTTTGTCATTTCATGTAAATACAAACATTATCCTTATGTATAAAAACCATAAAATATGAAGTTTAGGAAGCTAGATACAGGGAGAAAATTAATTTAAATGCTACCATATAGAGCTGTAGCTAAAAGCTTCATGGTTTCTTTCAAAAAATGCATATTTCCACTTTTATGAACCTCCCAGAGAATTTGGAATATTTGCTGTGTAGGTAACATCAGTATTTTTGCTGAGATGAAAGAAATCATATTTGATAAAAATCTGATTTACATGAACTCAAGTAATATAAAAATTCTTGCTGTTGGATCAATTGCTGAAACAGACAAAAATACTGAACTAAACATGGCTTCAAATGCCTGATATTGCCAAACTATGGAACAGATAAAATATTTCTGCTCTGAATGTTTTTTCTTGTGATGTGCCTCACTTTTATGTAGAATGCATATTGATTTTGTTCCATGCCTACTTGGGCTTGAAATTAGAAATATGGAATGTTTGGTTTTGACAATTTTAGTGAGTATAGTTTATCAAAGAGTAAAGTATTCGTAACAACAAGAAGAAAATCTTATGGAGTAGGAGTTCTGTAGTGAAATAAATACTATATTTGAAACTGTCTTGTACTATAAATGCGTTATAGCACAAAAAGATTATATTTGTTACAAATGCAAACTATTTATTGAAACGGGTATGTAATTCAGCATACAGGAAGGTTTATGGTGGTGTTCTGCAAAAATTTGTTTGATAAATGTTTCCAGAATGAAACTGAAAATTGAATATAGATTGTATTGTATTTTAAGCTGTGTTGGTGCAGTTCATGTTTTTCAAGGCTAGTATTTTAAAACTAATAATCTGGCATAATTTAAGATAAGTATATGTATAATTTATTACAGTCTTAAATAATTTAACTGCGCTTTTTATATCAACTTGTGTTTTTTAGTATTCCGCCCAATTTCAGCTAAAGCCAAACTCCTTATGAATCCTCGATCTGATGTTGACTTCTCGTCACCGAAAATAGATTTAGATATAAACTTACAGGATATAACTGTTGAATTCAATAAGCCACAGGTACCAACTATTTTTCTGAAGTTATGTGTAATGTAGTAAAAAAGTTAGTTTGCAAGAATAAGAAAGGCAATCTGAAGTTTTACAGTGTACATGTAGAATCTATTAACTTAGTCTTGTTTTTCTTTGTGACTGATTTTCTCTTCAAAGAGAAGCTTGATACCTGTTGTTCTTAGAAAGATAATAATGCTTAGTTTGAATTTGTTTGCCTAGTACTTCAGTGTTATGGAGCTTCTTGAGTCTATTGATATGATGACTCGAAATCTGCCATATAGGAAGTACAGACCTGATGTTCCAGTGCACAACAACGCCAAGACATGGTAGGCAACCTTAGACTTTGCTAGTTATTAACATGAAATAATTACCAAGGAATTGCTTCTTACTTAAGGAGGTTAGAACTCATTTCCTTCTGAAAGGAAGTCCTTTGGTTTTTATTATTTTTTCTTAAGCTGTTATTGTAAGAAATTGGTGAGTACGTCAAACCAAAGCTGAGGACACGATATTTGAAAATCTGTGATTGTGCTCTTAAAGACCATTATTAGGAACTTAAGTCTGATAGTGTTTCTGTATCATAAATTTGTTTAAATGAAGGCTCCCCTGTTGTATGTTAGGTAGTATTACAATAACAAAGCTATTACCTAAAAATAGGCAAACCTTTGCAACACAGGTGGCAAAGATTTGATATATTTTCAGAAGATTCCTTACAAATATATATTTATTATTCTTACACATGCATGCATAGATTTGTGAGTACTTTTCATACACAGCTACCTTTGAATTTTAGGAACTGGCAATCTTCAACTTTATGTGGGGGAAAAAGAGTAAAATTCTTAGGTTTCTCTGCTGATCAGAAGTGCAGTATTAGTCAAGGGATTTCACTCTTGGCAACTTGAAGTTGTATTTAGTGAGAGTCTGCAAAGCCTAAGGAGTCTTTTCAATATACCAGAAGAAAGGCTCTACATTTTTCTTTGCTTTTAGGTGGAAATACGTTATTTATGGCATCCTTGAAGTAAGTGTTCAACCTAAGCTCCAGATGTGGTCATGGGAACATATTTCACATCATAGGAAGCAAGTGAAGAACTATAAAGAGATGTATAAAACAAAGATAACATCTAAAAAACCTAATGAAGAAATCTTAAAATTGTTGGAGGTTAGTAATCTTCTGGTGAAAGTTTAAGTATTGTTCATCTTGATACTTGATCAAACTTAAATGTTAGAATGTTCCTAGATCAGTTCTAAGTTAAAATAGAATTTTCAGTGGCCAAGCTTGCAACTTTGTCACTACCATTCTCTGTGAGTACATGAAGTAATTCTTTAAATTAGAAACTGCAAGAAAGAGCAGCTTAAACTGATGTGCTTTTCTTTTCCAGGTTTAAGTTTTCAGATTGAGTGAATTAACTTGAATGCATAAACTGAACTGCTTGCTGTTGTTTCCTGTAAAACTAAGCTATGGAATGTAACAATTGTCAAAAATAATTTTTCATCTCTCTTCCAGGAATTCGAAAAGGCCTTGGATATTTTTAACATCACTTTAGCAAGGCAACAGGCAGAAGTTGAGGTAAAATTGCATCATTTAAATGAGTCTGTGAAAAACTGAAACATGAGGTTGTAGAGATTTTAGGCAGATGCCTTTTAGCTGTGGTGATTGAATTGTGTATCACACAGTCTTTCAATTTTCCATGTTCATGGCTTTTTATTATAAGGCATATAGTCAGTTTTTCAGCTTGTAATTAAACAAAAATTAAACAACTCCATAAATAGATAACTTTTCCTAATAGCCAATATAAACCTTCCCTGACACAACTTGAGGCTGTTTCTGCATGTTCTGTTGCTTGTTACTTGAGAGAAGAGACTGACCTACCTGGCTTCACCCACCTTTCAGGTAGTTCTCGCTTTTAGTCAAAATAGTTGACCTTGCAGATTAAGCTTTAAGTCTATGACTGCATTGATTACTAAACCATTGTAAATGGAGGACAGGGAAAGTTCAAGAGGATTCTTCGGCAAATTTTTATAGCTCCCATACTGCACAGATTTTGTCTTCATCTTTGCAGAAGTGACTTCTGTCTACAGTCTTTCTTACCCTAGGCTCTGGTGCCTGCTTCTGCCGTGGACATGTTAAGAGTCATAGCTTTAAACATCACTTTTTTTTCATGGCAGTTGTCCTCCAGCACCAGCCCCTCAATATCCCAGAAAACTGTAATTTCATGGACTTAACCTCCTTCTATCTAAGACCTGTCCATATCTTCTTTGGGTCATTTACTTTGTAACATCTTCTTGATGACATGGTAACCTTTATAAAGAGGACTTTCGAGGACTTTGTTCAAACTTTTTGAAGCCTTGTATTGTTAAGCTGACATTCTGCATCATCTCTCTGAGGCACATCAGTAGTATAAATCCAGAAGCCTTTATGTTTTGATGGTGAGTCCTGCCTTCCTTTGGCCAGTAGGTATGTAGATGTGATAAGTACTGAGTACAGAGTACTGATTTATAGTCAGCTGTTTTTCCTCATTGTGTTGCAGAGATCTTTGGGCTTTGAATGCTGAGAAGGGATCCCTGTCTCACTTTCACTAGAGTATCCTTAAATTTAGGGCTTATCTGCAACTGTTTTGTGTATTTTTGGATTGTATTAGTTACAAAGAAGGTTAATTTGTGTGGATTACTACAGTTCTGAGAACAAATTTGCCTCTTGGATCACTTGATGTTTGTTTGCCATCCCCATGACAAACTTGTACTGGTCAATTTTGGATATAGACTACACTTTCTGTGAGGACCCAGTATTGGAGTCATCACTGGCATCAGATAGAGCATCCCCTAGTTGTGGAATTAATGGATGTGGAGAAAGGAGGGCTTCCTTACTATTCTAACTATTTGTATTACATGCAGGAATAGTTAGAGTAAATACTGTATTATGAGAGTAAATACTTTTTAAATAGCTTTGGGTATCCATCTTGAAATGAAAAATATAGGGATAATGCAGAATTTGGCCTGTGATGGCTATTTAATTGCTTACCTGTGTGTTTTAAATGATTCTTTATAAAGCCATTGTATATAATGTTCAGGGGTTTTATGGTGAAAGCTGGAGAGAAAATCTGCTATGTAAGAAATGTTTATTGACCTTTTACATGCTCTGTTCTTTTGTAAAGGTGGTTGTTATTATGCAAAATAAAATTGATCCAATAATGTACTGTGTACTTGAAGAAGTGACTACAAGGGAAATTAAAAACCAACATTTTACCTTTTTAATGGTTGTCTAATGATGTTCTGATACATTAGAGCTGCCTTGGGTCTAGATTTTTCTTAGGAAAATAAAGAAAAAAGCATGAAGAAAATTACTTACCTGAATATTTTTTAAATTTAAGGCAACAAAGGCTGGATTGAAAATCTACAGGCCAGGAGTAAAACAAGATGATGAAAATTCTGGTGGCTGGTTTAGCTGGATATGGAGCTGGTCGGGTGAAAAAAAGAATGAACAAAACCAAGAAATAAAGGGTTCAAGTATGATCATTTATTGATACTGTTTTCGGCAGTGGGAATCTATTAGAGTCCTAAGTCCCTGGCAGTGGAACTTCATTATCAAATTATTAATGCTTATGTTTTCTCTTAGCCTTTTCTTTTGCTGATGTAATTGTTAATTGCATGTAACAGAGGTTGTACAGTTGTACACCTCCTTCCATAGTTCCTTCTGAACAGCCTTCAATGTGGTAGAAATTAATGGAATGTAAACAATTTTACTTGCATTCATTTTAAAATTCGTCTATTTCATGCACTGTATGTTTGATTTATGAGGCACCTAGTAAAGGTTATGGAACATAGAAAGTAAATCAGAAAGACTGCTTCTGTTGTTAGCAAGCTAGGAAATAGAATAGGTAAAGAAAAAATTATAAGAGCATTTTAAAGCATGCTTTAGATTTCCAAGACTTGGTTTTAAAGCTTAGGATATTTTCTTCTACTAATTCAGGACAGTAATGTTGACAGTATCTACTGTATATTATTGAGTTACCAAGCACAAGAAAGTGTATAGTAGTATTTGCATTTTTCAGATGCCTATACTGAGTTTAACCTCTTGAAATGTGGCAGGTCTTGAAGAACTGATGACACAGGAAGAAAAGGCTAAACTTTATGCAGCAATTGGATATAGTGAAACAGCTGTGGATCCAACCCTTCCAAAATCAGTAAGTCATAGCTGACTATATGATAATATACAGTTGATAGCTTTATCTACTAATAAAAATCTATGAAGATGATAGGAAATCACTTTTAAATTACTTGAAGCTCTGTCTCTATATTTGAATTCTGTTCTGATACCTTTTAATGAGGTTGCTGCATGCCGGTTTTCTGTGCACTACTTAGAAGCAGTTTTAGTATAGTGTTTATAAAGCTTACTTTTGGATATTCTGAAATAATAAAGAATAAATTTTTGCTTGCTCTAACAAGAATAAGATCATAGATGTAGTGTATTGTGGTTTAAATATTGAAGTATATTCATGTATTATCTTACAATATTCAAAATCTTTTAAAGAAAATGCACTAGGGAATCTTAATGAAGGATCAGGAAGAGTACTGGAATCTAAAATATGAGTGGTAGATGAGGTAAAATAAGTGATTATATAAAGAAAGAGATGATTCAAGGATTGTAGTGGGAAAGAGCAATATTTTGAACCATTCGGAAATAGTCTGATAAATATTCTTACTGTGAGATACCCAGGATGATGTGATGAACTTCTTTCTAGCTCTGCATCAGAGGGTCTTTATCACAAAATGTGGTAAAGATACCAAAGACTCATGTTTGAGTTTAAGGATGCTCTACTCTTTACTTTAATCCTGCCTCTTTGTAGACTTTTACACCAGCTGTGATACAATCTACTAACTTAATTTGTCTCTCTTCATAAACTGTATTAAAATGTATATTAATTTTGTGCTCCTGTGTTGTTGTTTTTCTGGCATATCTAGTATGAAGCCATGAAGTTGTCTGTGAATTTACTAAGCATGTCGATATCAATAAGAGAAAACAAGCAAACTCCTAAGCTAATAGAATTTGCATTAACTGACTTGAGTACAATATTTACCCAACGACCAGGTGCACAAGCAATAAGGTGAGCTTTCTCTAACAGACTGGTTTTGCATTTCATGAAATGATGATGATGACTAGTAGGCATTTTAAGACTGTGTTATGGTATTTAAGTGTCATTTCTTGTGCAGTTTGGAGTGGAATCGTTCTGCAGCTAAAGGGATGAATCATGGATACTCTTTCTATGATTGAATTATCTGCATCTTCAGAGCTTTTTGTGCTAATATGGATATACTCTTTTTTTTTTTTTTTCAATTTGTCATTGTTACGTGCAAACAATCCAGCCACTAACCTGTTACTTGCTTTGAAAAGTGACTGTTAAGTTTCCTTTTGAAATTCAAACTGAGCAAGGTGATCTTGCAACAACTTGTTTGTGGACATTTAACATGACTGAAAGTTCTTGTGTTCCGGGCTCACTTTTCACTTCTAGATTTGAGGAAGAAAGATGTAACTGATCATTTTGCCTTTGTTTTATGCTCTCACAGTAGGTGGTGAAAAGCATCTACTGAAATATTTCAATTTTATTTAAAATGTAATGACTTAAAAATTCTGGGAGAAGGTAACCCTTCTGTTTTAAACCTTGTTGCTTCTACTTTGAGAAGTAGAAGGTTCCTTCTACTTTGAGAAGTATATGTACAAGTATATTACCAAGTATGATATTAAGATACTATAGATCTTGATTAATTTTATGCATAATTTTTGTTTAAGTTTTTCTTGTGCATTTTTTATTGGTACTCTTGTGCATGTAAATGGTCCTGACAATGCTATTGTACTAAGAAGGGAAAAATTAGCACATTTTTTACAGGGAAATATTTTTCTTGCAGTATTGGGAGATGAAAAATCTTCAACTGAGAGCTGTTACAGAGGTGGATAGTGTATTGAAAAAAACAGAAAAATCCAAGATGTAAAAAGTACCTCTTGGAGTAATGAGACTATTTGTCTTTCTTTCTTTCATTCTCTGCACCAGAGCCCTTTTCTCTTGGCTGTATGTCTGTTTCCCACTATAAATATATCTTCTAATTCTTGAGGTCCTACTAAATAATTCCCATTTGTATCTCCTACCTGCCCTGACACCTGTCCTTATGAAAAGTGTATGAAGGAAATAACTTGGACGCCCTTTTGTATATGAACAGGGGCAGCTAATGGAACACAAATGAAATGGAAAACAGTTAACACGTGGATGTATGTATTAAATCCTTAAAATAATCTATTTATAGTTTGGGTAGGAATGTATTGTACTGGTTTGTGTTTCGTTTTTTTCCCATCTAATTTTTTATACTCTTACCATTTAATTGTGCTTAGCCAGTGGATATTGCATCTGAACAGTCTTCTTGCATTTCTTTACAGGTTTGAAACAAAAATTACCTCTCTTGAAGTTACAGGCGTGTCTCAAGAAAAGTGTACACCCCGTCTCCTGTCTTCTCGAACAGCCTATTCGGATGAGAGTACCTCACTTCTAAGCATAATGTTTGAAACTAATCCTTTGGATGAGAAAGCAGATCAGAGGATTAGAATAGAATCACAACCACTGGAAATAGTATATGATGCAGTAAGTAAATATTTGAATAAGCTATAAATTGTCAAAAACCTTACTTAATAGTAAATTTACCATTTTTTTAAACAGATGACAGTAAATAGCTTAGTGGATTTCTTCAGACCTCCAAAAGATGTGCATTTAGAGCAATTGACATCAGCAACTCTGATGAAACTCGAAGAATTCCGTGAAAAAACATCAACAGGCAAGTACTGCACGCTCTTCTGATGGCCCACTCAGACAAAGTTTAGATTATAGGCGTGTTAAAAAACTGTATCTTTCCCTATGGAGATGTGTGCATCCAAGTCATAGCTTCCTAACACACCACCTAAATAAATGGAATTATTCAATCTCATTTCAATACATTTATTCTAGGTATTGAATAATTTTATGTTTGTATCTTTTTTAACTTCAAATATTTCTTCTTATTTGTAAATATGCTCTAAAGCCATAGATAGTCTTTCAGTATTTTTACTCCCTACTGAGTTAAAAGAGTTTGTTACATCTTTTGTTTTGTTCATCTGATATGTAAAAGGCCTTAGTTATTTAATACTCCTCAAATACTGATTCTGAAATATTAGTCATCTTAAGTAAACCTCTAAATCCTTTTCAGATTTCTTGGTTTTCAGGTCAAACACCTTTGTATAGGTGTTTTCAATTTTCTTGAAAATTGAAAACACCTATACACTTCCTATTTCACTTCCTATACACTTCCTATTTTACTTCCTTGGTGAATATTGATTTTGATTTGGGTTGACTCAGTTCAAGTCGTATAAACTATATCTGCTTTCCAGCTGCTCAGTTTTACAGCTAGTTTTCATTTCATCCTCTTTATCCCTAGAGATCTTGTATTTTAAGACATGAGTGCAAATGCTGAATGCCATGAAGACTAACACTGAGATCTGTGGAAATTATTTGTTCCAGTAAGGGTGTCTGAGGCTTTTTAAATCAGAGATGTGTTCAGCACAGTGTCCTGTCTCTGTGGATGGGAGAGGATGCTGAGGAGAGATTTCATATATAAATTGTTTTTAAAAGGAAAAAAACTAAACAATGGATGTTTTTTTAAACCTCTCTTAATTTTATAACCTATTAATAACTAACTAAATTGTAGATACAAAAAAATCTGAATACTCAAGTAATAAAGATATAAAGAAAACCCAGGCAAAATGTTTATTTAATTGATTGCTTTTATCAGGATAGTATTGGGAGGAAAATTAAGCATCAATGGTATTTTTATTCATTAGTTTGAGCGAACTATTTAATTAAGGACTAATATCAGATTAATCAGAATTATGTGGATCATAATTTTCTTTCAGAAAATTCTTGAGCAATATTGAGTATATTGATCCAATATTTCATTGTTCATTTCTGAGATGAAATTATAAATTTGCTTAGATATAATATGCTTGATTCTGTGCTCAGTAGCACCAAATATAGTGGTGTTGATCATAATTAATTTTTTTGTGGAAATATGAAATCACGTTCTGTGTTTATTACAGTTTAAGCATATTGTTACTGTAGAGGTATATCCAATATTGTTTGTTTCCTCAAAAGAATGCTGAGTTGCCCAGAGTAACCTAAAACCTTATTCCACTCACAAATTAAAAATTTGATGGGAATGTCTAAAAATACGCAGTACATTACTTGTAAAATCTTGTCTTAATCTTAGAGAATTTCAAGGGAAAAAATATTTGATCTGAGAAATATTCTGTTGTGAGGAACGATGCTAATCTCAGAGGTAGAATAAGAAAAATGGGAACATACAAATGTAATTAATATGTTCAGACCTGCAGTCCTCAAGAATGAGTTCTTAACACTTTTCTTTGAAGCAGTAGAAGGTAGCTGGAAAATATAGGGGAACTGTGAACTGCAAAATTGAAGGAACCTGCTACACTGGAATAGTTATGATTTTCAGCACTAAGAGACATTACAAAAGCTTGGTTTATTAGAGCTCAATTTATTGATTCCACTACATTTTCTTCCCAAATAAAAGAAGCAAGAAAATATTTGCTTGTACGTAAGAAATTCTAGAGCAATTGAATTTC
The DNA here is from genome assembly GCA_910950805.1 of Acrocephalus scirpaceus scirpaceus. Classification (NCBI taxonomy): domain Eukaryota; kingdom Metazoa; phylum Chordata; class Aves; order Passeriformes; family Sylviidae; genus Acrocephalus; species Acrocephalus scirpaceus. Next base: position 31,447,484 of record OU383776.1, read on the forward strand.
TGAATCTGTGGAACACAGTGGGTTAACTCAGTAATTTCAAAGTTGCAGTTCACATTCCAGTTCTTCTCATTTCATCTCTGCTCAGTGGGAAACTTTTCTGAGTTTACATATGTCATGTTGTTGACTATACTTGTCAGGTAGCACTGCTTGCTATCATCATTTTATCTACTTGATACTTTTTTAAGGAATGTCTATAATGAATGGTTTCAAAAAAATATGAAGACCATATGTACCTTAGTTATCTACCATACAAAGTTTATTTAAAATTAGACCTGATTTTCTTTTTATCACTTTCTTTTAATCCTATAGGTTCTGTATGAATGATTTGTGTTTGTTTATATTTAATAATTGTACTTTTTTTCAGGTTTGTTGTATATTATTGAAACCCAGAAAGTTCTTGACCTCAAAATAAACCTCATGGCTTCATACATTATTGTTCCACAAAAAGGATTCTATGATCATACAACAAATTTACTACTTCTGGATCTTGGTAGTTTTAAAGTATGTATTTACTCAATGCAGTAATTTACTGAAAATAATAATTCAGCTTTTACCTGATTTACAGTTTCTTAATTTGAGTTCTATGGTAGTGATTAAATAAAAGCACCTCTTTCAATTTATGTATTAGGTATTTATTTCAAAGTACTTTCAAGTCAAGGCAGAAGTTACTGAACTCTTCTCAGTGGATCCATTCAATGCAAAAGAATTGCTAGAAAATACTCCTTCCCTAGTATGAGACTACTGTTGATACTTTGGACTGTTACATGGAAAATGTCTAATAATTTTTTTATATTGCCTTACTATATAAAATAGTGAACTTCTTTCTTACATGATTAAATTGTATTCTTATTTTTCATATTAATCACTGAATTGAGCTTAAAATGAGAAAAATAAACATATTGGCAATTTTAAAGATAATTTGGATAAAACTAGAGATATGTTTGAGATAATGATTTATCTTTTTGAATTTTTCCTTGCATAAAGTATGTAAAATCATAATTTATCACTATAAGATAGAAATTGACTTTGAAATAAAATAGAAGAGACTTTGTCCATATTATTAGCAATCTTCTTACTCACTGATGAACTTGTGTTCTTCAGGATAAATATCTTACATGTGTACAGGCAATTTACTTTTTTTTTTTACTTGTACTCTGGGTAAGATTGATTCTGCCACTTTACTATCTGTTTAGATTGCTGTTGTTTAGTAAAAATTTATTTCAAATGAAAACCTTGCTAAAGAGAGTTAGTTTTCTATGTAATTTCCATATAATTACTTTCTGAACATGTGGTTTCAGTTAGAATTATAGAATGGTTTGGCTTGGAAAAGACCTTTAAAGTTCAATGAGTTTAACCTCCCTGCAATGAGCAGAGACATCTTTAACTAGATCAGGTTCCTCAGCCACTTGTCCATCCTGACCTTGAATGTTCCCAGGGGTGGGCATCTACCCCCTCTCTGGGCAACTTGTGCCAGTGTCTTGCCACTCTCATTGTAAGAATTGCTTATATCTAGTCTATCTACTCTTAGTTTTAAAGTGTTATCCCTTGACTTGTCAAAACAGGTCCTGGTAAAGTGTGTTATCATCTTTCTCTTTGGCCCACTTTGAATACTGAAAGATTGCTGAAAAGTTTCCCCAGAGCCTTTTCTTCTTCAGGCTGAACAACACCAACTCTCTCTGCCTTTTTCTTAGAGGAGATGCATTCTGTCCCTCTGATCAATTTTCTGGCCCTTCTCTGGACCTGCTCCACAAGTTGCAGTACTCCAGATGAGGAGCAGAGAGGCAGAATCCCCTGCTGACCATGCTGTTTCGAATGCAGCCCAGGATATGTTTGGCTTCCTGGTCTACAAGTGCACATTGCCAGGTATCATCCAGCTTTTCATCCCCTTCCAGGCCCTACTCCATAGAGCAATTCTCAATCTCATTGTCAGCAGCCTGTATCGATTACGGAACTACTGAATCACTTTGATTGGAAAAAAGCTTCAGGATCCTTGAGTCCAACCATTAACCCAGTACTACCAAGTCCACCACTAAATTATGACCCTAAGTGCTATGACTACATGGCTTCTAAATTCCTCTGGGGACCATGATTCAACCATGATTGAGCAATGATTTAACAGGGCAGCCTGTTCCAATGCTTAGTAATGCTTTCAATGAATAAATTTTTGCTAATAACCATTCTAAACCATCCCTGGTACAACTTGAGCCTGTTTCGGCATGTTCAGTTGCTTATTTTTTGGGGTAAGAGACTAACTCCCCACCTACATCCTCAAGAGCTACAGACTCCTTTTAGGTAGTTTTAAGGTAAGGGCCCTGCTGTTTCCTTTCTTCCAGGCTAAAGAACTCCAGCTCCCTTGGCTACTCCTCACAGGACTTGTGCTCCAGATCCCTCCCCAGCTCTGTTGCTCTCCCTCTGGACCTGTTCCAACACCCCAATGTCTTTGTTGCTGTGAGGATCCCCAAATAAAGTGTAGTATTCAAGGTGCAGTGTCACCAGTGCCAAGTACAGAGAGACAATCCCTTGCCTTGTTCTGCTGGCCACAATATTGCTTTTGGCCACCTGGGCACTCACTGACTCACATTCAGACAGCTGTCAATCAGCTCGGCCTCCTGCCCTCCTCCCTGAGCTACGTCATTAAGCAGAGGGATTCTCTACCTGGATACACTTCTCACAGGGATGCTCACTGCATCTCTCTGGTGTTGGCATAAGAGTTGGGCGCATCCTGCAGCCTGGCACCTGGGTGGCAGCATGTTCCCACCAGAGCTCTGATCAGTTGCATCAGTCATGCTGGTACCATGTGTTGGTAACAGGGGCTGCCCCAGTCCAAGTGCAGGTTCATGCAATAGGTCATGTTTAAAAAGAATGTGTTGGATTGCTTCAGAAAGTAGAATTAGTGAAGAAGATTGCTCTGTTGATACTAAAAATTGTGATCTGGTTGTAAATCCAGATTATTTCAGTGACAATTTCACCAGCTCTTCTGAATGTTGGTCATTTGTAGGCAGTTTGTAGAGTTGGCATTTGTAGTTGTTTGAGACAGCCTCCTGGATCTAATCCTTTTCCACCAATACAAGATTACTCTTGGAAGAGTTACATAGAAGAATACATTTCAAAATCAGACTTCAGTGTGTGTGTGAGATCTTTTTCCTGAACTGGATGAGTAATTTTTGTAGTGAATGTGACTCCTAGATTGGTTTCTCTGATTTAATAGAAATTAGAAATACCATAAGAAAAAAATCAGTTTCCTCTCAGGATATGATTAGTAATTCTGTATTCACTTTGAGTGACATATACTTAAGTTGAGAGGTGGGTCGTTTGTTGAATGACTGTGCTTAACACAAAACAAGTAAGTCTTTTCCCCACAGTTGCATGCTGGAAAAGGTCAAGCCCCAGGAGGAAAAATGGCACGTAAAATTAAAACTGTCTCAGTAGATAAATAGGATTATTAATTTAGTCATTCTGCATTTGCATCTTCAAGTTATTTTTAACATAAAAATTACAGTGGACTTAGAGTCCAGCAGTATTGAAAAATAAATGCTGTGTCTTAGATGCTAGTTTTTAAATCTCTTTTGGTTCCTTTGAATATTACCTGGGTTTGACAAAACCAAATATGAATCCAAAATTATTAGACATATAAGGATGAGGACAGACACATTCCATCAGAGAAGAACTTCAGAGAGGGTGCATACAAATGTGAAATACCAAAAAAGTATGGATGTCCCAAAGCTGAATCAAAGGAATATTGACTGATGTTAAAGGAAAGACATTGATAATGAACAGTCTAAATCATCTTTTCCTCTCTGATGTGTTGCAACTGAATTCAGTAGGGTTCAGAAATAAATTTCATGTGTCTGAGTTGTTTAATGCAATAATATTTTCTGTATAAAAATTCTGAATTATTATTCCACTGATGGCAAAGGGTTTAAGACTTCGTGCTTTGGAGTATAAGCCACTTATTAAAGAAAATTATTCTGCACAGAATATTGTAATTCACTTTTTGTTTGTTTCTTTGAGGAAGAAATGGTGTTAATACCCTGTTTATTGTTTTGGTACAGGCTAGGAATTTTAGATATTTGCTGTGCTGTGCTGTGATAGTTCTAAGACTCTGTGATCTGTAGTGAGGACTGAATCATTTGTTGTGTTACGAATAAGTATTTGTAGAATTAGTGCTTTGAATATTTCTGAAATTGATTTATGCTTTTTTTTAACCTGTTTTAAGATGAGAAGCAAAAGTCGTTCTGATTTATCAGAAATCAAAGTGGGACAAACCTCTATTGAGGATATAATGTCAAGAGCATATGACAGTTTTGATGTCCAGCTCAGCAGTATGCAGTTACTGTACAGCAAACATGGTAAGTACTCATGAAGATAATCTCTTTATATGACTAAATATAATGTGATGGTTGTTGTGCCTCATATTTTTAGCTGAAGCAGTGGAGAATCTTTTGGAATGTACTTCTTCCAACGTAAGTGTTCTACATTCGGTACTATGAGCATGTTATGAGTTTCCAAAACATACCTTTAGAACTTGAATTCAAATCTTAGCAAATATATAATAAATTCCTTTTGTTGAACACATCTCATTTGATTTGTTGCATAATAAATGTAAGACTGTAATTACTTTGAGGATATTTTTTTTGTAGTTTGTAGTATTTTCCTTCAGTGCCTTTGCTTTTATGTAGATTTAAAACAGAATCCACAAGTAGTTGTAGGTTTGCTGATTTTTTTGAGGTTAAAGAAAGGATGAGAGTCAACCTACTTCAAGAATCAGAGTCAATTTACTTCAATAAGGTATCAAAGAAAACTTTGGTATTTTGGGAACTAGCAAGATAGTCAGTCATAATCAGAGAAGTCTTAAGCATTTAATTCTTAATCCTTTTGTTCCAGGAGAGAATCCAGAGCCTAAACTTCCAGTACCATGCATATTAAGAATTTGGTCCTTAGAAGTCTACCCCATGGATGGAGTAGCTCTGTAGATGAGAATAGGAGAAATTATTAATTAGTCTTGTATGTCTGAAGTTCAGATCATGTATAAATACATCTGTTGATAGAGCTGTAAAAGAGATTGTGGCACCTGAATTTTTAGCAATATATACTAATATCAGATACTTCAGTTCTGTGATGTGTACTGAGAAGGAATCTCTTTCAATGTTTGAAGTAGGTTTTCTCTGCTCTTCTAGATGAGAACTGGCGAGAAGCTCGGAAGCTGAAAAATTCGTCTCAGTGTATCTTGCAGCCCTTGGATGTAAAACTGGAATTCAGCAGGGCTATGGTTGTTACAGATGCAAGAATGCCCAGGTATGTATTTTTCCCAAGTTTGAAATTTTATGGTAAATGACTTTTTTTTGAGGAGAAAAAGAGAAAAAAATAAGCATCTAGTCATACCTGTGCATTTTTGCATTGGCTATATGTAAATCTTGGAAGTATATTTATCTAGAAAAATAGAAAATAAATAAAAATCAGTTTTCAGATACTGAAAAGGCAATAGAATGTTACAGTAGTATGTTTAACATGTTTAAAGATTTTTATTGAAGATATTACTGCCTCCTCTAATTCAGTCTTCCTAGTAGCTACATTTCATTTCTCATTGAAAATACCAAGGAGCTAAAAATCTGAACTAAAAACCACTTCTGTAAATACCAAAAAATATTTTGAAAAGTAATATGCTGTCATACTCCCTCTCTTTTGACTTGGCTTATTGCTCTGTTTATTTTACCTGCTGTGGATCACTTCTCCAAGAAATGGCTAATGCCTTGAGTTTGCACTTAAGGTTGTTTATCTAAATCTTGTTAGTTATGGAAATTGTACCAATCAGAAGAAAATAATTAGTACTGTTAATAACGATCAGTGATTGTATGGTGTAATGCTTCCACCTTCTGGAAACCTGGGAGGCCAGATTATGAATTTTGATGCTTATAAAACATCTTAATGTTTTCCTTCCTTACTTTTTCTCTGTTTGGTGAAGAAGGTCAAATAAGGGGAATGCAATTCACAGGAATCTTTTTCTGTTAAAAAGTGAGATTTCATTTCTATGGTCATAGAATGACCTAATGTAGGCTTGTAATTCACGTCTCTCAAAAATTACACAGGTATAACCTGGATTAAGGAGCATATTCTCTTAATGTGTACACACGTTGCAGTACTGCAATGCTACCTGTCTAACTGTCTTGGCTACCAGGTGTGCTACCAGATTGGCTTCCAGGTGTATTTTTCTCTATATCACCTTGGGCACAAATGATAATGGTTAACTTCATATACTAATAATAAGCCCAGCCAAAAGCTGTCCTAGTCTGTTGTTTTGTGCAACTAATCACAGACTAACTGTTTTGGCAGTTAATGTGTCCGAACTGATTCTGGAAAATTGCTGCTTCATTTTTCTCTGTATCACAGTGGGCACAAATGATAAAGGTTAACTGTAGCTTTTGTGTCAGCAACAATCCCCTAAACTGTAAATTTTAATATAGTTGAATAGGGTATTATGCTCATATCAGTTACATATATATATAAAAAACAATTTTTAGTGTAAATGTATCTATTCCTTTATATTTCAGTTTTTAAGGTATACTGTCATGCAAAACCAGTATTATATTTTTCCGGAGATTTTAAAGTAAATATTTGGAACTGTCTGTATAGAACAACATAGTTCTGTTGAGAAAAATGAGTGGGAAGATGTTAATTTTACAGCAAAACCTAATACCAGAATTGTTTAAAGTAGCAGATTTTTACAAATGAGTTTCTTAGTTTGGAAGGCCCCTGTTTTACATTTAATCATCTGAAAAGCAGATAATTGGGTGTCTCTGTTTTTTGATTCTTTGACTGTATATCTTTCAGTGACCATTGAAATCACTTGAATTCCTTGTGACTTCGTTGTTCAAAACAGTAATGAATTTACTAGGCTTTGTCCTGACTTTGTATGTAAAGGCACATTTCTATATTGCTGCCTTGAGGAGAACACTAATTTAGGTAATTTTGGTAATGACTACTGTATCAAAGGACTTTGACTGTGTTTTCATCTGCTGTGTTTTCATCTTTGCTGTGTTTTCATCTGTGTTTTCATCTACTTGTATCTCCTAATCCTTAAAATGGACTTTAATTCTGGTTGGGTATGAATATCTGCATTTCTTTCATTTCTGGTACTAGAATGTTCCTTATGGTTTCTGTTCCTTCACATTTGGAAACACCAATACAGTTCTGTAGTTTTATAGCCTGTGTAAGGTTTTATGTTTTTTTAATGTTTGTTTTATCCTGTTGTATGGTTCCTCCATTTTCTGGAGGAGGTGTCTGAGCATCTGTTGTATGGTTTTTGAAGGTGTATGAAGAAAGTATGAGGATAGCAATGTTAAGAGCATCTTACATAATAGCATTCATTATAAACACAATAACAATTCCAATGTGAAAGAATATTTGCAGCTTTGATAGTGGCATTCTTTTAACATTTCTCTCTCTCTAAACACAACCAGACTGAACTTGATGGAAGTTTCTGCACAGATTCCCTCATCAGTTGAAGCTCTTAGCTTCTCTGTGCCTCCATCTCTACAAATGGGATGTACATTGTTAAGACATTTTTGATGAGTGTTTGCACAACAGACAGCCCACACAGTTAGAAGGAGGGCACTCAGCAGATATAAAGCAGAAAACTGCAAGTAATCTTGGCTCTCTACACTGTTCTTTAAACAAAAGCTTTTAAGGTTTGGAAAACTTCTGTATGGAGAATCAATTACAATTTTTGTAGAGAGGTTTAAGTGCAATAAAAGTGAGAATTGCTATTGCATATTTAATTGCTATTGCGTCTCCAACAACTGAGGAGCACAGTAGAGAGAGGTCCTTCAAACCTGGTAGTTACACATCTACCTTAACCCTCCCCTTAATAATAAAAGAACAAAAAGGAAAAAAAAAGAGGAGTCTAAATCTCTCTCTGATAGAACTGGAATTAAGAATAAGAATAGTAGTTGCAAATTAATCCTGTAAGATTAAGGATGTGAAGAAATGCATAAATTGAAGAAAACTAGTTACTGTCATAGTTTAACATGTACAATTTTGTGCTTCCTTAAGTGTCAGAAGCTATTTTTTCAGATACTCTCGTAGTATCAAAGTTAGCCGAGATGGGTTGAAAATGTGGAGCTTTTGGTTCTCACATCTTCTTCAGTCTTGTATTTTATGTCACTTTGAAGACTAAGATGTAAGTTAAGCATATCAAAAGTGGAAGGAAGTAGCTTGTCTTGGTCCTTACACACTATACATTAAGCATCTCGTGCTGCCTGTTACCTATTGAACAGACCTCTCTATCTGTTCTAACTAGAAGTTGTAATTAAAGTGCAATATGTTCTTTGAGTAGATTTTCTGATTACTTCTGTTACACTCCCTTGTATGAAAAACTAAGTTGTGTTTTGAGTCTTTAAAAACACAGTGTGTATGTTTGACAGGATTCTATCTTTTTTTTTTTGCCAAATCCTATTAAAATACACTTAAAGTATGTTTCACTTTTTTTCATTTTTAAAGATGGTGATTTTATTCTTTTATACTCTGTATTGCTATATGTTTATTCTTTTGTTAAAGATTTAGACTACTGCTGTAGTGTGCTTAAGTATATGTGAGTTCTAGGAAGTATTTTGTATTTTTTTTTATGTTTTGAGCCCTAAACATTCATATGCGAAAATCCACCTTCTCTTTTGTAAAAGGCTGTGTAAAGGCTCAGTTATGTGATTTATTGTAAGTAATTAAATTAAATGCATGAAAAAGAGGGAGCAATTTCTGATTGTAAGGAAAATATGCCTTATGTAACCTAACCAGGAATAGTTATTTAGTACTATTTGTAGTCCTTTGTAGCAAATGAAAATATAAATTATGCTACTAAGTGGGTATTTGCTGATGAATAACTTTTCTGTGTGCAACAGAAGGATTGCATATATATATATATGCACACACACATATATGTCTATATACACACTACAGGCAGTGGTTAGATGGAGAATTTTCTGACCAGGAAGTCTTCTAATGTTTTTCGGAAGAAAAATAGTGTGAAGTTTGATTGAAATAATTTTAAGATTGGTTGTTTTAACTGTGGAACTTTTGACTTTGATTCTTTAAAAAACAGGTTCAAACTGTCAGGACAGTTGCCTTTACTTTCTGTCCAAATATCAGACCAGAAGGTGACAAGTATCTTGGAACTAATTGATAGCATTCCTAAGCCAGAAAGTGTGCCTGTTACCAGTTCTCCTCCAAAACCAACCGAGGTAAGGTTTTTAAAAGAGATTTCATTAAAAATGATCAGAAAAATACCTTCTGGATATTAATATTACACTTTTGAAAGGTGCACAAGAAAGTGATGAGCAAGCATTGACTTAGTGCTTCTTGAAAAAGCTAGCTCATTCTCTAAAGCTGTAGAAAATTTTCTTGCTGTTTAGTTAGTTTATTGTGAACTTTAGCCAGTAATTATGAAATAGTTGTCCAGTGTTTGAATTTAAAATAGAACCTCTCAGAGTTTTACTACTATGGGAAATAATTTGTAGCTCATAATAATCTTGACTAACAAACATACTCAGTTTTGTTGAGGATTAGTTTAATTTTACCTTCAAATTTATGCATGTATTGTAGTGCTGTAGAATTTGGGTTCAGCTGTTTTGTGTAGTGAAGAAAACACTAAAATACTGGAATTTTTGAAGTTCAATTATTTTGTGATGTTAGATGAGAGTTTCAAAAGCCAAACAAAAACTATTCACTATCTGTTTTATAAACAATGCCTGCCTGGCAAAAATAGCAGGTTTTTTTCAGCTGACTTCAGTGCTTTTCCCATTTAAGGTCCCTTAACTGTGGTGTAGATCAGGGGTGGAAGTTCTTCCTTGCGCTTGTAATGATTAGGAGTTTGGAGAGTGGTTCTTGCTCTTTCACCACCCCCTTTCCTTGGTGAAAATGGTTTGGGTCACTGTTGTATACTTTCTTCAGAACAGAAGTTTGTCCCATTCTTATTATTCCCGAAAAATATATTTCACCTATTGAGCTGTTCTTAACAAAATTAGGAAATAAACTCACAGTTGCTAATTTTTGATATGACTAGTCTCTGTGATCTGGCTACGTTTTATATATGTGTAAAGCTGTCCTATCATTAGAATATATGTGAAATCTTAAAAGTCAAATAAAAAATTTGGCTCTCCATTTTTCTGTCATTTGTAAATACTTCTAACAATCTGTTAGATTTAGTAACAAATTTAGTAACTCATGCACTTGGTTCTACAGGACTAGTGGTCATCTTTGTATTTGGGCTTTCTTTTAGATTATTTGATAATTGTCTTTCCATCTTTGTACAAATTATTCTGCACTGTTCTGGAAAGCTGTTGCTGCAGTTTGATATTTTCTGTGGGTTATATTAGCATAATATTTGCTACCAGTAAATGAAGCAATTAGACATGCACCTATTGAAAATACATATAGAGTGAAGACTGGTTTTCTTCCTGTGGTTCTTGCCATCTCTTTAGTGGTGCCATTAAATTTTTAGTGAATTCTGACTTCTTTCACTCTTCATATACTAACAATATACCCAACCAAAAGCTGTCTTAGTCTCTGTTGTTTTGTTCAACTAATCACAGACTAGTTTTTTTTGAGGGTAGGTATTGGGACTTTACTTTTACATAAATAGAAACTACATTTGTAAGATGATTGTCCTGTGTTTTATAACACTGACTATACTTGAATTTAATTATAGAATTCAGCTATTGTATCTGAAGTATTTTAAATGACCTTGAAGTAGTTAGTTACACCTGTACATTAGTTGTGATGTACACTAGATGAGGGGAGGAAAGACTGTGGACCATGTATTAATATGTTTGCATTATATGTGAATCCATATCAAAACTTACGCTTAAACCTGTCTGCTCAAGCTTCCATTTACTTCAGAACTTGACAGACTTTAATTGCTGGTATTAAATTAACAATTTGAGTGGTTTTTTTCCTTTGATGGTGGCAGGTATACTCCCATGCTTCATCCTTGCAGCTGTAATTCTTTTGAACGTTAGCATCACATCATTTCTGAACTGAAAGGATGTGAAATCCTTTTTCAGAGTGCTGTTTTTTTCTTTATATTCTGAGTTAGTGGTGGAAGTGTTCTTGAACTGTGAAAATAGAAGACATTTTGAAACAGATCCTTCTACATTTTTGCACTCAGCATTTTAGTCCAAGAAGACACTTCAGTGTGTAAGGCTATTTTTCATGATGTAGTACTACGAAGTCAAATTTCACAGTTTTTTCTCCTTGTTTTCTTAGAATGTGGAAGGGTTAAAGGTGAGACAGTTACAAGACTCTTTAATGCTTTTTCTGTGTATTATTTGTAGACATGAATATATTCAGTAAAGTCAGATTACGTAGCCTGGAGAACAAGAGAGATGTGGGAATGTTGAGAGTAAGATGAAAAATGTAGCCTTGGAAACAATGTTCATGATGAGTGTTTCTTGTTGCCATGATGCATAGGTTTGATACTGTGATTTTGTGAATAATTGTCTGAGCCTGAGCTTTGAAAGGTGCAGTAACAGGGAGAGGAGAAGATGTGGTGGTGCAGGGAAAGAACTGCTGTCAACTGTGCACACCAGAGCCAAAGGCACTCAAGAAGAAAGGGCACACAGTGCACTGTTCTCTTACTTTGATACTCTGTGCAAGGCACACGTATAATACATATGCATGTAGAACTTGCAGGTGAGAATTCCTTACAAACTGAGATTGCTGAGATTGCTTTCTGAGACTTGATGGTAAATAAATAATCTGGATAACTTTACTAAGACAATTTAATTCTATCATACATGAAACCATGTGGAGTGGAGGATTCCTGTCCTAGAGTGCACTCTAGTGGCATTTCATGTATTTTCAGTTACTATGGGTTGTGCATTTCACAATTGAAGACTCAGAATCATAGATTATCCTGACCTGAAATGGACCCACAAGGATCATAAAAGTCCAACTCCTAGCTCTGTACAGGACTATCCCTAAGAGTCACACCATGTACCTAAGAGCATTGTCTAAACACTTCCTGAACTCTCTCAGGCTGGTGCTGTGACCACTTCCCTGGGGAGCTTGTTCCAGTACTCAACCATTTCTTAGGAAAGGACCTTTTCCTAATGTAAACCTCCCTGACATCTCTTCATGCTGTTCCCTTGAGTCCTGTCGCTGGTTACCAGAGAGATCAGTGTCTGCCTCTCTTGTGAGAAAGATGAAGACTACTGTGAGGCCTCCTCTCAGTACTCTACTGGTTGTTTTTTTTTCCCTAAAAACACACTGAAGCAGTGCAATTCAATAAGGCGAAGTGCCAGGTCCCACACTTGGGTCACAACAACCCCAAGCAGTGCTACAGGCTGAGGACAGAATGGCTGGAAAGCTGTCCAGCAGATAAGGAACTGGGGGTGCTGGTTAACAGGCAGCCGAACAGGAGCCAGTGTGCGCCCAAGTGGCATCCTGTCCTATATCAACAATAGTGTGACCAGTAGGACTGAGTGATTGTCCTGCTGTCCTTGTCACTGGTGGGGCTGCACCTCTAATCCTGTGCTCAGTTTTGAGCTCCTTACTGCAAAAAAGACTGAGGTGTTGGTCTTTTCTCCCAGGTAAGAAGTGCAGGAGTAAATGGCCTCAGATTGTTCCAGAGGAGATTTAGATGGGATATTAGGAAAATTTTTTCACCAGAATGATTGTCAAACATTGGAGCAGGCTGCCCAGTGGATGAGTCACCATCCCTTCAGCTACTTAAAAGACTTGTAGATGTGGCATTTAAGTTCACCACTAAACCATGTCCCTAGCAGTGCTAGGTTTACAGTTGGACATGGTGATCTGATCTAAATCTTTCTGTGATTCTATGAAATATAAAGCAGTCCTATCTGCTCTAATGTTTTGTGTCTTTTTTCTTTTTTCTCCACTCAGCACTTGTGTAAAGAAACATTGATCTTTATGGTTCTCTGAAGTTGCTGTATTGTAGTCCTTTGAGGGAGTATGTTTTGTCTTTTATGGTTTTTCGTATATTATGCCATTTCTGACCATCTTTCGGTCTGTGAAGTTGAATATTTGAACCTCTTCACTGTGTTTCCTAGTGTGTTCTCTCTAGTTAGATGCAAATGCAATAGCTGCTGCTTCTACCTGTTTTAAGCCTTATTTCTCCCCATGCTTATAATTTTAGTAATGTAAGTGTTTATTGATTTGCACTTAAGCTAAGTTTCCCTAAATTGTGAAAGTTGGATGCAGCATATATGCATGCAATAGTGTCACCAATAAATACAAGAAAAAATTTTATGGTATCTTCTGTTTCAGACTATTCTGTCACCACATTTACCTCAAGGTGTGTATCCTGTTTTGGATCTTCATTCATTTGCTGAGTCAGGTAATATAATCTGTTTTAAAGTCTTGCATAAGAAGCGGGTCAAGTTGAGAAGTTCTTGAGTTCTTTGAATTAATTTATTATTCTTGCTGTAAGCAAGGATATGGGGCTTCGTTTCAAGTTCTTGAAGGTTCAGTAGTGTTATATTCTGTTTAGCTTAATAGTTGATACTGTACAAATTACTTGAGTATTTTCTCATAGCAGTAAAATTCTGTGTGCTTGTTTTTGTTATTCCCTTCCTGGGGGTATAGCAGAAAAAATTTTTATTTGGTATGGTGGGTTTATTTTTGTCAGGGCATGTATTATTGCAAATCTATTCAGGGCATCTGAAGTATTATGAAATTTCTAACTTTAGCATTTAGTCCTCTGATGATGGTGTTAATTATTTTCTTACGGTGAAGGATTTCTCTCCTATTTAGGTGGATTTACTTAAATTATGAGGTAGTGAAATGGTGACTGTTAGAAACTGCTGTGTTTTTATAAACAAACACTTTGACTTCTACTGGATAAAGTAGAAGATTGGCTGTGGGAGAACCAGTTGTGTTCAATACTGCCTTGCTGTTCAAAACATCTTAGCTAGATCTTAACATTTCATCTAGTAGTTACATTAGAAAAATAATCAAATATATCAGTGTTATTTTGGTGTCAGTGATGTTTGTGGTGCCAAAACACACAGCTGGAGAAACAGAGAACCAGACTACTACTCCTTTCTCAAGTTAATGATTTGTGTGGTTAGCAAACACTTTCAAAATTATCAACAAAGTTAGTATGTCTACTTTATAGCTTTAAGTTCAGCAGGTATGCAGTACATGTAAAAATATGTATTTGTGCATCTTCATCTCTTTTATATGAGTTCCTTTAAGTGTCCAGAGGAAGAGTGGAAATGTCTTTCAGTTCCTAAAAATTAGGCTAAAGTGAGAATGCATGATGGCAACAAGTAATTTGAGAAGGTAATAGCTAGATTTAGATTTGAATCAAGTCTGATTTTTAATCTATACTATACATACAGCTATACAGTCCTTTTAAGTGATGTATGTTAATTCTCTATCTTCAGCCTCCAAAAACTGAGGGCTGCTTTTAAGCATTATGAAATTCTTCATTGAATAATTTGTTGAGGTTTTTTAGAAGGATATTCTTCCACAGTTACCTTACACTTCAGTGTTTGTGGTTTTTAGGTGAAGGAGAAGACCTTCACAATCGTGAATCTATTCGTGCAATCTATTTATCTTGGTTTATATTTCTGCACTAATGTACAGTAGATTAAAAGCTTGGTATTTCTTAGGAGTCTCTCTGAAATGGGAGATCTACAGCCGGGAGAAATGCCAAGTAGTGTGCCTAATATTGAGGCCAAGGTTCCTGTACTGTCAACAGCAGTCTGACCAGCAGACAAGTTGAGCTATTAGGTCACACCAAAGGCAAGACAAAGCATCCTTTGTGTTGTCTTTTGCAAAGCCAAAAGTAAGAGAATGCTGATGAAAGGAGTTAGCTAATGAGATCTGAAGTTTATGATGACATGGTGGAGGCAGCTGTAGGTGTGGTGTAAAGTTGTGGAGGCAGGAGTTGAGATGGTTATGAAAACATTTTATTTGTTGTTAGTTGTCGGCTAGATACTTGCATGTTTAAGCTCTTATAGACGTAGATGTAAAAACTCTAGGTCATAATACTGTAAAATATTGGATGTGTGAACAGCATATGTAATGTTATTGTGAATTAATCCTTAGAATCAGAGGAAGAATTTTATGATGCACTAACCAGTCCTGTGGAAGATGTGCCATTTTTTGAAGTCCCATCTGATTCCCTCAAGCAAGCTGTCAGTACAAGGCGAAAAGCCCTATGCAAACAAGAATCTTTGAAAAATATGACAGATTTCCAGCTGAAGTTTGAAGTAGCTGAGGTAAAATTACTTTTTTAAATTTCCCTGAAGCACAGGAGGACTGTAGTTTTTTCCATATTTGTTGTGTTTATAAATCCATGTCTGCAGAGATACTCAATCCCCATTTTTCCCTGAAACTATTATGCAGAGCTTTTTCCAAGTTGTAGCTGGGCTTCTGTATCCTTGTCGTCACTGAAATGCTTTGATTTACCTGCTTGATATCCTAACTCACTTTGTCACTGAATTTTCTTTACCTGTGTCTCAGAAATCACATTACATATTTGTTTTAGCTAAATACGTGCTTGTGGCATCTTTTTTCCAGAAACTGCTGTGGTCAATGGGAAAATTTCATTGATTCTTTATGTTGTAACAAGCACCATATTTTTCTGTTCTGGTTTTTACCAGATGCTGTTGTCCACACATGTAAATCTGTAACATTTTCATTATGAAGAGTTTTCTGTGTTGCTGTTTCAGGCTTGTGGGGGGGAAACCCCAGTATTTTTTGCAAATGCAAGAACACTTGCTAACTGTATCAGTTCTAGTAGAAGAGGTGACCTTTTAATGCTATCATTAACTTTGTCATTAGACCATCATGGCTATGGCACTGTTAGTCCTACAACTCAGTGTATTTTACTTTACGTTTATTTTAAAAATAAATCATACAATTTCAGTGGACTTTACAAATTTTGTTTTATGGTAGGGCTTACAGAATGTCTTCAACACACCACAGCTAGCTTGTAGTGTACTACACCTTTGCTACAAATAAAACCGAAATGTACTGTTTGTGTGATGACAAGACCTTATTTAGAGCTACTAGTCTAAAAGGGGGATGCTGTGTTTTACATTATTTTCTAATGACAACTATCTTACAGTCTTAAAGAAAAAATTAAATTGGTAATCTATTAAAAATCATCTCTGTTGTCCTCATAGTTTAAAAGTACTTACTGGGTTTTGTTTTGATTTTCCTTACTTATAGACATCATTACGTGGAAAAGAAGAATACATACATTTGCTTGATTGTCAAAGTCAGATACAACAGCTCAGCCACGTATTTATTTAACAACAGTGTTGTCATGCATTGGTGAAAATATAGTAAATCCTTTTGGCAGACATTTAGCTTGGGAATCTAACTCTTAGCAGGAGAATTCAGAGAAATTCCGTTGAAAGTAGTAAACACTTTGTTCTGACTGGAAATCTAGGTTTGACTGTATTGGACATTGCTGAGTGCTGTACAGAATTTTTTTAAAAGTAATTTAGTTTGTGTAACTGTTACTTTGGTATTACCTACATGCTTGTTTAAGCTTTTGTTACAATAACAGCAACCAATACTGCTTTTTGAATCACTTTTTTCCAAGGTATTTGCTGTGTAAAGTTAAATTATCAATGCACAAATAGACATTAACCAATAAAATGTAAGTAAATATATTATATCCTGTATAAAAACTAAGAGGTTTATATACTTCTTATAATCCCTTACTGGTTTTGTGTGTGTGGTTTGGTTCTTTTTTTAGGTCTTAATTAAATTATGCCGTCTTACTGGTGATACTGAGGTGCCTGTGCTCCAGCTTGATATTTTAGGCTTAGGCACTGAACTAAAAATAAGAACATTTGACATGACTGGGAATGCTTTCCTTCGTGAAGTTGGTCTTCTGTGCCCAGAGTATATCGGTAAGTATTTATAATCTGGTCAAGAAATTATTCACAAATAACACTGTGAGCTTGTCTTCAAAAACTCAGTAGGGCTTTTGTCAAATAAGGAAGATTTGCCTCCTGAGTTAAATGCAGGGCTAAGGGCAAGTAAATCAGGAGCTCATCCTCTTACTGGTGCTTTGGTAAATATGTTCTGGTGCTGATGATTGTAGAGAGATGTTTAACTACTTTACATGTGCAAAAGATATTTTGTGATTAAACGGTAATGACTAGCTAGTAGCCTAGTCAGCAGTTTATAGATTAAGAAAGTTGTAATTTTTTTTGTTTTAAAAAAAGTAAATTTCTGTATTCTCTTTTTTCTTTTTTTTTAGATGATAATGACAAGCCAGTTTACGTAATTACTACATTGGATAATGTAGAAGATGATCTTCTCACTCTGGAGTATACAAAGGTTAGGAAAGAGTAGAGTTTGCTTTTGAATTGTAAGACTGTCATAAACATCACATCAATATGCAGCAGATGTTGAAGGTTTTTTCCTTACTTAGTGATGTTTTTAACATCTTGAATGTCATGTGCATAGTCTGTCTGCTCCTTCAACAGAAAAACTTAGACATCTTAAGTTGTAGTGGGTTTGAAAATAAGTTTGCTTTAATGGAATTTACAAACTTCTGATTTTTTTGTTTTATGTGCACTTTTGGTGAAATAGACTGACATTAAGGGACCAGAACTGAAAACTGTCTGTCAGAATGTTCTACAGAAGATAAAGGTATGATATCTTTTTTTAACATAATTTTCTCAGTTTGGGAGGAGAGGCATACTGGATAAACAAATATTTTTCTTTTAGGTGAACTTTTCTTCTCTAGATATTCATTTGCATACTGAAGCTCTCCTGAATGCTATGAACTATCTGAATAATCTTCTACCTAAACAAGGAACTAAAGTTGTGGAAGAACCAGTCCATGAAAAAACAGAGGAGAAGAAGGATGTTCTTAAAAAATTAAGTAAGTTTCTTTATTATTTTTTTCCTCTTTTCATTCCACTCTCTTCACTTAAGTAAGGAATAAAACAAATGTATTTTCTATTTTGAAAATTCTATTTTGTATATGAGAAAAGTTGCTTAGCATTACATGTATTTATTTATTTATAGTTGTGTCCTGTGTGCAGTTTTCTGACATATAGGTCAAGGTATACCTTTGCTACATATTGGAGGCACTAAGTCAATGTAAATAGGAGACACATAAATTGTTATCAGGTTTTTATCATTTTTTTCTTGGTATGAATTAAGGCATTTGATGGCCTTATGGTTATTACCTTATATTTGAGGAGCATTAACCTTTTGCTTACTGTGCAGTTCAAAGAGATACCAAACTAGTACATGTCCTCATTGAGGAATGGTAACTTCTGTTATTTTTTATTTCCCATAGCATCAAAAAAATCGAAGTGTGAAGATGTTATTGACCTCATAATTTGTGCGGATTTATCGTGTTTGCGTATTTTTATCAGAGAGAAAAACCACAGAATAGCTGAAATTCACATTGAAGGTAGGAACAAAACTTCAATCACAAAGGCATGAAACTTTGTACTTGTAATAGTGTATAGATTTCGTATATCTTTGTTTTTGAGGTCTGGATAGCCAAGTGATAATGAAGAAAGCAGCAACAGATGTGACTGCAAAATTGAAGAACATCATTATTGTGGATTCTGATGAGACAGCATTGTATAAAAAGGTAGGCATATGCATGTATAGTTGATTTTTTTTCATGAATGGATACTAAATTAAACTTACTTTTTAGATTCTACTCTCTATTGTGATTTTTTTCAGTCATGTTTTATGTATTTGTTGGGAGTAGCATTCTCTATATGACAGATTAATTTTGCTCCCACAAGTTAGACTGACATTAATTTGTGCAACTGTGATAGTCAGCTGCTCATTGTGCCTCTTACTATGTTGACTTGAGTGAAGAGAATTATTTAAGCTGAGATGTCAACTAAATATTTTCAAGTATTTCAATGGATTTTTAAAATTCTTTTTTTTTCATATAGTGTTGAGATACTTGAAGTAAAAATGTCATAGTGGTGTGAGGAACTACATTTTGTTTTGAAGTTAAATTTCTCCAGTATGTAGGTTTTTACAGTAGAGATACTATTTTTTTTCTTCTTAAGGCTCTTTACATCACAGGAAAAGAAGTCTTCAACTTCAGAATGGTATCATATGTGAATGCTACAGATGGCATTGCATATACAAATATGGATGTTGTTGACAATCGTATTTACCTAACTGTTGGGTGTATTCAAGTAGTTTTTGTCAACAAGTTTGTTTCATCTATTTTGGTAAGTTAAATTTTCCAGGTACTGTTTCTTAGCATCCGGATGAAGTTGTCAGGGCAAGAAAGGGATGAGTGTTTCATATGGAGTGGTGTCCATTTGTGCAAGAGCTCTTATATACTATTGTAAAAACTTTACTGGGATTGATGGTTGGGCTGTTTATTTTTCTTCTACATGTGCTTGTTACTGTGGAGCAGATGAGTAAGCTAAACCAATTTACTGTTATTAATAGTAATGTTTTTCTTAGATGATGTGTGACAGCTGTTAAATATACATACCATTCACTATTGATAACACTGAAATATAAGTAAGAAACCATGAAAATTAATGCCCTTTCCATAAATTCTGCTAAGTAAATCAGCCTCTTGCTGCTCATATGATTAAATAAAATGTAAATCCTACAAATCATAGTACAAGTCATTGCTCTTACCATCTAATTTTCGAAATATTTAATATAGAAATTTATTTATATATATATGCATAATTTATCATATTTGAGGGAAGATTATCCTATTAAAGAATTCAGACAAAATGTATAGCAAAAATAACATTTTAGGATGGTTTGCTATTTAAGTAACTATGATTCATAGTGGTTTTGAAGTACTGTAATTCTTAATAATTAGTTCCTGAGATCTGTATTCCTTTCCTAGGCTTTTATAAATAACTTTCAAGCTGCCAAGGAAGCTCTTACTGAAGCAACTGTTCGAACAGCAGAGAAAGCAGCTACAGGTGTAAAAGGGTTAGCAGAGCGTAGTTCCCGTTTGGCACTAGATATCAATATCAAAGCACCTGTTGTGATAATTCCACAGTCAGCAATGTCTGCAAATGTCCTGGTGGCTGATTTTGGTCTAATTACCGTGAAGAACCAGTTCTTTATTGCTAGAACAAAAGCACGATGTAGTCTCCCACCTGTTATTGACTCTATGACGGTGAAATTGAGTGAACTGAAGTTATACAGGTAATCTAATGTCAGTATTTTTAAAATTCATTTAATCTGTTTGAGATTCTTCAGTTAGAGAGCTTCAAGGAGTAGTTAAATAATTAGTTAATGGTTGTTGATTGACTGACTATTATCTTGGAATATAACAGCAAACTAATGTTTTTTTAAAGCAATGAAAATGTATGGTTCAGGAAAAAGCCATCTGCACATCTATAAATAGAAGCAAATGTTTGTTCAGGGTAAATTGTGTAGATTTATGCAATATTCATTACTTCGGGACGGGCCCTACCTATTTGTATTAGACTGTTTTGATGGGATTTTCAAGCTATGCGTAGCAGCAAATGTACTGACTTAGCCATAAAAAACTGTTAGAAAATGGTCCTTGATTCAGGGGGTACATGGAGAGAGAGGGAATGGAAGGGGCTTTTCAAACACAGTTGAAGAGTACTGAAGGAAGAAGGAATTGCTCTCCACTAGAGAGCAGGTAAGAGGTCCTGACTGGCAAGAGTTTGTGTGTTGCATGCCTGGTATGTGCCTGATACCTTCTACAAAAGAGGGAGGTCTGCTTGGTGGAGTAAGGCTTCAACTAGAGCTACTTAGAGTAGTATAAAGGCAGTTTTATAGCATTATTTAAAAAGATGAGGAGAAGACAGAAATGTGTTTTTTAGCATGTGAAATATGTGAAAGCTGGGAGTATTTTGCTTCTTTTCACAGATCTTACTATGAGCAAGATTCTTTGCAAACTGAAGTACAGTTGCTGCAGCCAGTCAATCTGGAAGTAGCTGTTGAACGAAATTTAGCTGCTGCATGGTATAATGAAGTTCCTGATATTGAAATATCTGGCCGACTCAAGCCTATGAGCGTAAGCACTTGTTTCATAGAGAAAAAGGAAATTAATAGATTTCTGTTCTGATTTAAGCTCTGTATTTCATCTGTGATACTCCAGGCAGACTTTGTACTATGAGTTAATTGTTAACTGTTGCTAATTAAAAATGCTTATTCTGTTCTAGACCTTTACCTGTTCATGTCTTTCAGTGAAGGATTGGAAAAATTGGGATTTATTGGTTTGTTCAATAGCAGTGCTGCATTTGTATCATTTGAACTATTTCTATTTGTACTATTTGAATAGTTAGAAGTGACCTGCTGTGCCACATAGACACTCACAGATCTATGGGGCCAGATGGGATTCATCCTAGGGTGATGTAAATTTAATGTAAAAAAATAAACCTAATGTAAATTAAAATTTAAATGTAACATAATTTAAATTTAATGTTAAAATAGAAAAGTTGTGAAGTGTCCAGCTGTATGTGCATGTGTTCTGACACAGCAGTTTCTAAACTGTGACTTGGTAGGGAAAGTTTGTGGATAAAAACAAAATAATGTGTGACTGACTTCTGATTTCTAGAAATTACTATAAGGAGTTGTGTGAATTTGAGAAAAATGTTCAGCATCTGAAACAGAGACTCAGATGAGATTTATTTGATTTATCTGTTTATTTGTAAGCTTAGATTTTAGTTACCAAAATTACGTGAACAGAGTTGTTCTGACTTCCATTCCAATATTTTTTAAAGTTAATTCTCAGTCAGGAAGATATTACCACAATACTAAGGACACTAAATGAAAATGCAGGTGAAAGCTCTGGTGCATCAGCAGCTTCGCCAGAATCAAAAGCATCAGCTACTCATTCTTGTGAAATGCATGGTACTTCTCAGCACTCCGCAGGTAAGATTTTCTAAAATTACATCATCTGGCATTTTGAGGTTTTATTATCAATATATTGCATTTATAAATGGATGCCAGATTCATTTGTGTATGCCAGTATTGTAGAATCACAGAATAATAATGGTTCCCCTCTTAATCAGCCCTGCCAACTCATGGACAAGAATCCTTTCTGGAATTCTCTTTAGGCAAAGAAACGCCTTTGAGACAGATGAAATTCATCTGTTCCCAGCAGTCCTGGTATTATATCAATTGTCTCATTGTCAAAAAAACAAAATTCCACTGGTGTCACTAGCCTTCAAGCAATGTGTTCATCAGGTGGGTTCTCCTGTTCATTTCAGCAGTCTTCCCTGCTTCTGATGAGAGCAAGGAAAACACCATCTTATGCTCCTGTGCCTTCAACCAGTCATCCTGAAGTCCTAATTGCTGTAGGATGCTTTTCCTCATCATTGCCGACCTGTACTAACAGAAGTGGGTAATAATCAGGGGGCTTCTCCCTGTTAAAGCAGAGTAATCCCAGAGCACATGGCATAGGATTGTGTCCAGACAGTTCTTAATTATCCCCAGTGAGGGAGGCTCCACAACAAATTGCTCCTCTCTGGGCAATTTGTGCCACTGTGTGACCATCTGTACAGGAAAGTTCTGTTTGGAAGTTCCTGCCCATAAATTTCAGCCCTGTCCACCTCACTGTCCACTGATCCAGGCAACACTTGCGGAGTTTGCCTGTGAGAATGTTGTCAGAGGCATTATTGAAAGCCTTGTTAAAGTCAAGATAGACAGTAACCACTGCTCTTACCTCATCCATCCAGGTAGTTATTTCATTATAGAAGACATTCAGGTTGGTCAAGCATGATTCCCCTTAGGTGAATCCATGCTGACTACTCCTGTGACCAGGTTTTTGTTGTCCACAAGGGTGGAAGAGATGGCCTCCAGAATGAGGCACTTGATCACCTTTGCAGGAGTTGAAGTGAGGCTGACTGGTTGGTAGTTCCTTGGGTCCTCCTTCATTGCTCTGTTTGAAGATAGGGGTGACATTTGGTTTCTTCCAGTCCTCAGGCATCATTCCTAACCACCACAGCCTTTCAAAGATGATTGTGTGCAGTCAGCTCTCTTAGCATTCATAAATGTATCCCATCAGGGCCCATGGTCTTGTGGATGTCAAGACTGCACAGGTATTCTCTACCCCAATCCTCTCTGACCAAGGGAAGGGCTTTCTTCCAACATTCCTTTACTCCAGCCTCCTAGATCACAGATTCCTGAGGGCTGATCTTGTCAATGAAGACTGATGGAAAGAAGATACTCCGTAATTCCTCTGCTTCCTCTGTTGCCAGTGCCCTCCCTCCATTTACAGATGGTCCCACATTATCCTTAGCTTTACTTTTTTCGTTGGAGATGCCCTTCTTGTTGTCCTTGACGTCTTTGGCCAGATCAAATTCCTCATGGGCCTTGGGCTTCATTGTTTCAACTTACCCTGACAAACTCTCTATACGCATTCCAAGTAGCTTCACCCCACTTAACATCTCCATGTATTTCCTGTTTATGTGTGACTAGTGGCAGAAGCTCTTTATTCATCCATGGAGGTCTCTTTCCCCTTTGCCTGATTTCTTGCTCATTGGCTTGCATTAGGATGCCAGTTCTTGAGCCTGGAGGAACTGATCCTTGAATATCAACTCCTCTTCCCTGCAGGGCCTGTTCTCATGGATTCTTTCAAAGGAATTCCCTAAAGTGGCTAAAGTTATCTCTCCTGATGTCCATGGTTACAGTCTTACTTGCTGCATTGTTCGCTCTCACCTAATACAGAACTTCACAATCTCATGATCACTACCCCGCCATGGCTGCCCCCAACCTTCACCTCCCCCATAAGGCCTTCCATGCTTGAGGAAGCAGCTACAGCATTCCTTCTGGGATCCTCCACTATCCATGACAGGAAGCTGTGATCAGTGCTTTTCAGGAGCCTGCTGGACTGTTTGTGTTTCACAGTGATGGTTTTGCAGCAGATGTCAGGGTAGTTGAAGTCCCCCAACAGAGCCAGTGTCTGTGTTTCTGAGACTGCTTTGTGCTGCATGTAGAAGGCCATATGCACTTCCTTCTCCTGCTTGGATGGCCTGTAGCAAAAACCCACAACAGTATTATCCCTACTAGTCTGCCCTTTTTTCCTGACCCATAAGATTTGACTTGCTCATCATCCACTGCAAGACAGAACTTGATACATTCTGGGTGTTTCCTCAAATAGAATGATTCTCCTAAACAGAATATAGCTCTTTGTGACAACATTCCAGTCATGTGGTGGGAGCTATCCCACCACAACTTTGTAATTGCTATTAAGTCAAAATCCTTTGACTGCACACACATTTCTCATTTCTCCTGTTTGTTTTCCATACTGTGTGCATTGGTATACAAGCACATCATTGAAGTATCTGATTGTGCATAGGGATGCCCTTCTAGTCTTGTCTTGTGGTTACATCTTCGGATGCTTGTACTGTCTAAATGTATTCCCTCTTAAGCCTCCTTTTGTTGCTTGGGTAGTCACTGTAGTTCTCCTCTTCCCAGAGCTTATCTCTGTTAAGCCTGGCCGTGTCCTCGTTCCCCTTTAAATCTAGCTTAAAGCTCTCTCAACAAGCCCTGCTAACTCCTGAGCTAAAATCCTTTTCCCCCTTTGAGACAGGAGGACCCTCTTTGGTGCCAGAAGGTTCAGTGTTCTGTAAACTGACCCATGATGAACAAATCCAAAATTCTGATGGTAACTCGGAATTGTGTTACCAGGGTGTTCATCTGCATGATTTTCTTGACAGGGCAGAAGAGAAAACAACTTGTGTTCCAGATCCCGTCTCCTAGTAGTACCTCTTACCTGAGCCCCAGGAAGGCAGCAGACTTCCCTGTGGGATGGGTCCAACTGGCATACAGTTCCCCTCAGAAGAGAGTCGCAACAGTTACTCCTTCTCTCTTTCTTAACCTGAAATTATGATGCATTTGGTTGACGGACTTGCTCTGGGCAACCCCCCACACAGACCTTCATCTTCACTATCATTTGCTTCACTGTGAGGTTCTGGAGCTTCATACCTATTTCCTAAGGTTACCTGTGAAGGCAAGGGAGGCAATTCTCCTGTTGCACCCAAAAGGGACCTGTTTCCTTTTCCCCCTTTTCTTTTAGATTCTCTCCTCATGTCCGACGACAAGTGTTGGAGTTCCTCTGACTTCTGCTGAGCTTGCACCTCCTGCATTTCTCTCAGGAATTTTCACCAGTCTGTTTTTCTGTCAGACCACCTGATACTCTTCAGCCTCTCCACTTCCTGTCTAAGCTCAGCCATCAGGCTCAGCAGGTCATCCACCTGGTCCCACTGCACACAAGTGTAGTCTCTTCAGTCCTCTGGTGCTAATGCCAAGCTCAAACACTCCCAGCAGCTGCAGACCTGAACAGGTGAATGCTTCTGAGGAAGCTCAGTCTGGGTTGCTGTGCTCCTACTAGCAATGGCTTTTATGGAGATCACTGTTGTGTCTATTCTCATGGGGTAGGTGAAAATCCACAGGTGAACTCTCCTCAGGAGCTGGGAGGGTCACTCTGCCCTCCTGAATGCCCTGCCCATGTGAACTGCTGCAGTTCATGTACTGTGTCACATCTTTCCAGTTTGAGTGCCTTTTCACTGTGCTCCAAGTTTCCCATGCTTGCTAGAGTCATTTAAATCTCCTTGGTTGCTCTGGCAAAGCCCTCACCATGTCTCAACATGGCCTCAGTTAGGAGAGCTCCTAGGCCCTGCCAGGTCTCTCCTATCTCTTGGGTTTCCCTGACTCTGGGAACCTCCTGCCAGGCTCTTTGAGGTATTTTGTCCTGCAACTGTAGCTGCTGCTGTTGCTGCTGTCACTACCTGCTTCCTTGGCTGATAAGGTTGATTGACTGCCAGTGGACCTATTATCTTGACATTGTGGTTTGAGCTGTATCTGACAGTAGTAATAATGAATAGGAGCAACTGAGTCACCATAGTGAGTTTTGGAGCATGATAAGTAATGTAAGGGTCTTGTTTTCCTGGCTGTAATGCAAGGCAGCTCTTAAAAGTCTGTTGACTGCATTTGTTAACATGCTAACTTTGGAAAGCTGCCATTTTACTCTTTCCAGTATATGTTGGTTTTGTTGCTGTTCTGGCTTAGATCTGTTTGTCTGTTGTAGTGATGACATCCCTGAAAGTTGTTCCTATTCAATACATGTCACTGTCCATTGACGGTTCAGCACACGCTAAAAAGAAATGCAAATGCAAATTCAATTTTTTGAATTCCTTTATTAAATATGAAAACCAGCAACATTGTGGCAGATGAAGAAATGAGGATGAAAGTAAATTTGTATTCTTTGTAACACTGTTGAGCACATTACTGTGAAATATTAAGGGGAAGTTGTACATCTGTGTTTTAAAGATGGTAAAAGTCTCTCGTAGAATATGTAAGGGAAATGTTTTATATTCTCAAATGTGTGATTTTGCCAAGAGTGGTTACATAAAGCCTGATAAACACATGTTAAGTGTGGATGGATTTACATGTGGGGAAAAAAGGAAATTGCTGTCTTTATGGTTGTAAGTGAGGATGTTTTGTTTTGGTTTTTTCCTTACTTGCAGTCAGGTAATTTTCTTAATATTAACCATTTTTCTGATTTCTTAAAGGTGTAACTGTTGTGACATCAGCTGTGGTGGAATTGCATTCACCTATGAAAATAAAAACAACACTAAAACTGGACTTTAGATTTGACTCTCTGACTTTAGTGTTGTATAGTCCAAATTCAAAACAAGTAAGTATAATTTTGGTTACGAAGAGCAGCTTCAAGTTTGCCTAGAGACCTGGAAATTCTGAAAAAGTATAGCTTAATTTATGGCAGAGAAAGTGTGTTCTAGCAATAATAACAAATATGATGGAAATGAGAGAATAGCTATTTTAGCTAAATTGCTTGGCAGATACTACAGGAAATAGAATACCCTGTGGTAGCACATAATACATGGGATCTTCTGTCACCTGACTAGAAATCTGATGAAAATTTATATTAATTTAAAATATAGTTTGAGAAGAAAAGTATGCAGAGGAATGAAACATATTACTTAGTTACATCTAGAGATAAGTACATGGACACACACAAAATGGTGGAGAAAGATTCTTTAATTCGTCAATAGGAATGCACTTATATTCATATTGGTTTAAACTTACAAAACCTGTCACCAGATTTCTGACTAAAAGTTTTTTTAAGTAATTTCTTATAAACTTAGGTCTCTCACTTATGTAAACTTGTTTTGGAAAGATGGTAGAAGGGCTCTTTGAAAGATTTCTCTTGTATGTTGTTGATTGTGGTTGTCTTTTGAATTAGCAGTGGGTTTATTTAATTTATTACTATTGAAAATATCATCAGTTAGAATAAAATTCTGTATCACATCTATATATTATTTTTGTTACCTGTAATAAAATCCACAAATATTTCATTTAAACAGGTTAACAGTTTGGATCAGAGAGATGACCTTTTGAAGCTTGCAGAATTTAAATTGGTTCTCATGTCAGCTGCTCTGAAAATGTTATCAGATGGTTCAATGAACGCTTCAGTCAAACTGGCAAACTGTACATTAGATGATAAAAGACAGTCAATCCAGAAGGCCACACCAAGGTCTGTAATTTTACATAATTTACTGTTTATTAGAGTTAGACAAAGAGTTCATAATGTTTCAGTTTTATTAGTATTCTGTTAAAACCACAATTGTTTTAGTGTTGGGCTTCTTAAAGTACATGTTACTGGGGATTTTTGTGTTTCATGTGCCTTTTGTTCCACATATCTTTATGAGAGACCAGTGCTAGATACAAAAAATGAAATAAACTGAACTTTAGATATAAATTTAATAAATGCGCATGGAAAACAATTTCACTTTCCACTTTAATGAAGTACTAAGTAAGACTCAGATGATGTTTCATGCATAGTAACAATCTTAAGTAAAGTGTAGTACTTTTGATATGTAAACAAGGAAATATGATGGTTTGGCTTGTTCAAATTATTAACACCTTTAGTTACCAGTGTATGAGATTCCAGTTAGTTTTAAAATTACATAAAATGTGTGCAAATATTTTTATCAGTCATGTTCTAAAGTTATTTGTATTGCTTTTTAAATTCCGTCTTGTTAATGTATTGCATCTGGAATGAGAATGTTGTTCTTTGGTATTTGTGGCCAGCTTTTTATTGTTTCATTAAATGCCTCCTTAATTGTCTTTCAGAATGGTGCAAATGAAACATGGATTTGAAAAGAAAGTTATGGTGGATGTAAACTATAAACAGGGGAGAGATGGCACTGTTCTTGACGTTATTGTTCAAGAGATATACCTTTGTGCAAGCATGGAGTTTCTACTTACTGTAGCAGATATATTCCTAAAGGCTAATGCAGAAAGTGCTGCTGCACAGAGAAATCTCAAACAGTCATTACCTGTAAAGGACCAAGGTATATACCAGTATACACCAGAAGTAGTTTAAAATCAGCTTAATTGTGGTATTGTAATGCTGTGTCAAAATACAATACTCCTTTTACACTATTCTCTATGTTTATATGTATAGAACAGCTTGTAACCATTGATGTTGCTTTTTTTGCATCATGGAAATAGATTAATGACCTGTAGTCTTTGTTTCCAAATGAAGTCTTGTCCTACTAGAGAAAGAAGATACCTAAAAATGTATGCTTAAAATAAAATGGGAATAATAATGGAGCATATTATATTGTGCTTACCCATGGAATCGGCCTGCCTGATATTGCTGCCTAGAAATATAATTTAATTTGTCCACTGATGTGCATTTCTTCCTACATCAGAAAACAGTCTTTTAGCTTGAGTACCTGACATCAAAAATTGGTCCATTAAAGCATCAGAGCAGGAAATATTCTGTTTATGCTTCCAGGTAGCTCTCATCAGGTATGCCAAAGCAAGTCCCTGGTTTTTTGGTGTTCTTTTCCTGTGCCCTAAATATCGTAGTTGTGTCCCTCTCAGCCAGGTCTGTTGTGATTATTTGCTGATGATCAAAGTCTGAACAGATAAGGAAGCCTTATATGAAAGTATTTTTATTGCAAGTGTTTACATTAGGCATCAGTAATGCTACATTATTGCCCTATGGAAAAATGAGGATTTGCTACTGCAGAGAGCACAAAATGTGTCCAGCATTTTCATAAGACTCTTACCAGAGTTGGCAGATGTAGGTATGGAGTGAAGCTGATACATTTGTTCCTGTCAGAGTTAGTAACAGTGTTGATACTGTTACCCTTTTCATTTGGACACAGAAGCTTTGTGGAGTCTTTTGTTGTACCCAAGAGTAATTAGATATTAAATGGTTTTGTGCCTGCAAGGCAGAGCCTAGAAATGTCAGTTGCAGGGATCTACAGATTTGCTAACACTAGTTATGCTAGATCTTACCCCTAAATAGTCAAGGCCTCCCTGTAAGTTACAAAAATTAAATAATCATTGTAATTAATAATACTAATACTACTACTACTAATTGATTATATTAATAATAAAATCACAACAAGAAAATAGTTGCAGTTGAATCTTTGAACAATGAAACTAACATAATTTATATTTCTGAAGCATCTGTGCAGCCTGTATCTACGATGGAAATGAACATTGTTGTTAAAAATCCAGAGATTGTGTTCGTGGCTGATTTAACAAGAAGTGATGCTCCTGCATTGGTGGTTACAACACAGTGTGAGGTCTTCATTAAAAATACCCCGGAAAGGTACAGCATGACAGCTGCTGTTAGAGAGATACAGATGAAAGCATGCCCATTTCTTCCAGAAGAAAGGAAAGGTAACATTACTACGGTGAGTTTGCAACCATTCAGTGTGTATTTCAAAGGTGCTGTGTGACTTATACTACTAAAATACAAGTAATTTCTGAAATGTTCATCATGAAAATGTGTGCTCCAGTATAGTAGTATATATTCAGAAGAAAATATATACTACTATATTTATACTCATTCTTACTCATATATTCATACTCATATTTACTCAGTATGAGTAAAGTGTTGTGGCTAACATTTTGTTGATTTTATTCTCTTTTGTCTGATATGCCTAAAGCATCATCTTGATCTGTGGCATTGGGGTTTGCTTTGTATGACAAGCTACAGTGCAGAGCCCCAAGGTGTAAAGTGTTAATTATCTTTCATCTCCCATGTAAGCCAAATAAATAGAATTTTGTAAGTGTATGCTATGTCAAATGCAGTATAATAAATTTGGAGTGCTGTCAGTCTAAAACTTTGTATTAAATATCTGCGTAAGAGAATAATTGTGTCACAAAAAAAACCCAGAGAAGTGCATATTAGGAAATAATTTACTGTATGCTGTTCATAAATTCCTTTATGTTAAGGGCCATAGATCTGTTATATTAAAGCTGCCTGTTTATATTCTGGCAACAGAATCAGACTTGTTAGTTATTGACCAGGTGGAGAGTGCACTGACTCCTAGAGTTTCTTACAGCTTTTGTGCCTCTACAGCAGACTGTTCCACTGTGATGATATTGTTGCATCACAGAAAAAATTCTAATTGACTGTATATACAACAGTTATCTATGTTCTCAGACCGCAGATGAATTTTGAAGAGCAAATCTTTTCAGCTCTCTCTTAATGCCTGCTTACTTATGGAGTGACATAGGAAAGACCAAAGCTATAAGCAGAAAGGACTGGAGCTTCCCTTTAATCTCAAATTCAGGTAGAAGCATAGCACCTCAGTTTACTCTTTGGGTATTCACAGTCTTTAATTGCACTGAAATGTTAATCCGCTCATTTAGAAAGTGATACACTAGCATTGAAAGCCAGAATACAATGCAATGTTGTTTGACTTCTGTTTTTGTAGCTGGCAAATGCAACATAAATGCTACTTTCTTTGTAGAAAGCTATTGGGAGGGTTCACACCAAGTTTTCCTTCTTACAGGAATAACTTCTGATAGAATCTTTTATGTCAAACTATAGAAACAAGGAAAAAACTTGAATCTGACAGGATGCTTGTGCTATAGAGAAAAAAAACTTCAGGGGACACTAGTTTTAGTGCTTAAAACAGTATCTTCCTTGAAAGATGCAGAAAGTTCTTGAGAAGAGTCAAAAAAAAAAAAGGTTACCTGCAGGTAGGAGGTAAAAAACGTGTTTCCTTTTTAAAACACGTGTAAACAAATCTCTGACCCAGGTTTTCTGTAAACAATCTAATTTTATCTGGCAAAGTGTACTAATTTGAATGCAAACCAGTGGGAGATCCCAAGTCAGAAATAAAATTTAATAGGAAAATTAAAATAAATGCACTAATGCAGAAACACTGGCAGAGTCAGAATACAACCTGACACCCTGTTGGTCAGGTGTTGGTAAGCAGTCCAATTAAATGGTGGCTGCAATCCTGTTGAAGTGGTAGATGTGCTTCTGTTGAAGTAGTGATGCTGTAGGAGGGTTTGATCTTCCTCTGAAGGTCCAGTGGTGTTTATGGAGTTCTTGTCCTCTGGGAATTCAATGGATAGTGTGCTGGTTTGAAAGCAAAACCAGTGAAGGACCCCAAGTCAGAAACACAATTTATGATGAAAAGAAAATAAAGGAAAGTAAAATAAAATAAAAGTAATAGTACAAAAAAACCACTGACAGAGTCAGAATACAACCTGACACCCTGTTAGGGTGGTAGTGGCAGTCCAGATGAGATGGTCTTGTCAAAGCAGTGATTCCTGTACAAACGTCTGGCAGCTCTTGTCTCCTCTGGAAGTCCAGTGGATAAAAAGCTGCCTGTGCTGTCCCAAACCCTGGATTTATCCAGGTGGGAATGCTTGGCTCCTCCCCTGGGCAGAGCATCTCCCAATGGGGATGATCTCATTCTATGAGTCATGCAGTGGGTCCTTGATGGCCCATTAAACAGAGATAACTCCCAGAGGAAGTTATCTATGAGTCATGTGGCAAGGCATTGTTAGGCTCATTAACAGAAGATAAGGAAAACACTGCCCCACCTTGGCTCCAACGGCTCATGGGGATAGAATACAAACCTTGGGCACAATTTTACATTGTAACCTAGGACAATAAGGCTGCCTGTGGTATTCCAAACCTCAGATCATATCTAGGTAGGAATGCTTAGTTCCTCCCCCATGGTGGAGCATCTCACAATGGGATGATGTAATTTTTGAGTCATGCAGTGAGTTGATGGCTCATTAACAGAAGATAACTCCTGGAGGGAGTTACCAGGGATGTGTCATGGAGGACATAAGGAACACTGCCCTACCTGGTTTACCAGATTATAAAGATGGTATTAGAATTCCTACTTTTGGCTGCATCTTACATTGTAACCTAGGACAGAAAGTAGTTGGGTTGGACTAATTAATCCTTTTGGTGACAAAATCATCAAAATTGTAAGAGACCTTCAAGATAATTCAGTCCAACTGTCAGCCTAGCACTACTGTAGTTACCCCTAAACCATATCCCCAAGTGTCATGTCCAGATGCCAAGTAGAGAAACTAAATTCCTGATGTAAAATAGCATGAATGATGAGGGGTTTTTTGTGTATTTCTCATATGTATGTTGGTCTAAAGAGGAATCTGTTATTTTTCATTCTCGAATGTAATACAAAGTAAGAAAAAAAAGGTAATTTGAGCAATAGAGTAAAAAAAGATATTATGGACAAAAACTTGTGTTAGGTCAAACTTATTTGGGAAAAGTGTGGTCTAACTGATTCAGGGTATATCTGTGCCTCCAGCACCTGATTCAGATATGGACAGAGATGTCAGAAATGATTGCAGAATCAATATGGTTTGAAATTACAGTTTTTGAAAGACTGACCATCGTAGATGGGGATGGGAGAAAAATTTTTCTTCTCTGTACAGTGTCAGTGGAGTTTAATTACATCTGAGTGCTCTATCAATAACACAGCACTGGTTTTGTTTATAGCATATGTCTGATTTGGTAAACTTTGGCAAGTTAAAACATTCAGGGACTGCTTGCAAAACAAAGTTGTAAGTGAGTGATTGTGATTCAAACAGTTTCATTGTTATTCAGGAAAACTATAACTGTGTTCTTGCTGTGTTGCACCTGGAAAACTGGTTCTCCTCAGAAGTCAGAGGAGTGATGGTGTAGTGCATTGAAGGCATCTGCAGACTTTATCGTAAGGATGGAGTTACTGAAGTGTATGCCTTTTGCTGTAGCTGATGTTTCAGTCTTTAATGATTGAGAGTGGCTGAGGTGATGCTTCTGGATACTTGTTTTTAATTTCAACAAGTTAGTAGTGTTCAGATTTCTCTTAATTTTGAAGAACCATATATTGGTAAGTTTTCTTTAAGTACTTTTTATGTGTATGATTTCACAGTAAGTTTTTAATACTTTTTTTCTCTAGATGACATGCTTTTATTTTATTGTATAGGTATTGCAGCCTTGTGACTTCTTCTTCGAAATGAAACAGTCAGGTACTAATCCTCAGACAGCTGATCTAACCATTAAATCTCTAACAATAGAAGTAAGTAGACTTGTATTGTGGTTTTAGTTTTCTACTTTTCACTCAGCAAGCTATGAAGTTACTTCAGGAATGACCAAAGTGGGAAATATTTCCTGTTCTTCATTAGGTCACCCAGCTGTTAAGCATGCCAGAATGAATAGTATTGAAAATGAACAACTTTATCACTATGCTTCAGTTTTGAAATCTGTGTTTTATAAAATGGCTCATATGCAGAGATAAGTTTTGAAGTGTTTTAATACATCATTTAATGATGTAGTTTAGAAAGCGTCCATCTGGAAATAAGCCAGGGATTGCAAATCTGAAAAGATTGAGCTATTGCTTGTGGAAGGGAAGTATGTTTTGAATGAGAATCCTATAGAAAATGGAAGTGTTTTGTTATTGTAGCATACTTATTATACTTTTGTATCTGAAACTAGCTGTTTCTGTACTAGATTCGCATTTCCAGTTATTCCAATTTCTTATTTGTAGGTTTCACCAATAATCATAAACACAGTAATTACTATTACATCAGCCCTTTATCAAACTACAGAAACAACAAAAGAAGAGATTTGTCAAATTCCTCCTGATTTGTGGAACAAAAAAGATATAAAAAATCTGAGAATGTGGTTTCTTGAAGAGACTAATGAAAATGAAGATAAAAATCCAAACACTGAACTGGTTCCCACAGGAGAGTCATTGAAAATTAATATAGAATCTGTTTTTCTAACACTTGAAGCTGGGGTTGGACACAGAACAGTGCCAATGCTTTTAGCCAAGTCCTCATTTGTTGGAGAAGTCAAGAACTGGAGTACTCTAATCAACCTACATTCTCTTCTTGAGCTAGAGGTGAGGAATCTTAAATAAAGAAACAGAAGTTTTCCTAGGATGCTAACCCCTCTTGTCTAAATCTTATATACATGTTATTTAGACAAAAGAAAAAGAACCCATATATTTGATGACTAAACTCCTGCAGATATGTGTTGTGGGAACATCATGGGAATGATGAGGTTGAGATAGCTAAATTAAAATCTAGTGCATCAGATGTAATGTTAATTAATGGCATAGTAATTGGTGTTATGCAGCCTCACATTTACACTCTTTGCAAGTTCCTGAAGACCTGTTGCATCAATGTTAAATGTTGGAATGACAAATGACTAAAAGTATTAATAATCTTCAGTTAATATTACGGTAGAATATATAATATGTTGTTTCTATAAAATACCATGTGGTACAAATTTTGTTCATAAACATCCAAACTGACTCATATTTGGAAATTAGTGACAAAATTCAGTGATTGTTGTAGGTAGATTCTTATATATAGTGCGTTTGAATTCCAGTGTGCCTAAGATTTAAGCCAAAATTATAGTTTAGGTGGCACAATTTTTTCCACTTACTTGGAATGGGAACTTTTCAGTAGAGAATTAGCTGCCTCATTTATTTCTCTAACGCGTTTGCTTCATCTTATGGTAGCAGCTGAAAGTGCAATCTGATTATGAATCTTTTAGATTACCAAAATATTAATATACTTGTAAATGAGAAGATTTAAGTTTTATGCAAATTCCTAACTGATTTCTGCATTTTGTTAGGTACACTATTTTAATGAGATGTTTGGTGTGTGGGAGCCTTTGCTTGAACCGCTAGAAGTTGAGAAGACGGACTTATTCAAGCCATGGACTCTTGAAATTAAGGTACTGTTTCCAAAGCTGAACTTAAATATCACATTACAATACCTTAGAAAAAACAAATGCTCTCCACCTTTCATTTCTGAGACTATTCTAACAATTTTGTTCCTTCTTGTTGCTTCTGGATATATTTGGAAAAAATTCCGGAGAGTTTTTCCCAAGTAGTAAAGGAAACCAGTTCTTATACAAGGAAAGATCCAGACTCACAGATCTGTTAAACACTGTCTCTAAGGTGGCAAAATTTTATTCTAGTTGCACGAGGTAACACTAACAGCCTTATATCAGTTTGTCCTATTATGCCATATGTTAACGATGCATTCAGTGACTTTCCAAAGGCAAGCCACTGCTCTTGCTCCACAGTAGTGTGTGTTAGCAGAATTATATTGGAAAAACTGATAGCTGTTGAGTTGCACAAAGAGTACTGTGGGAGTAGTGCTCTTATCACTTCATTTTCATCTTTCATGAAACTAGTCTACATTCTGGCCTCAAACTAGATATAAGGCATTATCGAAGGATGGGAGGTACCTTTTGTTTGTCCTCCTCTCTTAACTGTTCAATTTAATTGTTTCCTGACTTTTTTCAAAACTGTTCAAGTATTTTTAACCTGAGAGGCTGCTCAGAATTGGAGACCCACCCTTTTCCTAGGACTATCATTATCAAAAACTTTATATAGTAATAGCCTTAGAAGAATAAAGACTATGGACTGAGATACTGCAATTAAGAAACTGCTATTAAAAATACCCCTGACAATTTTCCAGAAAGGTGCAAGACATAATACAGGAGAGAGGTAGAGGATAATAAGTCAAACCTCATGTCTTCTCACTCCGATATGAAATATAACATTTGGAAATACATAATTTCCAGAAGTGTTGAAGGCTAGAGAAATACATTCCATCAGGGTTTTTATTTTGTCTTTCAACCAAATGAAAATAAAGTAGGTATTTGATTTGGAAACACATAAAGACTAAATTTGGGGACTGTTTTAACACTAGGAAGTCAATTATGTGTAATATTTTACACAGTGTTACTCAAGAAGTTGAGATGAGTGTTATCACTCAGTATTTGGATATGTTAGTAGTTAGTATATATTTCCTTTTGAATAATCATAAATTTAGCTACTGTTACTGGAATTTCATTGACTTCTTGAATATATAATTTGTCTCTTATTCTCTCTCTCTTTTGTTTTTATTTGAGAATAAAAACATAAACAACAGAAAAAAATGGAAAACCATGGCAGGTCATAGAAATTGGAAAGGGAGACAGGGAGAGTCTTGAGGTGACACTTTCTTCTACGGAATGAGTAGTCAGATAAGAATTCTTTGAACATCTCTTTTCAGATGAAGAAAGCTAAAAAAGCGCTGTTTGAATCAGATGATGAAGAGGAAGAGAACTACAAAGTTCCAGAATATAAAACAGTAATAAATGTTTCCTCAAAAGACCAGCTCAACATTACACTGTCCAAGTTAGGACTGCAAATGTTGAGTAACTTGGGCACGGTAAGAAAGATTTCTTAACTATGCGGTGTTTGAATTGCTAGATGAATACTTGCAGAGATCATCTTGGTGATCATGTTTTTTATTGATTCCTTGCTTTGTAGGCATTTGCTGAAGCAGCTAGTCAAACTTCAGACATCTTCAAAAAAGACCGAGCACCATTTGTAATAATAAATTCTTTGGGAGTTCCCATCACGGTCTTGCCTAGTGATTCCTTTAGTGTCCTTAATGTTGAATTTGGAGCAAAAATATTTCATTTAGAAGACAAAGAGAGTTTAAATATGGAATTTGTCAGAACTAGAAATGAGAGTGACCAGTTCACAGCAATGACAACACTGAGTAGCAAGAGATTTTACATTCAGATCTGTAAGTTCCTAAGTTCATACATCTTCTGTTTTTGTAAATATTTATCATGCTTAATACAGTTTCTTATACAGGTCAATCAGTTTTGGAGGATAACATAACATGAAAGGAGTGTCTCTCTGAATTCTAGATGTCTAGCAGTATTTGAAAGATCAGTATCCTGATCTAGCCTTTATGGCTTAAAGTTATATAAATCATACTTCTTAATTTTTGCAGCATAGGTTTTCTACTCTGATAAAATATTTATGTATAATCTTTATTGCAGTCTGATATTTGTTTGCCTTTATATGTTATTGAAGAATTCAACTGCTCAAAATAATTTTTGTTTTGGAATTGAGTCCTGCATATATGTGTGTTTATGGAAGTTGCTCTTAAGAGGGGTGTTTTTTTTAAAAAGATTGTTTTAAATAATTTTAAACAAACCATAGTTAAAGCAAAAATTAAAATTCAGCTATTTTTAATGCTGTATTTGTTTACAATTTGATTTATTGTAGCAATTGGCAGTTTTCAGACTCGACCATATGATGTATTAGTTGAAGACCTCTACCTTGTTAACAAGCCATTACATCTTGTAAATATTTCCTGTGAGGCACTAATTTTATTTGCAGTAGCAAAACCCACTTAAATATTTGAGTGATGGACTCATTTACTCTTTTCCTTGTGGCAAGAAAAGAATCTTTGCTGTTTCCTTAGTAACACTGCAAGAGCAGAGTATTAAGAGTGCTAAACATACTTTTTTATCCGGCGGGTGGTTTTTTTATTATTAGACTGAATTACAGAGAAAATTCTATTGAATGCACATTTTTGTCTTTCAATTCTCTTTATGCTCCTTTTGAGTCTTTCATGTCTCATCTTGTAAATTCTAGGTCCACATAATCATTCTGCTGTGGAAAAGATTCCGCTGACTAAAGTGGGTCGATGCATTTACAAAGTGCGGCACGAAGAATCAGGTGTTGAAAGGTCCATTGTCAGTCAAATTGACACTGTTGAAGGAAGCAAGATAATAACTATACGTTCCCCTATTCAGGTCATTATATATCCATACATTTAATTTTTTAACGGATTAAAATGATCCTGTAGTCTTCAAATGAACATTGAAAAAACATATTTTAAAAACTTACCTGAATGGTCCATATAACTTTGCTTTGTATTTGATTTTTCAAGAATAAAAAGCATTTTTATGTCACTTTTCAAAGTGACAGGCTGGATGCGGATGTACATCAATCAGATTTTGGGTCAGGATAATTCATTAGTCATGTTAGCTAATATTGGCTCTAATTTTGGTCTTGAACTATTTGCTTTGTATGACGTGATCAAGCTTCTTTTAATCTTACCTTGGTTCCACAAATTATCCTTCAGTCAGGTTATTTCATTTTCTTCATTCCTGTACCATTGATATGTTATTTGCAAATTTAGTACAATGTCAGTTGAAAAGTGAGATCTTCAAGTGTATATGTCTTTTGATTGAATAGCATTTTTGATAAACATTATATGGTTTATAGCTAGTGATGAATCAAGTATTGCAGTTTTATAAAGATAGTGTTGTTGTTATATTTCAGTTGGTTTTTTTCGCTCAAAGTGGTTTATGACTTGATTAATAACAAAATTTACAGTTTGATTGTTTTCTAATTTTTTTTTCTAAGAGGTAATTAATGTCATTAAATTAACCCAGAAATAAATAAAAAAGAATGTTCGCAGGAAAGATAACTACTTGCCTTGGAATAGACATTAATGATTTGACCTTAAACTTCTGACTTCCCTTACACTGTCACCATACGGATTTTTGAACCTTGAGTATCTTTTATATTTTTAGGAGACCACTGTTGGAAAGTTACCATAGTTGATATTTACTTGTCTTGGGTTTCTTGAAGTCTTGTGTTTCTCCTTGAAAAGTATTTTGCAATTAATATATTTATTTCATAGACAAAATATAGCATTAAACTGCACAAACAGATCATTGAAAAAGATTTGCTGTTTTAGAGACAGTTCTTCTGAAATACTGACCTTGAATGGTGTTTGGGTTAGATGAAAAATAAGACTTCTCATTCTTGCTTTACTAAGCTCTAAAGATTGTGTCTTTACAGTTTTTCCTAATGTGTGTTGCTGGATTTTTATTTTACATAGATAAGGAATCACTTTTCAATCCCGTTAAATGTTTTTGAAGAAGGAAGATGTTTGGGGACTGCTTTACCAGCAAATGAATTCAACATACCCTTTTCCTCTTACAGGTACTTTATTGTATTTTTCTTGTACTGTAGAATATATTTATACATTTTTGATTATTGTATCCATAAAGTTATGCTAAAAAAATTGTTTACCCTTGCTACCTAATACTGAAATAATACTGTTCTGTCGTTGTTGGGTAGGATCTTCTCAGGGCATGTAGTCTGAGTTAAACAGAGTAGTATTTCATTGTTGAATTGGAAGTATTTTGAAATTCATTTTTGTGAACAAGTTAGATTAGCCAAGCTACTTTAAAAATCTGAGCTCCAGGTACTTCTGGAATACAGTGATTGTAATTCACACGGTACACTTCTTAGTGGATGATGTTTGGTGAATTATTGCACCTTTTTTGTTTTTCCAGAGAAGGCATCATTTGATTTTTTGATTCTAAAGTAAAATATTAAAAGTTATGCACTTGAACTCTATGAAAGATGTAAAAAAAGACTCATCAAACTTGGAAAAACTTGACATATATCATAGCTATGCTATTATCCCATTCAAGCTAATAACAAAACTGCAATGAGTTTGAATGTATGTTTTAGCTGAATTGTTACCAAGTTTTAGGTAGATTGGGTTGCTTTGATGGATTTTTTTATGGTTGCAGACATTTCTTCCTTCTCTTTTCTCCCAAACACTCTCCTCATTTTTTTACAGTGAAAAATTTGTATCTTCTTCATTACTTACGTTTCACTGTAGATTCATTAATTCATTGATACTTCTAACCATCTATAAGATTTAGTAATGTTCTGATTCATTGCGCAAATGAGTTCCCCTAGGCAGTCAGGAAATGTGTTAAAACAAAAAATTCATTCAGGAGCAGCTGTATTAAATTAAAGCCATTGCGTTATAAAAGCCATGTGTGTAAATAATCCATGAACTAACTTACATGACTGAGAAGAAGGGCACTTTCTACATCTCTTTTAGGAGTGAGTTATTGATCCAGACCTTTAGCTTGGAACACGAACAGAGCAGCACTTGTAAGGAAATTCAGTAGTCTTTTCATAAGAATCTTCAATAACCCTTTCTTTGTAAGGGAAGCATGTGGAGGTATGGAACAAAAAACCCGATTGTTATAATAGTATGAAATTTTGGGATTCAGTCCTTCATTTGATTCCTCCTTTAATCAAGATAAAGGCAGGCAATGAACTACTGCTAGAAATCTTCCTAAATACAAATATTAGAATGTTCCTGTTGCTAGTACTTTTTTATTATTGAAACATTCAGTCACATGTTGAGTGTCTAAAAATGTTTTCATTTACAGGTCCATACTGAGTTTGCAGCCAATAGTCAATGAAAACGGAGTGGGTGGAGAATATGATATGTGTGAAGGGATTACGTTTGATGAAATTATGAAGAATGTTGACAGTTTATTACAAAGGAAATGCCAATCTGTGAGGTCAACTAACCACTCACTTGTCATCAATATTGTTTCTGTAAAAGATTCATTGACAACTTCGTTATATACAGAAGATGAATGGGATTTCCCATATGTTGTTCATTTATGGCCTTCTGTTCTTCTCCGCAATCTTCTTCCTTACCAAATAACGTATTCTGTAGAGGTAATTACATAATGCTTGAATTTGAGTGATGTTTCCCACATATAATGAGAATGCTAGTTGAAATGGAGATAAGGACAAAGGGGTTCTGATGGAGTATTTGTGAAACAAGTTCACAGATCTTGTAACTGCAAGTCTTACAAAGTCTGTATTTCCAGAATTGGAATATTATCACAGAATGTGAAATGTGGTGTTATTAAGCCATACTTTAGATACATATGCAAAGTAAAACTTAGCACTCTACGAGTTGGACCCTGTGCAAGTCACTCAGTTGCTCAAGTGGAACTTGAGACTAATTAAAGAGTGCAGCTTTTTCTGTGAAGATTGCCTCCAGTGGATGGTCCTATGTTAGCACTTTATGTGCAGTCATTGATTTTCAGCAGTAGCATGCTTTTAACAAATTCTCACAGGCCTGCCTTTTAGCCAGGTTTTGGCTTGACTTGCAGCCTACTGCCAGACGTCAAATTCTTTCCAGATGAAATTAAACAATTAGGTGCACTTCGACAGTTAATAGGCATTCTTTCCAGTCCCAGATGAGAGACAGTCTTGAGTAAAATACCTAAAACATGCAATGTAGACACTGATTCCTCAGC
Source organism: Acrocephalus scirpaceus scirpaceus (assembly GCA_910950805.1). Classification (NCBI taxonomy): domain Eukaryota; kingdom Metazoa; phylum Chordata; class Aves; order Passeriformes; family Sylviidae; genus Acrocephalus; species Acrocephalus scirpaceus. The sequence goes on from OU383776.1 coordinate 31,488,678, forward strand.
ACTATATGTTTCATTCCATGGATCTGATATAATTGTGACCCACTCCTTATTGATGTCACTCAGGATAATAGAAGTACAGTTGGGAGACAGATTTTTTTTCAGATGGTCTCAATATTTAGTATTTGAACTCAAATAGTAGAATCTAATAGTAAAACTTGATCACAAATAAATAATTACTAGGACTGGAGACTGTAGCTTGTACCAAATGTATGGAAGTAGCAGTATCTGTATGTCTTTTACAGATCTAAATTTAGAGAAGAAAATACTGTGTTAAGGAAATTTGTCTTTTAAGAATATTTGTATGTTTGAATTTGGTGACAGATGGGCTTTTTGATGTTGAATATTGATGATCATGCATTAAGGTTCTCCTTGCAAAATGTTGTTTTAAGGTAGATATTTAGGCAAGTAATATAGTTAAATAGCAAAAAAGGTGTTTTAAAGTTTTGCCTAAATAGCATGTATCTTAATTTTTAAAGCTAGCTAAAAAGTAAAAGTTGATGTGAATTTTGTGTATGATTCATGTAAATTTATCCTGTTTGGTGTCTGCTTGTCTTTTTAAGGGAAATGGGAACAAATATGACACTCTACGAGAAGGATGTTCAGCCCAGATTCATAATGCAGTCTTGGACCAAACAAAACTAGATTTGCAGCTGCTTAACTATCTTGATCAAAACTGGAGAAGCGAGTACCATATAAAAAGCAATCTGCCTGATATCAGCTTCACAACATTTCACTGTGTCACAGAGCTGGATAAGACTGAACTGGACATTGCTGTTCATGTGACTTACACAACTGGGCAGATGATAATAGCAATTCACAGTCCCTATTGGATGGTGAATAAAACTGGTCGAATGTTACAATACAAAGCGGATGGTATTCACCGCAAGCATCCTCCAGATTACAAACAGCCCCTCCTTTTTTCTTTCCAGCCTAAAAACTTCCGTCAAAATAACAAGGTATTGTATTTTGTAAACCTGACAGCTCTGTACTCCCTTATATTGTTGCATGAAAGCATTTTTATATTTTAAAATGTATTTACTCTATCCTATACTCGGTAAAGGGCACAAAACCTATAATATCTCTGTCTAAAAACAACGTTCTTAAATAAGCGTGTTGTCAAATATGCTTGAGATAGGAAATTTACATTGTCAGAGGTGTTGTTAAGGAAGAGGTCCTCACTTTGAAAGAGGAAGTTTGCTGAGAAGTGTTTTCTAAATGAAACAAATTCCTTTTCCATTTAAACTGTGTCAACAATAGTAATTAATAATTAAAAATTAGTACTTGCAGTGGTGGTTGGTAGATTGATTCTGGGTTAATAAAGTGCTAAGGTTAAGTTCACCGTTTGAGTTTCCTGAGTTTTTTAATGCTGAATATTATTGATGGATGAATGATATGAGAGAGATTACAAGAGTGCATTGATTTTCCTTTGAAATTTTCATTCTGATGTTTTTTAAAGTATCCTTATGCGATTGCTTTCTCTGGAATGTCTTAGATTTAAAATGTTTATTGCATGTGGATTATAACTAAGCATGGTAGAAAATACATTTGTGATATGATACTGGCAGTTGTTGCGTCTTGACTTTTTAATAGAAACACCAGTATTTCCATTTATGTTTATGCATACTCTATATATATAATTTTAAATATTGTCAGTGACTTGTAAATTGAAAATTAATTCAGGGTGCTTCTTCACAGGTGCAGCTTAGGGTAACTGACAGTGAACTGTCTGATCAGTTTTCACTGGACACTGTTGGAAGTCATGGTTCTGTGAAATGCAAGAGTCATAAAAAGGAGTATCAAGTGAGTTAAATCTCTTTGAATTTCATTATTTTCAGGAGTTATAAATGGGGTTGAAAAAGTGTACTTAAAATAATGTCTTTCTGTTCACAGGTTGGTGTCACCATAAACAATAGCAGTTTCAATATTACTAGAATTGTAACCTTCACTCCATTTTTTATGATTTCAAATAGAAGTAAATATACTTTGGAAGTAGCGGAAGAAGGCAAGGAAAAGTGGATTCCTATTGTTTTGCAACAGGTAAACTTATAATGGAACCTGTCCTAAGTTGTGTCTCTAAGGAAAAAAACCTGATTTGAACACTCACTGAAGGAAAATGTGAGCCATATATAGTGTTCTATGACAATGCCTGACTATACCATGCTTTTTCAATGCACAATGTGTCCTTTACCATTTCTCAGTGTTGCATTAGGACATACTGTAAAGCTGGTTTACATTGTAATTCGAATTTTTTATTCTGTCACTTTATGTCATAAGTAGTAGGAGAAAAAGACCTCTACTATAATATATTATTACTGTATTATCTCCCTGCAGTGGTACTGGAGCTTCTGTTCAGTTTAGCAGTGGTATGTGGTTGAATATTTTTGCTGACCTGGTATATATAAAGTCACTTTGGTATCTGAAGAAATTCCCTCCTGTGGATCAGTTCAGAGAGATCCAAATGGTTCTTCTGGATCTAGTTAGTCTCACTTCTGCTTTTAGGTGCTCAATGCATACTTCCTAGAGAGGAATCCCTGGCCCTCAGGCCAAGTGGTGTGAAAATGGGTTTAGGGCTTTGTCTATGCTGCAGAGACTGTTGCAAACTGGGTGTGCATCTTTGGCTGTTTGCTCTGCATTATCACACAATTATGTTTTGTATGTGTGTTGGGTCTTGGGGCCATCATGCCTTCCTGCAGGACATGCAGGAAAAGCAGCGCTTGTTTGGGGTAGTGTTGGAGGTTTCTTAAAGCTGTAAGTGATCAGTACTGCCTTTTGGGGAAAGTGAAATCCTTCCCCCTTGACGGGAGCATTATCCAAAACAGAGTTTAGCCTAACAGAGCGTAGTTGAAGGCCCAGTTGATTTCCTTTGGAATCCTAGAAGTACAGGATTGTTACGCTTGGAAAAGATTTCTAAGATAATGTATCAAGTCCGACCACAAACCTAGCACTACCATAGATAAATCACCACAAAAATAGATCCCCAAATGCCACAGCCACACATTTTTTGAACACTTCCAGTAATGGTGATTCCACCACTAACCTGGGCAGTCTGTTCTAATGCCAGACTTCCCCTTTAGTGAAGAAATTTTTCCTCATAGCCACTTTAAATATCCTCTGAGGCTGTTTCCTTTATTCCTGATGCCTGGAGACTAGCCCCTGCTTTGCTACATCCTCCTTTCAGGCAAGTTGTAGAGATTGATAAGGTGGCCTCTTAGCCTCCTTTTCACCAGACTAAGCAATCCCAGCTCCCTCAGCTACCCCTCCTAGGACTTGTGCTCCAGACCCTTCAGCAGCTCCATTGCCATTCTTTGGACACACTCCAGCACCTCAATATCAGCACTGTAAATACTCTAAGTTGTTACTAAAAATGCTTACAAACCAAATAGCAAAAGTTAACAGGATATATTTAATGAGATTCCTAACCAGATCTTTCTATTACTTTTTTAGTACCTTCAGTACATGCTCCTTTGCTGTGTAAATTATCTTTAATGATACAGTTATTAAAGACATGCCATCTAAATAGCATTATTTCAGTTGCTGAAATTGATACGTTGTTCCATTGTGATTTTTATTAAGTGTGCATAAAGATGTTTAGATCTTTAGATGTTGAAGTCAGTTCAGCTTCCCGTGATGCTTACCATTTTCAAAAAAAGTTGCTTTTACTCAACAATGGACTTTTTGACATAAGCCTACATGTTTGTTGTATTTGCTAATATTCTTACGTTCCTCCGAACCAAACTTTTGCTTGGTCTTACATAGTTTTTGAGTTCTTTACATGTATGATTCCTCATCTAGTTTATTGATAAAGGTGTAAGACGACTATATCATTATAGTAGTGTATATGTAGTAGTATGAGCAACTTCATATCCAATTTCTTACTCTTAGGAAGTATGGTCAGATGGTATTTCTTGTTTTGTGGTTTATATTTGATATATTTTTGCTATTAGAATAAGCAAAAATATTTACAGAAAGTTCTGAAATTTCTACAAAAACTACTCAAAGGTAATAGTTTTGAAAGTTGAAATACATTCTGCATATATCATCTCTAGTTTTCCCATGTTGGCTGTTTTATTTGTATGCCTACAGGATTTTCTAGTTTCTCCCACAGATGTCAGTGTTTTTCAGTGTTTCATAATTGTATTGATTAATCTTAGTCTTCTTTCAGTAATAAAATATCCAAGGAAGACTTGTGGATCTTTAGGATCACTCCTAAAAACTTCTAAAATGTTGGATATGGCAGTTCACGAAATAGAGCAATACAGGTCATCGGAAGAATCTGTATCCCCTTCTAAAGGCTGTTTTTACATTGTATCACTATTTTTCCCTTTGAAAGGCAGTCTCCAAAAATCCATGTTGTGACAACTTGGTCTGCCAGGGTTGTTCTTTTGTAATTCAGCTGCCTTATCCAGTGTGTTTTTTATCTCTTCTAAGTGTAGATAGTGTCAAGCCTCTATTGGTCTGTCTTTGGTTGATCTCTGTTTTAATCCAGAACAATTTCCAGGGGCAAGTTTCCATCTAATCCTGTTGCTGATATGGGAAATTCTGCTATTCTGCTAGTCTAGATTTTTTTTTAACTAATGCCTGTGATTTTTTTGATTATTCCTCACATAACTCTCTTACATTAAGCTGATCTTCAAAAAATGAAGCAGCTGGCTGAAATGTTAATGAGTATTTTGACTTGCTTCTTTCTCTCACTATTCTGTTTTTTTGTCATTTTAAATTAAGCAGGAAACTTCCCTGCTGATTTTTTTTTTTTTAAATTCACTCTTCTTTCTTAGTGACAGATAACTTGTCTTTTCAGGAAAAAAAGCAATTCTTATGTAGAGCCAATCTCCTCTGAGACACCTTCCCTGTCTGGAAAATAGTAAATATATCAGAAACCTTAATCACTATTTCTAGAAAAATCCATTGTTCTTCAAAGATTGCAATAGAGTTTGTTGGACAGTGATTAGTGTGTAGTGGCTTGCTAAGGACAGTCCTTTGAATTATGTATAGTGCAAAGCAGTTGTTCAACATATCCTTAGAGAAAGAAGACATTGCTGAAAACTCTTTATAAGACCACTGCTAAATATAAGTTAAATGGTGGAAGCAAAGTTGTTGTATAAATATAACGTCTAATGAAACACTTAGCAAATGTGTGGTAAAAGGCTTGAAAACAACATCATTAAGACACAATCTGTGGCTAAAGTCTACTACAAAAAAATTTAAATTCTCTGTAGTTGATTCTGAAATGTCTTGTTTAGCCAATCGTTTTTACTTACTTGGTTTGGATTTTAAACTTCCATTTACTATTGACTGATTCTCCTTGAATTTCCTCTGGGCTCAGTTAATTCCAAGTTGAGACTTACATGCTGTATTTTATTATAGTTTACAGTAGAATTTAAATTTCCTTTGTCTGTGGGTTACCTGTTGATGTAAATAACACCTTCAATCTTACAGTTTAACTATATTTTTTTCCTTTGTCTTCCTGCTTCCTGTGGTGTGAGAAACAATGGGAAAGGGAACTTAGTGGCATGGTAAGTTGGTGAACTAGTCTTTCACCACTGAAGAATTAATTCTAGGATTCAGATGCAATTAAATATGGACATCTCATTCCTTAAACTATGTTAGAGAGAGAGAAAAATGGTTCTAAAATTTTGGATGCTGCATGTCAACAGTTTGAAATACAGGAAAGATGGTCTATCTAAAAAGACTGGTTGTCGGTAGCTGAGAGTTACTGTTAGTCATAGCTTGTTCTTGTGGCTGGACTTGATTAATTAGTTAGAGACTTTTCATTAGTTAAAATTAAAACTTCTGTTTTTTTCTGTCTCCTGGTTGTCTTCAAAGTAAACTATTGAAGATAGATTGCCTTTGAGATTTTTAAATCCATAATAGTTATGATTTCAGATGTGAATGTGAATAGCAGAACATGCTCTCTGATTTAGCACCCTAATGCTCCATTCTGTGTGTTTAAAAGGACTGCTCGTAGCTGATGTCCTGTGTACTCAAATTACTCTCGGGTGTCATTTATGCTAATATCCTGTTTGGTCATTCCTTGTCACTGTAAGATTGATTTGAAATTTATACTTCTTTGGAAAAAAAGTCTGCTAATGGAGGAATAGTTTTGTCCTTTTTATTTTACCAAGCTTGGCATTTTCAATGTTGTAGCTATTTTATACTCTGGATTTTGTGTACTTAATCAATTTTAAATGTACTTCTTTTTGTGAATATGAAGTCTTACTGTTTCCACTTTAGCTCCTTAACTCCTCACTTTCTTCACTGTAGTCTGAATTATTTCTTGACTTTCTTTCAGTTTATTGTATTCAGGTAAGTAATAACTCCTAGGTTTTTTTAACAGGGTTTCTGATCCTAATTGATACACTTCTGGGTAGAATTTAGTAGATGAATTTGGGCTAATGTGAATGGCATTTAATGCCTCATTTGTATTCTCGCTTCTAAATTTCTGATTTTTCTTTTCTAGTGCATTCCCTTTTGGCCTGAAAATGATGCCAACAAACTGCTTGTTAGAGTTGAAAATTCTGATCTCCCTCCAAAAAAGATAAATTTTGATCAGCAAGAAAATTGTCTTTTACTGCATTTGGACAATAAGGTAACATATTGCCTTGTGTTTTTACATGTTAGGTAAAACAGTGTAAATCACTTTTTCATTTTCATTCTCAAAAAATTGATTTCCCATGCAATCAAGTACTGCAAAACCTTAGCTGAAGAAAATATTATGTTCGTACAAATGCATTCTCATGCTCTCTTTTTTGTGTGTGTACAAACAGAAGTAAGTAGGTATTCTATTTTAAGTGCTTCTCTGGGGAGTTCTACAGGAGCTAAAATACAGCTTGTTTTGCAAGTATTCTTTGTGAGAAGTATTAATATTAGTTCTAAAGTAACACTGAGTTGCTCCAAAAAGTAACTTTGACTCCACTAAATCTACTTGCATTTTGCAGACAGTCTCATCTTGTGTTGTTTTTAAGTAGGGAGTGATTTTTGTAATATAATGTTCTTGAGGGTATGTATATGTATGCTTGTAATAAGGAAGGTTACTCTACTACCATTCTGACTTTTCACAATATGGAACTCCTGCATGGTTTTAAGTACTAAGTGTGTAATACCTGCTACCTAGTATTTAGATCAAGGAAATACTTTGAAAATGTGGTAAAACAGGTAGTTTTACTACATGATAGTTTTATCTTATGATGAGAGGAAAAGCTTTTCAAAATATTTAAATTATAATTGTTTTGCTGGAAGTCCATTCCAATGTTATTTACTTTATAATTTTTACAACTGATAGCTTGGAGGAATTGCAGTGGATGTTAATCTGACTGAACATTCTACAGTGATTACCTTTTCTAATTACCATGATGGTGCAGCTCCATTTCTGTTGATTAACCATACCAAAGAGGAAATTATTGAGTATGGACAAAGGTATGTATGAAGAGGTTTAGTGTGGGTGTTTGCATAGAGTCATGTGAACTGTAATTCTGTATATTGTGTGTATTCTCTAAAGAAGCCTATTTTAAAGAAAGGGCTGTCAAATTTTGTCAGAGCACCCAAAAATCTCTTGCTTGGTAAATTGAATACAATTAATTGTTAGCAATGTTATATAGTGCTATGCATTTCTACAAGTGAGCTGTTTTGTGGTGTCTTTTTATACAAATTTTGTGGCCCTGTGACACCCACTTTCCTGGTGGGGGGCAAAGGATATGCTTTTCTGTAACTGTGCAGGTTCTGACTGTGCAGAATAAGTAATGAAGGAAATTTAACTGAAGGAATGGGTTACAGTTATGTGATATATGAGGGGATGAGAGGTAGTTACATAAATTTTGCCAAACCAGGACGAAACGAAGATAATTTTAACAAATATTAGTTTTCTGTAGTGAGTGAATATTTGCTTCTGCACCTGCACAGACTTACTCTGTTTTCTACTTGTAATGTCTTTGTGATCCTTTGCCACTGTATGCAGATACTGTGCAATGCTGAGAAGTATACCTGCAGCATTCTTGAACTATTTCTTTTTAAAAGCCAAACAGCTTACTCTTTTTTTCCTTCAGTCAGAGTAGTATTGTTTAAAGATTTTTACTTGGAAAGTAGAAGAGTTGCTAGTCAAATCCTATTTGCTTTCTGTTTGCCCGAAGGATGATGGTTTGGTTTGATTTTTCTCTGTGAAGATTAGTAATTTTTGTCTTTTTAGATGAATTGTGGGCATCCCTAGTGTCAATTTAATTAGAACAGAGTACAGTATTTCAAGGGGAAGGGCCTTTCAATTACTCCAGCTGTGTGACCACTTCAGGTGTGATCAAAAGTTAAAGCATGTTATTAAGAGCATTGTCCAAGTCAAGGGCTTGGGGCATCTCCTGCCTCTCAAGAAAGCCTATTCCAATGTTTTGAAAGAAAATCTTCCCAATGTCCAGTCTAAACGTCCTCTGGCACAGCATGGATGCAAGGGAATGGTTCAAATCACTGGATCCCAGCAAGCAGAGATTATCATCTCTCCACTTCCTCTCCTGAGACATCCTCCTTTCAGAGAGCATTGTAGAAGACAATTCTGCAAATTTTTAAGTATATGTGAGGGCAAATAGAGTTTAAAACACATTTGTCTGAAAATGTTGATCACAAGGGATGGAAGAAAATGAGTATATAAAATCTACTGTATGCACTTTATTTTAAAAGTGTATGTATGTACAAATCCTCATTCTTATTAGTGTCTGAGAATGTTTTTGTGCATGTTTTTTCATGTATAATGTTATTTTTGTTCTGTTTTCATTACTTGAAAATGTAATTAATGTTCTTGTTGAAATGCTAGAATGCAAAGGTCATTGACATAAAATATTAATTGACATTTGAATTTAAAATTCTTTGTTCTAGCTCCCTCAGTGAATTGGAAGATTGCCTTCAGCCAAATAAGGCAGTGTTGTACACTTGGGCAGACCCAACAGGATCTAGGAAATTAAAATGGAGATGTGGAAATAGAACAGAGGAAATTTCCCCAAAAGAGGTATGTTTTTTTATCAAAATCTCCTTTCAGTGATGTCGAATTTTATATTTATATGTCCATTCATCAGTGTATGCATGAAACTTTGTATTTAATGAGTATGAACAGCAGTCTCATAGGAGTTCCAAACACAGAACAGTAACAACACTTTGTTTGAGCTTGTGCCAGAAAGCAGTCTTCAGCTGAAAAGTGCCTATGTGTGTGTGGTGAAAAGCTGGTGTAAGGCTTTGTAATTACTTTTTTTCCTGTACCTTAAAAAAAGTCTTCCATTTTTATGTTGCTAAGACTCCAGCATTTTTTTGTGAAGTAGAATGATTAATAGAGGTGTAAAAACTTTTCCTCTCTTGTTTGTAGGATAAAATGGAAATACTCAGTGTGGATTCTAGAAAAGCGGTCTATTTAATGTCATTTTATGAAGGTTTGCAGCGTATTGTCCTAATCACTGAAGATGAGAATGTATTTAAATTGACATATGAAAGTGTAAAAGCAGAACTAGCAGAACAAGAAATTGTTCTGTCTTTGCAAGATGTTGGAATTTCATTGGTTAATAATTATACAAAACAAGAAGTGTCCTACATTGGAATTACAAGGTAACTTACTTTGTGGGCAACTGTCTAAAATATTTTACTTCAGCTATTTTCACTCTGTGAATTTCATTTTGGCTTGTGTTGAGAGAGCAAAAAAGAAGTCTGAGTTAATGATATTCAAACCTAATCACTATATTTTCCTGCTGCCAAGAGAAGTGCTTTCACTGTGTTTTGTACTAATGCATATGCTAACTGTATTTAGATGTATGTGGTTTTGGAACATGTATTTGTAATTCTGTGTGGCAGACTTCACAATACACCAAACAGAAAATATTTCCTGTCTGCATAGTTTGAGAAGTGATAATAGATTTTTAAGGAGTAAGGTCTGTGAATAGTTTGTGTCAGTGGATTTTGTTATCTTCACTACAGAAACAGCTGAATTCTGCTTTGGAAATTTTGATGGAAAAGTTTGTAGATCCCTTTAGTTTTGGTTGATTAATTATGGTGATCCAGGGCTCTACTGCTTGGGTTTCCTACTGTAAATTTCAGAGGGAAGCAGAAAAGAAATTATATAATGCTTAGGAAATGTGTGCTATACATTTGAACAGGGACTCTTTGGAGTCATCTAGGCACACTTGAATATAATTGCTATAATCCACACAGTTCTTTCTATTCACAGTTACGAGTTTGACAGAGTGAGAGCTGTTTTTTCATGATTAATTCTTTGCACTGTACTGAAAAACAAACAAGCGTGAACTTTTCTTACATATAGGTTTTGTAATCACATCCATCATTTACTAAGAAAATTCCAGTCCTTGCCCTCACCTGAGAAACTGTGCTTTGACATTTAGACAATGGAAACACTCCATTAAAAGTGGCAGCTAATTGCTGAAATTCACAGTAGTTTAGCGATTGCAGCAAATTGTTTTTTCTTTGAAAGCAGTCATCCATAGTCATTAGTTAGACCGTGCTTATAGTTAGTTTTGTTTTCTTGTCAAACTCTGAGATGTTAAACTTCTTGAAAATGGATGGCAGTACCGTTGAAATTGACCTCCTTTTTTTAGGAGCAACAAAAAAACCCCAAAACCCAAAAACTAAACCAAAAAAATGGAAAGAAAAAAAAAGGGGGAAACTCTCAGCAATCAAGATAGTACTCTTTTTTTTATATTTGGGTTTTTTTGTTGTTGTTTTGAACTTTAGCTCACCTTTTTTTTTTCTGCCATTGTTGTATCTCACCACAGACATAGCTAAAAGAGGTTAGGTGGCTGTGTCCGGAAAGTTACATATTTGTAGTCTGTAGAGTAATTTGTGGAAAGTAGTACCTTCTACCTGCCTGATAGTGTTGGTTTGTGCCCTACTTTGTGCTTTGACTATAAGGTGAAATCAGACAGAGCTGCTCACAGAAGCAGTGGAAAAAAGTCTAATGCCCTTTAAGGTTGATTAATTATTTTCGTTAATAAAACTGAGAGACAGAAGAAAGGATAATATTTTTTAAAAACCAAACAAGAAACAAACCCAAAACTCCCAGCATGAAATCAGTGGAATTTTGAAATCAAAATAATCACCTATAGATTTTAGATGGAAAGACTAAATATAACAAGCTGTCAAAAATAAGACACAGGACAGGATGCATTTTGTCTTGACTTGAACTTCTCAATTTGTAGTAAATTTAAAATGCCAAAATTAATGCAGGAGTATAAGCAGAAAATTATATTGAGATTGTAGAACAATGTATAACAGTACTGCTGAAATTGAACTTCCATGAGTATCGCTACATATCCATCTTCATCAAACTGGGGAGTTACACAGACTTGTTAACTGTTGGTTTTTTTCATCATGTTGGAGAGACTGGCTTCTGCTTAGTACCAAGGAGGCAGTGCATGATTTGAGTCACTTCTGTTTGCTACAGTAGTGCTTTCTTGTGGTTTCTCATTCCCTAGTTAGAACCTATTAAAAGTCACATTATAGTTTCTGGAAACTTGTTTTCAAAGAGCTAATCCTTCTCTTTTGGTTCTTTATTTTGTTTTCAAAGTTCCGACGTGGTGTGGGAGACAAAACCCAAGAAGAAGTCAAGATGGAGACCAATGAGTGTTAAGCAAATTGATAAATTAGAACAAGAATTTAGAGATTACAGTGAGCTAAGTCCTTCAGAAAATAAGATTGTTGAGTTGGAATCAAATGTTTTGGTAATACTGATAGTCCTCTAATTCTGTTCCTTATATGTATGCACAAGAAAAAGATCATTTGTCAATTTTGCTGTCTTTGATAAAACTTATGGTGAAATTTGAGGTAATTGATTTACCTACTCCATTTGAAAACACTTCCTTATCTCTGTATTTTAAAAATGCAAATTCCACAAACTTTTGCTATCTTGCTACAGACTTTTTGTTGTTAGTGCCTGACTTCGAAATTTAGGTGTAACATTTTTGGAGGTTGTAGCATTAAATCTGCATAAAACTACAATAAGGAAGCTTTGCATTTCATATATTATACCAGGAAATATATTGGTTTCGGGTTGGTTTGTTTGTTTTAGCCTGAAATCTTTTTTTTTTTAAAAGGCTTGTTGTGGAATGATTTAGCTGTCATTCAACCACATAAAATTTTAAAAGAAATTTGAGAAATAATTCTGGAATGTAGAAGTACATTATGCTCCAAATGCTATGTCCTTGTCAATGGATAAATTGTAAACACTCCTTAGAAACATGCTGTAGGAAAAAAAAACATTGGATAGATAAATGATCCAGTTTTTCTCAGTCATAGTCCATTACACTGTTCAGCTTTTCCTCTAGATAGCCTCTATGTGTTAAATTATACTAACCCACAAATGATGCACTATTTTGCAGTTTTATTTTTATTGAAATTTATGACAAAATTTGTTTGCTTCAAATAAAGGAAAATTATGACATCTAACTTAAAAGCTGCAGAACTTTTACTGCTGAGCTTTACAATATTGGTGAACAATGTAAATTTTTAAGTATATTATATAAAGCAGGATTTTAAAACACTCAGCATATTTTCTTTAATAATACAATAGGTATGTTTAACTCCTAATGGAATGAACATGAAGATTCAACAGCCAAATGAGATTCCTATCAGAAGAAATTATCTGCCAGCTTTAAAAGTGGAATACAGTTCCTCTGCACATCAGAAGTCTTTCAGAATTCAAATTTACAGGATACAAGTGAGTCATATCAAAAAGTCATTGCTGCTTTCTCTGAAAGAACAGCTACTGTGGAAACTTGAGTTCATTTCTAGAATTGTTGGGATTTGTCATGTTTTCAATTTAATTGTAATCATTGGCTTTTACATCAGTGTTCTCAATCTTTGAAAATTCTACTGAAGTGCTTCTTGGAAAAAAAGGAAGACAGCTATAACTGTTCTGAAAAACATATTTGTCATTCAGCTTACTTGTTTTTTCTTGGAGCATTTCTGTATAAAAACTAAAAAGAGGTGAAATTTTCTTGTCTTGCTATGCTCAAGATTTTAAAAACAAATCATTTGCAAAACTTTAGTGGACCATTTATTACTACCAATTTAAAAAAGGTTTTCTAAATGATCAGAATTGCATTATTAGATCTTGAAAATAGATACGTTTTAAGTACAATTGTGGCTTTTTTCTGCTTTTGGATTGGTGGAAAGCTACAGGTAGTGATCATATCGCTAGAGTTTCTCCTGATTTTAAAATATTTTATTATTGAAAAGCTAATGTGCTGCACCTTGTCCTGTCCTTACCCCTACTAGATACAAAACCAGATTCCTGGAGCCATATTTCCCTTTGTGTTCTATCCTATTAAACCTCCAAAGTCCATCACCTTGGATTCAGGTTTGTTCTAGTATAACATAATCCTTCCTTTTAAAACAAGATAACTTGCTTGTACTAAAGTTAATGATTCTATCAGATTTATCACTTTTATCAGGTAAAGTCTGCATGAGCTTTCTGACTACAGAATAATAATAGTAGAAGTAAGGAAGCAGTTGCCGCTACAAAGAAGATACACAGAAAACCATTTCAGCAGTTAACAATTAACAGAAAAAAAGAAAGCATCTTTTATTTGTCATTGTTATACCTTTTAAGAGCATCTTCTTGGCACATTACTTAATTGATTTTGGAGAACACGTAACATTATATAAGCTTAAAAGGAGGTTTTCAGTTCAGACCAGCACTAAAATTTAATGCTGACTAATATATGAGAAGATTTGTCTGTTCATAAGATAAGTCTTCTTAATTTTGATGGTAGTCAATTTGTTGCACTGTTGCACTGTTTCTGTGCTACTTGCATTTGGAGTTTTGGGGCAGTGAGGATTCACTTTAGTCGTCCACTGTTTAGTCGTCCACTGTTTCCCTACTGCTCTAGTATCAAATGGTGCATTTTCAGTTAAATAGCATTTTGATGGTCCATTTCATCCTTGTCTTCCTATTACTTTCTGTTCCTGCTCTTTTCCCTGTCTTAGTTGTTTGCCAGTCATATCCATTATGTAATCCTGTTGTACAGGATTAAGAAAACCCTGAATGTATATGACACTTCCATAAAAAAACTTATGAAGTTATGTATATCATATAACAATCTGTGCTGATCTCTTTTTATTTGACCACTTCATAGCACCAAAACCATTTACTGATGTCAGTATTGTCATGAGAACTGCTGGACATTCACAAATATCTCATATTAAGTAAGTATTTTGAGATGTTCCATCTCTATTGCTATTGGATATGTTTAATCAAGTTTTAAAATTAAAATTATTATGGAGGCAAATGTAAGGAAAGGTAATTTTAACACAAACTCAGTCTTGGAAACTGAGAGAGTGTTTTAACAGAGATGAAAGCTCAGTGTCCTTTATTATCCACATAACTGAAGAGCAAAGCAAGAATTTTTTAGATGTCTTTTCAATGCTTATTTTTAGTCATCTTTATTTAGGAAAACATTTATCTATAGTGGTGCTATATACAGTGTTAAATGCTGCTATGTGTTTAAAATCATTCTGGGTACTGGAAATATGTTTATCTTACACCTAAGTGGTATAAGATAAATGTGTTTATCCTATACCTAAGTAGGAAGCCTTCTTTTCACCAGCAATGGTGAATCCCTCAAAAAACCACAAAACAAATAAAAGAAAACCATCAACAAAATATGCACACAAAGCAACCCCCAAAACAGAAACTCACATCAAAAAAACCCACCAAAAGCAGTACCAGAAATTGTGTAAGTGGTCCAAATACCCTCTGCTAAGCTTTAAGTGTTACACGTTTTTGTAGAACATCTTAATCATTATTCTTTGTTTCATGTATAGGTATTTTAAGGTTCTGATTCAAGAGATGGATCTCAGATTAGATCTTGGCTTTCTGTATGCAGTTGGTGAATTCTTTTCACAGACTGATGTGCCAAGTGACCAAGAGGTAGAAATCTTTTGTTGTTTGAAGATAAATAGATTTTAAATTTATAACAATTCAATTTGTATTTAAAAAAAATTTAAAAATTATTTTCTGTGTCCATCAATGGTTACTTTCTGTGTATCTGGGAATAATATGAAGCTGTTGCCTGAGACAGATAGTAGACTCCTTCCTTTATGCTCATCTTGTATGCTCTGCAAAGAAGGCTTTAAACCTTATGGTACAGGGACAATGAGAGGAGTTTGTACATAGGAGAGTGCAAGTAGTATTAGTCAATGTATTGTATCTGTGACAAATGACTAGTATATATACTTTTATATACTCCAAATTTTGAGGAAATACCTTTTTCTAATGCATTTATAGCTACAGCTCTTCAAAAAGGATGTTGAATCTCTTCAAGAAGAACTAATGAGTGTGTCATCAATGGATACTTCACAAATCAGCTTGTATGAATACTTCCATATCTCTCCAATTAAGGTATTCCTTTTTTATATTTCAGACTGAGTTTGCTCTCTGAAAATTTTTTGTCTTGTGCAGGATAGTTGGCACTAAAAATAAAGATTGAAGCAACTGATTGAAATGAAAAAGCTGCCAGAAAAGTATTTTCGTTGTTACCACTAACTTAGTATGTGGTGTTACCACTAACTTAGTAGTCGTTCCTATGACTTTCTTTATGAGTAATTTTTTTTTCATTTTATTATTTAAGAGTTCCTTGCAAAATGCTTTGGTTTGTGTGCACACCGTGTATTAGGGATTGGAGAATGACATAATTTCTAAAAAACGTAGATAGCCACAGTAGGAGGTTAGTGTGTAGCTGACATTACTACAACTGTGATAGGGTTTTATAGGCTCTATAATAGTAAGAGAGTCTCCCATCTATCTATGGGATGTAGATCAAAGAATGATTTCAGTTTCACCTCTTTGCAGTATCTTATGAGATGTTAGAAATCATATTTGACAAGAAAAATTGCAGGGAGGAAATAGGATGGAATAAATGAGCTTGAGGTTTTAGTAAAAGATTAGTGGTTATGGATTGAGTGACAATGGTTCTGCAAGGTGAGCTGTGTATCACTGAAATGAGCTGTAGTTAAGCTCTGCTATAACATAATGAATGTTGCGTGATATTGTCTTCAGAGACTCAGAAACAGGCATAAACTTCCTTTAATCTGATTTTGATAACTGCTGGATAGATTTGTACCATTTTGTGCCAAGAAAGCCATTTGAGCAATTTTCCTGGATGTTGTTCTGATTTCTTTGAAACAAATGCTTTGGTTAGTTCAAGTGTGCACAGGTAGGATTTTTCTTGTATGCATATTCCAGAAGTTATTTGGCGTCTGCAAAACTTGTATTAGTAATTATTTGTTTTCAAGCTTTTATGTTACATTCTTGCTTGGACTCTATGCTGTGTTGTCATTTTCTGTATGCTTTGATTTTGGGCATAACTTAGAGAAACTAAATGTTTTTAAACTGAGTTAATAATCTAAATTATAGTTAAAAGGATCTGGAGACCTTCTCTGAAAATGTAAGTAAGCAGTTTCAAGTCCTTGTTTTCTTAAGGATTTTAAATTTTTCACTCCAGCTTTAAATGTCAATGGGCTTTTCTTGGCCTACCTTGTGTATTTGTGTATTCTGTTACAAAGTCAGACTGGTTTCAGTCAGACCAGAAATGTCTTAACTCAATTTTTAAATCATCTAAAAGATTTTTAATGTAGAAATATCGTACATCTAACAACTAACCATGTTATTTCCCAATCTTGTTTTTGTCCTTCAGTTACACTTGAGCTTTTCACTCAGTACAGGTGGAGAAGATAGTAACAAAGAAGAAAGAAAGAATGAATTGATACCATTTCAGTCCTTGAATCTCCTGCTGAAGAGTATAGGGGCCACCCTTACAGATGTACAAGATATTGTCTTTAAGTAGGTTAAAAATATGAATGTGTAAATCACACAAAGATTATACCAATGTATAAGTTAATTTTTATGTTGCTCTGCGTAGTAAGGTTTTACTTTTTCTCTCTTCTCTTTTTTTAGGTTGGCATTCTTTGAGCTCAGGTATCACTTCTATACTACACAGCAGCTCCAATCAGCAGTTGTAAGGCACTACTCAAAACAGGTGAGAATAAGAAAATGTCAATATCCAATAAATTTATATTTTGAAAGTGCTACTGTGCACTTTGATTCTATTAAACTAAATAGAATTACTTTAATCCTTATATCTATGTACAAAAGTTTATTAATGTATAAATTAATGTATACAAACCAATTACTCATTAATAGAATTTTATTGCCTTGCCAAGTGGCATGGATAACAAAACAGCTTGCTGGAATAGTTAGGAGAAGTAAACATGATGGAGCTCTGATAGAACATGATTGGCATTAGAATACTAATGCATTTTCTTGGACATTAGTACTATATGAATCATGGTTCCCTCTTGGCTTTTGTGTACTGTTGAAAGACCTGTCCTCCAGTGGAGAGAATCCAACAAAGATACTTTTGCATAAAAAAATTAGTCCTCTTCTATCCATCCATTATTAATAATAAGGGGCTACTGAAATGCTTTTAAGTACTGTTGTTTCTTGGCTGACATAATAGGGTTTACTCACTGATTTTCTCATCTTTTTAGTACAACTGGTTTTATTTTTCTGTACAGTTTTGAGGTTTTCATATTGAACTCATGTTTCTTTCCCTGTTTTAATCTGAGATACTACACTGTTTGCCCTTGTTTTAGTGTAGTTTAGGAAATATTTTCACTAATAACTGTTTTTATTTTAGGCTATTAAACAGATGTATATTCTTATTCTTGGCCTTGATGTGTTGGGTAATCCATTTGGATTCATAAGAGGCTTGTCTGAAGGAGTAGAAGCTTTCTTCTATGAACCTTACCAGGTAGAATTCTCTGCTGCCCTTTTACAAGTAGATAGATATACATTGTACTGAAAATCTATATTGATACCTTTTTTAGTTTTAAATTTAGATTTAGAATTTAAAATGTCTAGTGAAAATACCTGGAAAACTTAATAAGATTAAAAGGGACAGAGAAGTCCATTTAACACTTAACTGCCAAAAGGCTGTTACTTACAGTTCATACCTTAAAATAAATCTTTCTTTTCTCCTTAAAATAAGCAGACTTCAGGTAATTAGTTAGTATTCTAAAATTGTCTGTCTTTGTCAGAGGAGCTTTTGTGGGTGCTTTCACACTTTAACACTGTCATCCTGTTGTCTTCTTTTTTTACATATAAATCCCAATAAAAATGTAAGATTTAAAAATACCTAGTGCGTACTATTCAAAGCTCATCATGAATGTATCCTTTTTTTCTCATAGGGAGCCATCCAGGGTCCTGAGGAATTCATAGAAGGAATGGCATTAGGATTTAAAGCACTGGTAGGGGGAGCTGTTGGTAAGTTTCAGCACTGTGATGGTAGTTTGCCTAATAGTAAACGATAGAGGTATGTGTAAATTGCATTGGAATTTTAATTTGGTTTATATTCCAACAGGTGGATTAGCAGGAGCTGCCTCAAGAATCACAGGTGCTATGGCAAAAGGAGTAGCTGCAATAACTATGGATGAGGATTACCAGCAAAAAAGGAGAGAAGCCATGAATAAACAACCGACTGGTCTGAGAGAGGGTATCACACGTGGTGGAAAAGGACTAGTTTCTGTAAGGAGAAGAAGAAAAATAATTATTTTTTGCAGGCCAGAGTACCAGGCGATTGTTGTATTCACCAGAGAGTTGTTGATTTTCAATTTGTTTTAGATAGTATTTTGTTAGTTTCCTAATATTAATTTTGGTTTTGCAGGTATATACTACAATTGAGTGATAGTTTTATAGAGAAATGCAAGAGGGTAGAGAAGAAGGTAGAAACTGTGAAGCAGGTGCCTCTAATTCTGTTAGCTTATAGTGAATTCTAGAATACTCCCAACACATGTACTTTGAGTCTATTCACCAATGAAGTAGAAAAAAAAAAGGTAAAAATGAAAAATACTATATGGAAACATATTTGTAATGTCTGTTTTGTTTATCTTATTTTTAGGGTTTTGTCAGTGGCATAACAGGAATAGTTACAAAACCAATAAGAGGTAAGTTTGGTCTTGATGCATTAACTGTTCACACAATGGTAAATTCTTGATATTTGATGAGATGTTGTAAATCAGAGTTATAAAACTATTTGTTGAGATTTGTATTCCTGCTGACTTAGAACTTAAGTGTTGTTTACATGAACTTTGTGTGGAGACTATGTAGTTGTTTATCAAATAAGATTTGTAATTAAATGGTAATAAAATTTGTTAAGATTTTAAGAGAAACTCTGTGGTTTATTATGATGTACTGCTTTTAATGCTTTTAGGAGCTCAGGAGGAAGGAGCAGCTGGTTTTTTCAAAGGTGTTGGAAAAGGCTTAGTTGGAGCAGTAGCTAGGCCTACTGGTGGAATCATAGATATGGCAAGCAGCACATTTCAGGGTATTAAAAAGTAAGTAAAATAAGTGTACAAAATATCATATGGCATGAAAGAGACAATAATAATACTAGTAGTACCTTGTGTCTTTGTATCATTTCTGTGTTATTTACATAATAAATAGGTGGCTCTTTAACAAAATACAGACTTGATATAATTTAAAAAATAAACACAAATCTCAGGTATTTCTAGCATTACTGAAAAAAACTAGCTTAAATATCTCAGTCAACCAGACTTCCTTCAATTGATGATTTTTAACTTTTACCCCAAGTAAGCAGGAAAAAAAGGACTTCTCGGATGCATTCAAAGTTACTTTATATATTATTACTACTTTGAGTTCCAAGACGACTAAATGATACCAGTCTCAGAACTATGTTAAGACTACATTTTACTGTGATAATCTCACTTTCATAAATTCATTGCTGAAGAATATCTCATGCTGTTATGTGCAATGAAGTAGGAGACAGTGTTTTGAAGAGGTGCTTAGTAACTTTAAGTTAAATTGTTCAGTGACCCTGTTCTTAGTGAGCTGGATCACTTCTGCTACTATAAGAGTGCCAGTCTCTTTTGTTTTCCTGTTTAAGTTCTTTAGTAGAGAAAAGCAAGAAAAATATCAGTGAAAGTTCTATATGGTACAGTTGTCTTTACTTTTGAAATTTTGAAGTGCAGTAGTTAGACACTAAGTAAGTATTTGCAGGCATGTGCTGCTCTGCTGCCATTCTATTTGATAATAGTGATTCTCAAAAATAGATTTCTGAGGCTATTGCTGTTTCATGTAATGTCTGTTACTATACAAAATTGCATATTTGACAAAAATAGTTGTTGTACAAGTACTTGAATTTAATTTGTATAGAAAATAATTTAGTTCCTTAGCTAAATAGTATAGTTGAGTAGAGATATTGATATGTATCTTAGATTTTCTGCTTTGTCAGGGTTGCAGATTCATCAGAAGATGTGATAAGCCTTCGCCCACCTCGCTTCTTTGGTGAAGATGGAGTTATAAGACCTTACAGATTAAGAGATGGAACTGGAAGTCAAATGTTACAGGTGAAGAAAATGAAAGATAAATTTTTGACAAACATTTCAACTCATCTTACCTAGAAATAAATACTTTAGAGTTTCCCTCTTCCTTAATTCCCATTCACTTCTTACCTAGTAACTCAGTAGTCAAGAAGTTTAATTTAATTTCTTAGGCATGTAACCACATTGGGGGTTTGGCTGCTGTCATACAACTTTTGAGGAAGACACCATAAGATAAATCAGTATATCTATAAAGGTTTATGCACAGAGCATTCTGAAAAAAAAAAAAAGGTTTATATGTGCAAATGAAAAGTTTTATGCCTTTAAATTTTTTCTTGTGTGAAGAGTTGATAAATACACATAGTTTTTCCAGTA
Organism: Acrocephalus scirpaceus scirpaceus; assembly: GCA_910950805.1. NCBI lineage: Eukaryota > Metazoa > Chordata > Aves > Passeriformes > Sylviidae > Acrocephalus > Acrocephalus scirpaceus. Next base: position 31,509,423 of record OU383776.1, read on the forward strand.
ATTTTATAATACATAGCTTTAACAGTGACTTCTAAATCTCAATTTTATGTAAACCAGCATTTTAAAGACACTAAGAAATAGTTGTATTTATGTCATACTGAAGCCATTGAAAGAACATGAACAGTTCTCAAGTGGAATACTGTTTGCAGGAAGTATATGTTGAACAATACTTACTTTTTAATGATTCATCTGCCATTTAAGCAAATTTGACTCAAAAAATTCCCCTCAGAAAGGGAAATAATTTCAGTTGCGATGCACACAGCTTACTGAATTTCTGTTTTTACCTTTTGTTAGAAATAAAACTTCTTTCTGGAAATGTTTAACCATAGCAAATAAAGTAGTAATTAGTGATTGCATAAATTTAAACAGAATTTAAAAAAAATACACATGGAAGGATTCACAGTGTGCCATGAAAATGTCATACCAGAATAACCTGTCTGGAGAAGTAAATAAGAATGAAGTAGCCTTTGGACAGTATTTTGGCTAATTTTGGTTATTGCCCCAGCTGTTTGTTCCATTTTGAGTTCCACTCTTGTTTCTGTTTCTCCTGCATTTCATTAGTTTGTCATTCATTTTCTGGTAGAACAGGATTGATCTGTTGGGTGCACCTTAGCTATATTTTTCATTGTTCCATTCACTGGTGATGTAGTTCAGCAGATGGTAAAAGTACTTCGATAATAAATAGTATACCTGTGTCTTTCTTGTAATGAGATGGCTTTAACCTGTGCTGTCCAATTTCTAACTGGTTATAAAGCAATGTTGCCTTAACTACCCTCTACCTGCTGGTAGTTAGAAGCTACTGCTGATGGACAGCATAAATTTGTTACTAATCTTTACCCTCTTTTTGTTAAGAAAGTAAATTTTAAAACATCCCCTTTTCTGTTTTAAAATATATTGCTAAAACAAAGGCTAGCAAACAGTCAGCTCTAATGAGCTGACTTTTACATTGCTTTTGCTTCTTAAATTTGTACGTTTTTGTATTTTGCATTTTTTTCTGAGAAACCTTTACAAAAATCTGCTGTGTAACATGTAATTCTAATTTTTCTGTATTGTATGGCTGAGTACAGTACCTTCCATTATCCAACTTAAATGCTTTTGATATTTTGTGATGGGAGCCACCATTTGAAAGTAGCTAAAACTGAAGAATTGTTAGCTTCATATTAGTTTTTACTTTTGATGATTCTAAGGCATAATTACTCTTGAAGAAATGTTTTCAAAGCTCCAAGCAGAGTAGACAGATCTCCCTGTACACAGCTAAATAAGAAAATAGAGATTTGCATTTATTTTCTCCCCCGGACATTAAATTCTGCAATAGGATATTTGGTGTCTTAATTTAACCCTTAAGTATACTAATGGCTTTGGTTCTTAAAGTGTGCAGTTCTAGAGCTATTACTTCGTTTTTGCATGTATTGCATGTCCACTATTTGAAAGAGTTAGAATGGAATAATATTTTCTTATGGATAAAAAGATTCCTTTCCCCTTTTGCTGTGCTTCTTTGCATACAAGTCTGGTGACTGGTCCCACTCTGGTCACTATATTGAAGCTTTTAAAGCTCCAATTTTCAAGCTGATTACAGGATTAGGTTGAAATAAAACTTCTTCTAGTGATTTAGAGATTGTATATGCTGATCAAAGGAAATAGGATATAGGTTATTTTGTGTGCTCATACTGTGCCCTAAACTTAGGATGTCACTTCAGAATTTCTTTGTTTACTGTGTTTTTATTTTGCTTTAATTAACAAACTTGCCGGGCAAATCAGTACTTTTAAACTAATATTTCTGCTTTCTTCTTCCCTTACCATGCTTTCAGAAAAGGCAGGCCTACAAAGAGTGGACTATGGCTCACAGTAGTAGTGATGATGATGACAGTTAGGATAATGTGGATTGTAACAGATATATATGGCCTTTGTCACATTATTTTGACCTTTAACTTTTAAATGTTGCTGCTATAATTCCCCCTGAGAAATTGGGGTTTTGTGATACTAAATTCTTATTTTTTAAACTGTGAAAAAAACATTTGGGGATAATAAACTGTATGATGATGAGTACTAGGCAAACATGCAAATAATATAATAAAAGTAGTCTTACAGATAAAACCAGACATTAGGTACAATAGTATTGAATATGAAGAAATAAGTAATACCTTAGAGTTTATTTCCAGATGTATTTTTATCAGCTGTGTTTAATGTTTTTGCATTTATGTAAGTGTTTAATAGGGTTTCTTTACTATTGCTTTAAATGTGTTTAGTAAAACTTTACTGATTTGTACAGTCCTTATTGGTGTTAAAATGCTGTTTTGATTGTTTTATTCAATTACTATTTCAAAAGTATTTTGTCTGCTTTTCTTCTTAACAATAAACATGTCTAAAGTATATCTAAAATGGGTTCATCTGTTCTGTTCCAACACTGTTTTTCATGTTTCCTGGAACTAGCTGGTGTAAGAACATAAAATGACTTATAAAGGTATTTAATAGAGAAAATACATATGTTTTCCAAGAACTGTTATCGTAAACTTCTAATTTTTCATTTATCATTTGCTTTACCATATTTTTTTAATACTTACTTTGTGTATGTTTTGGTATCCTTAAAGATATGAAATAACAGTTTATTTTGGTTTTTTTTTTTATTTTAACTATAAATTATTTGTTTCATAAATCAGTATTTTTGTTTTCATAGCAACAAAAAAAAAGTTTAAAATCTTTAAAAGAAGTTTAAAAGAAAAAAGTTTAAAATGCCCCAGAACTAAACTCCATGTAAAAACCACAGAAAGATGTAAAAAAATACCACTAGTTATCAAGACTCTGTGTAATAAAACATATATAATACGCAAAAGTATTTAGTTTTTTATTTACCTAGACATGGGGGGTGAGGGGAAAGTGTCAACACTGATTGACTACAATTTGATATTATAAATTTTACCAAATACCTTTACAAGTTACTGGTTTCTTAAAAAAAAATTTATTCTATATCCACTGAAGTGCTTGCACAACTTTTTTATTCTTTTTTTGTGGTTTGTTAGTAAATTCAGATTTTTGTGTTGCACTTTAAAGATATCTTGTAATAGATAAGTCTGTACCAGTAAGTATTATAATGAGAATTAATTTTTCTGCCACCATCTGAACAGTCAGCATTGTTCTAAAGCAATAAGAACTTAATGAAATGTTTGCATATTTAATGAGGTAATGTTATCTCTTTCATTGTCTGTTGGCTTCCATTTATGAAAATTTTGGGGGAAGAACCATTAAAATTGTTTATTCTGGCACTGTGCATTCAAAAACTGCTGTATGGGATTATCTCTTGGGCAATTACCTTTTGCCTTTAATATCACAGAGAAAAAGAGGGACAAACTAAATTTGGGAAATGGTTTTAGCTGAAATTGCTGATGCTTATTGTTGCTACAAGTCATGTGTTGCTATTTGTTTTGTAATGCTGTCACCTCAGAAGGATGACTTGCAGAAACAGATGAAAGGCTGTATTGCAGTGTGTTACTGCCTGAAACATTGTGGGAAGGATTTGGAATGTTTCAGGTGCAAATGGATCTCCCGTATTTCTTTGAAGAACATAGGAAAAAATTTTGCCCTTCAGTTCTGAAAAAAGACACATGATGTCAAAAAGTTGGGGAAATTGTTAGGTATAATATAATGGAAAGCTTACTGTGACAATTTACTGGAGTTTGAAAATTTGGAATAATGTTACTTAACATTATCTTTTTGCTTTGTGCTATTTTACTGCAATTTATTTTTTTATACTATTGAAATGGAGGGGTTTTTTGTAATGTCTAGTCTTACTAGAAAATGCATGTGAATTTTATGAGAAAAACATATTTCTCTCTCATTCTAAAACTGTGGAAATATCATGATTTTTTGACCAAAAATTGACTTAGTTTTCAAATTTTTTTAACTTAAAATCCTACCAGTTTATGCAGAACATGGAGGTAAAATTGAATGATTGTTTTTCTGGGTCAGATATTGCTAATTCAAGTTACACTGCAGTATAACTGAAAAGAGTTCATTCTTTACTGCTAGATTAAAAGGTTGTGGAATGCTAACTAAAAAAAAAAGCCTAACAAAACTTGCCAGTTGGAGTTGGAAAATATGATTATATGCCCTAGAATATTTTATCTCTTTGGTGGAGTATAGTTCTGTTTTTCTCTTTTGAAGTTTTTATGTTAATAGAAAAGATAGTAATTTTGTATAAGTATTTTACTTGTTTCTTTCTTGAGTCTAGGCTTCTCTAAATATACATGGAAAAAAATAATTTGGATCTGTGGATATGGGGATTTGGGATAACAAAAAATTTTACCATCTGGGATATTAGTACTTGATTTCGCTTTAGGTTATAGGACTAAAAGCTGTGAAAACTAATGGCAGAAACTGATGTTCTTTAAGGATGGAAAAAGCCCCCCAGAACTGAAACAAAAACCCCCAGTCATTTCAGATTATTTTCTTTAGGATTTAAAGTAACATAGCAAAAAAGAGAGACCATATTTTCAAACTGTTTTTTCTTCAATTTAAAGTATTTTAACAGTTTTACTTTTGGCTTCATCCCATCCCTTTTTAACTGCTGAATTGAATTTGAAGTCCAGTACTGTCCCTGAAAACTCCAGGTCTAACCTTCCTTTTGTCTCAGATTGCTAAATTTTGTGCTGTTGACAAATTGACAATGCAGCTTTCCCTGAGAGTTCAGTTTTACTCTTTTATTGACTTGTATAACTTCTTCCTTGCTGAGGTGAATAACTAGCTGTACTTTGGTGTTATCCAGTGCATCTATTTTGTTCAGGCTTCTCTGGTGGTCTGGTTTTCTCAAGATGCTCTGTAGACATGGGTCAGTGCCAGGGGATACTTTAGACAGTTTTAGGGATCATTTAATAGACTGTTTATGTATAAATTGTTACTAGTCATTTCCAGAAGCAATAGATGTGCAAGGTCTTGGCCCTGCCAGAGAGTAAAGCTGAAAGACTAGTTTTGTGCTTTTGAAGCTAAGCCATTAGCAGTTGTGCCATGCAGTCAGTGGTTCTCTGTGTTGATGTCTACCCAACCTCAAAACATACAAATTATTGTTGTTGTTGTTGTTATTATTATTATTAATTTGCTTTTATAATGTATGAGGTTGTGAGGATACTTACACTGTCTAGTATAAGGTTGCTGCACAATTTTGTTTCTTTGGAGAAGACAGTCCTTCAAAGCTGTGCTTCAGTGCCGTATCCTGTTGTATTGGAGGGGTTCGGCTTTTGGTTTAGTGATTCTTTTTGGTCATGAACTTCGTATCAGGTAGGATGTTGAAGTGATTTGAGTAGGCCTTTGTTCCTTAGTGTTCACACTTTGGTCTGCCAGGAAGAACATCTGAGGAGTTGGAGAAGTATGTCATGCTAATCCTTTGTCTTTCCCTCACTGCTCTTGAGCTTGGGTTCAAATCAAAACATAAACATCCATATCCTGAAGTACCCTAAAACTAAGGTTTCACTTTGTAAAATTATATTCTTGATGAAGTTCAAAATAACTTCACTTTTATTTGACATTGTCCAGACTCTTACCAGGTATTCATGCATGCCATCTAGTTTGCTGGTCCCTTTACTGAGTCACACTTGTCATGATCTGTCCTGCTTTGGAAAACCTTGTCTTGTCTAGGTTGAAGGAAAAAGCAGGATCCTTACCACTTAAATATCCAACATTTGGATACTATTACATAGCTATTGCCCAATCCCAAACAGAGTACATTTGTGGGAAGCTGTCTGAAACCAGCTAACACCAGCTGTTCCAGAGGAACATGGAAGCTTGCATTACTCAGTTTCATTTTAACTTGATTGTGACTGAAGCTTAAAGACAGTATTCTTTCATTTCCCTGCTGATGCTATAATCATGCTTCAAATGGTATGAATCCAAGAGTTTTGGTTGTACTGGCAGGAAACAGAACATCTAGAGGTGGTCATCGTGATGCATGTGTAGATCAGTATGGTTTCTCCATTTCAGCTGCTCAAACAAATTCCCCTATGTGTTCAGATAAAAAATTTATTAAAATAATTCTGCCTGTCAGCATAGGCAATCTATATTTTTGTTGTGAAGTAGGAATTTTGCATTCTGAAAGAAAGCTGCTGTCCTAATATTTATTGTCTTACATATTCTGGCCTTAAATTTAAATGTTAAACACAACCACAAATTCCCATTGATTTTAATAAAACCAGGTTGATTTCAGACTTACTGTTCAGCATGGCTAAATGGAATCTGAAATACAGATGCTAACACATAATGGGCATTGCACATTGCTTTGCATTTTGTATAATGACATTGGACATTAGGATAACTGAAATGAGGAAGTAGGTAATAAAGGATTACCAGTGGTTATTAATCATAAATTATGAGAGAATTTTGCATGGCAAAAAATTAATGTTTTACATGTTATTTCTTCTTAAACAGTTTTCCCCCTTTTTCACACTCATTCAGGCTACATCTAACAAGTCACCTGGGAACTGCTTAGAACTATTAAATGTTTCTGTGGGGAAGACTGAATAAGTAATTATAGCATGTTACCCTGCTGGAATTTGCAATTCTACAGCTTTTGAAAAAGCTACCTTCTAATCTGACCTGAAAGATGCATTCAGGGTTGGAGTTTCAAGCAACAACAGTGGATTGCCTTCAGAATTCACACATTTGGACAGTAGCTAGTTCATAGGGAAATATGCTGTTAGTTCAGATGAAAGTTAATCTGAACATCAAGAGAGAACAGTAGATTTATAACCACTTTTTAAGCAGAAACAACCTTTTCAGTATTTTTTTACATACTTTTTCATCTGAGATGAGTTCAAGAAGGATATCAAAGATTCTGACTTAAGTATCACACATACTACTAGTATTTTTTAGAACTATTACCAGAATAATCATGGATTTTAATTTTTGCCTCCACTGTTTAATTTTGCTCTGTATCATTTCTAACTTTGTCAAAGGCCTTTCTGCTTGCTTCTCATCACATTAAGAGGGATGTGGTGTGATTAGGAATCTCTCCAAGTGCAGAGATACCACTTTTAAGACTGAGCATACTTGCATATATATGCATAACTGATCATATTTACTGTTAGATTATTGCAGTGACATCTAAGTAATTGTACTACAGGTTATAATTTGGAAAGAAGGAGATCTCTTCTTGTGTTACTTCATACTTTACAGCTTCTGAAGTGCCTTTTTAAAAATAGATTAGCGTATACTTAATGAGGTTATTAAAATGTTTTTAATTTCAAATACACATACTGTGTTTTTAAAAATTTTATATATTTTCTTACAATGAAACTAACATGGAACAAAGAATGATGGATCAATGTTACCTTTCATAGTTTTGCATCACCAAACAGTGGTCCAAGTTGCTGTCTTTCTCCAGACAATAGTTACATACCAAAAAAGTTTTAAGAACTATTTATGCATCTGTATTGTGTGATCAATTATATATCGTTTTATGTTAGAGTTGTATAAGGCACTTTGGTAGCAGAGTGTAGTAGTGAGCTTGTTATAAGAATTGTCAGCAGTCTCCCTCTATGATGTATTTCCTAATGAACAGGTATAAGTCTAATGCTAAAAGGGATTAAGATTGTAAACAAAAGATAGAAAAATCCAAAGGCAGAAAATTTAAAAGTAGTTACTGCTTAGCATTGGCAGGTGTTCCCTTTGTAAATAGCTTGTGCAGCATTTCTGTGTGTTTTATTTCCCAATTAACTCCTGTTGTCTACAAAACTATAAACATAGATAACTTGAGTTTATGATTTTTGACTTGACACATAAACTTGAGTTTATGATTTTTGAAGTTATCTCAAGGTATGCCACATGCGAACAATGTTTTTGTTCTTTACAAATCACATGTTTGGGAATCTTAGTAGAATGATGCACTTTTTGTGGAATTTAATATATGTTTAAATAGCTTTTGTTTAAGGTTGCCACTTGTGCGATAGCTAAGTACTGTACTTCCATAATAATTTTCGCAATTACCAATTTGTTATGAGCAAGTTACAGCAGGGGGACATGATTTGTTGCAAATTAGCTTGCAAGCTAATGAGAAGACAGAAAGAGGTAACACCCGTTTCCTAAGTCCCACTTTAGGGGTATTAATATTTAGATTGAGAGCCTTACTTCTGTGCTATGCAAAGCATAAGAAAGTTACTTTCTCCAACATGAGAAATCCTCTCCATCCTAATAAGGCTAAATTGCTAAATGCTTTTACCCTATACCCAAAGTATATTTTACTTTGAATAGAACAGAGATCCTGGTCATTCTGTGTGATATTTATTATATGTTTGGTCAGTAAGTGAAATTTGTGTCATTGTCACAGTGTCTTGCCATTAAGTGCAGTTAAGTATATTTTATACCTATTCTGAACCACCCTTGCTCTTTCCACGCATTATTTCTTTAAATTCTTATCAGCCTACTCTTCCATTTCCCTGTCTTTCATTCTAACACTAGCAAAAATCCATCATAGCACAGACTGGACCAGTAGCCTGACCTGTGGGTCAGGTATCCTGTCCATGCTGTCCATAGTCTGTCCATATAGCCTCCTTTGTCTTCTAACCGTCGAGCATGTTATGTACTGGAATGTTGTAGGGGCTACCTTTTAGAGAGGTTTTATTAGTTATTTATTTATTTAGATCCAAGCTTCTAATACAAGAGGCAGGGAGAGACACATTTCAGAGGCAGAGCAATGCCTTGCTCAAGCTTGAATTAGAAGTTTCCAAAAATTAAAGAAAAACCCACCTTATTTTCCAAGCCCTTAATTTCTCATTTCTTATGCTGTTCTTCTTACTGAATTCGTCCTGCTCCTGACACTAGCGATTGCAGACGTAAATGCAAGTAGTGACTTATGTAGGTAGGCGCATGACCAATAGCTGTGATTTTGTAGCCTAACAGAGTTGGGGATAGGGAAAAAAAATTGAGTTTTCTAAGAGCTTTTTGGAAAACTCTCTTTAGAGTAACCTGCTACTCAAAATATTCATGCATTTTAGTCAGAAAAAAAATCAGTATCTTCGGGTAAGACAAAATTTTTAAAAAGTCTGTTTGGGCAAGTAGAATTATCCATGCAGTCAAACTTGAAGTTTTTTACACTAATTAAATGTCTTCATCATTTTACTGTCTTCATCAATTTACATTAAATGACTTTACTTTCTTAACTGTTTTAAGAACTAATCTAGGTATTTTTAAAATTTTGGCATACATATCTGAAGCTATATGTTTATAGTTAAAACTTCTTTGAGTCATACTAGTTTGTTCTAATCTGGTGTTGCTTCCAAGTTGTAACAGCTGGGAAGCATGCAAGCAGTCGTGTTGTTTCCAACCAAGATGCAGCAATATTAATTTGACCACTAGTTTCAAGTTTAATTGCTCACTGTTCAGAAAGTCAGAAATCCAATGGTTGCCAAGTCATGTGAGAGGTAGAGGGCTTCTGTTTTTAAAAAGTTACTAATCTGCTGTTGTTGCTAAGGAGGTTGCAGGGGGGTGATGTCCCTGCAACCCCTCTCCTGATTCAGCTGAGCTGAGCGTAGCTAATAAACAGAAAGGGTACAATGAATAGCCCAGAGATGCCCTTTAATCATCAGGCCATAGGCAGCATCCAAAGACCAGAGGGTGTGGTTAACCTGGCATTTTATAGGGTTTTACCTAGGGCAAATGTCCAATTGTGGTTACAGGGCAGGGGATTGTCCTTTTTAGTCTAAGGTCTTGAACCAACGGGGCTTAATTTTGGGAAAGTCTGTTAGCATCTTCCTAACATCCCAGCTCCCAAGGTCTCAGATTTATTCCTTCCGTGTTGAGTATCTGTGCTAAGTTTTGATCTGTCCCAGGTAATTCAGCTTCCACATGCTGTCATTGATATTTAAAATATATTGCTCATTAAAAGTATTCTGCTACACATTAATTGTAGGAAATGGTTAAGTTCATGGGGAAACAAAAGAATCTAGAGGAATGCTAAGTGTTACCTCAAGTGTATTATTGTAAGTCCCACAGTCTACGTGATAATGGTGCTTATGTACAGTTAGGTATAGACTTATTCTCAGAGTTAATTAGTCAGTGTTTTGGAGGCAAAGGAAAAAGAAAGAAAGGAATCTTTGTTTTGTTGTCTCAGAAATGTATTGGTTAGCGGAAGTTCAGTGTGTACCAAAAGTATGTAGAAAACTGAGTCCTGGAATTTTTTGAGAAATTATGTTGTTTCTTGTCAGTTTTGGTTAGGATTGATTTTTGTTTGCATAGGTGTATTAACAGCAACCAAGTAGTTATGAATATTAGCTTCTACAGATGTTAGTTATATTCTGACTTTATGAAAGTAGCCTTTTATTTAAAAGTATGCTTTGTGCTTTGTTAGAATTTATATTTTTTGGAGCATAAATACCTTTTAATCATAAAATTAGTACATTACTAGCATATTCAAAGCTATAAAACTTTTATCTCTTTTAGAAAATTGAAAATGGAAGATTTGCAAAACTCAGATATATTGCACATGCTATGGTCAACAGTACAGATCTGTTAATGGTAACAAAAAGGTAAACAGTTTTGACTCCAAATAGTATGTACCTAAAACAGTCATCAAAATGTGCATGCCTTGATGATTGCTGATCAGTAACTAAACTGTCACTATATATGTAGAAAAATAATGGGGAAAGTGTGCCTAATGTGCTTATAATAATCTTCAGCAGTGTCATTGTTCAGCAGGAGAGTGTTCAGTGTTATTTCTCACCTATTTTAGAAGGGAAAGAAATACTGATTTTAAGATTTTTTTAGCTGAGAAGGATTCGTTATAAACTGGGTTAGGCTAAAATCACTCAACTGTGGGATTCACTTGCGATGGTGTATTGAAGAAAGGAAAGGATAATACAGGAACAGTCAGTGTCTAGCACTGGAGTATGAGGCCTCCTTCTCAAATACAGCTTGAAGTAGTGTTAAAGTTTTGCTACAGAACACAGTGTTGTAAATGTTAGAGGGAGTTTTAAAATTCACTCTTTTGGAAAGTGTGCTGTATAGTTGAAGATCATGTGATCAAACCTATTTTGCAATGACAAATGAATTCACTAGAGCAAGGATAACATAATAACTTCTAAGTATTTTTCACATTAATTTTTAAAACTACTTTATTTTCTGGTGCCTAGTGGTGTGTTATTTGTGACAAAAGGGGCATTTGGACAGCTGACATGTGAATGGCAATACACTTATGATGAATTTACCAAAGAACCATTCATCGTTGATGGTCGAAGATTGCGCATTGAAGCCAAGGTACATTACTCTTACTGTGTTTTGTTGTCTTTTTGTGTTACCGTTTATGAAATTGAACTTTGAGTTTCTTTTCACTCTCCTCTGAATTCTTGATCTCCTTTTTATCTGAGATGTGCTCAGAGAAAGGAGTTGAAACTTGGCATGGGTGAACTCCTCAGATGACTTGTCTCTGGCTGTTTTAAGTAGCATGGTGACTTGGTCTTTGCAGATGAGATTATTCCTTGAGCTGTAGGAATTTTTTGTTTGTATGCACCAGTTCATGCTGTATTCATAGTCTGGAAAATGATGATACAACAAAAGGCTCAGAAGATAGCAGAATATTTTTATTATGCATTCTGGGGCAAATAATAACGTTATATTGTCTTCAAAAATGACGATAATGACATAGGTGTTTCCCTCTCAATACAAATTGAAGAAAGTTGCTCCTAGTTGCAATTTTTCCTTAAAAAAATAAAATCCTTTGAGTTCCTGGTAAGCTGGCAAAGGATGTAAGGAGAAAGATGACCACCAATGACTATTTACAGAGGCAGTTTCTTTAAAAACCCTTTAAATTCTTATTGATGTGATTGATTGAACTTTAAATTTTGAACAAACTATAAATTGAACAAACTATAGATTTGTCTGCCAGTGCTTTGTTTCTGTTTTTAGTAAGCTTCACGTGTGTAATTACACATATTGGTTGTCAGGACAGTGTTGATGATGCACAGTGTCATTCAGTTTTTCACTCAGATTATTTGTTTCTATTGCAGAGAGCATGAAAGGCAGAGCCATATTGGTTTGGAATCCTCCAAACTGGATTTCTGACTGCAAGTGAACTTTTACAGGATGAAATAATTCTTAGCATTTCTGCCATTTCAGACAATGCTGAATAACGTATCCATCTTTACCCCTACACAGCAGTCATTTCAGAATCCATTAACATGTCTGCAGTATGCTCTTTATTGAAATCTATATTTTGCAAATAACTCCTCACATTTTTCTTTCTGAAGACCAAGTTGCTGTTTTCACTAAGGCCACTACTTGCAAGTCAGTATTGGTGGAATGTCCACTCAAGTAATGACTTGAAGGAAAATTACAAATTTAAACCTTGGGGAGTTTATTACCACATGTACATTATCTGCCTTCCATTCCTACACGTTTATAGACCCTTATCCAGGGACTCCATGGTAAAAAGGGGAGTCTGTTACTGCTAGAGTGTTCACTCTACTGTGCTTTCATGCAGAAAATCGTCTCTCAGGGTATGTGCATATGATGCAAACATACTCAGATGACTGTTCTTGGTACACATGGCTGTTTGAATCATTATAGCTGCCTTGATAATAAATAGCACCATAGTCTTAAAGCCTGAGGTAACTAACTTCAGTTTTGAATTACTGTTTTGGTTTTTTTTTAGGAACGAGTTAAGTCTGTCTTCCATGCCAAAGAATTTGGAAAAATTATTAATTTTAGAAGTCCAGAGGATGCTAAGGTAAAGTCAAAATACAATTAAAATTATAGTGGTAAATTTGAGTTAAAAAGTGTAACACAAATAGTCTTAACCTGAAACTCTGTGTATTTAAAATTCAGTGTTTCCGCATACCCATTACAGACATGGAAACGGCAATAACCTACTCAGTACTGAATTTCAAAAATACTCAATTCCAACACTAGATTTTTCTCTACATAAATCTTCTGAATTACAGCAGTCTGACAAAAGATTGATTAAACAGTAATGCTAACAAAAACTAAACAATCTAAAATATGAATTAAAATAGTACATTTTAATAGAACAAAAGTATTTGTAAATTACTTGTAGTTTTGTTCCAGGTGGTGGGCAGGGGTGGGGTGTTACTGCTCTGTTCTTCAAAATACAGGTGTTTTTGAAGAATGAAGAAAATGCTTAAAAAAAATACAGTTTATTTGATACATGATACTGCTGCTATTGTTACACACATTTTCTGTATAACATCTTCATTTTGACATCACTAGTTTTGACTACAACAGATAGTAGGAACAGTTCAGACCTGCTACCAGAACTATAAGGTAGCTACTTGTTGAAGTTCTGCCTTGTTTTTAACTAGCGTAGCTAGTAATTTTCACAAAAAATTACTTCAGTAATTTTTGAGTATATTTCAGTGGGATGTGGTTCCCTGGGATCATGGTTTGAGACAGCTTCCAAAAGTTGCATTCTCTCATTAGTTTAAGTTGCTTTTGCATCTTCTCACCAGTTTAGGTTTCTTTTGTCTTTGTGAGAGTAGTTTCTAGTTACAGGTAAGCAGTAACAGGTAACTCTTACCTCAGAAAGGTAAGGGCCCTGTGCTGAATTTGACTTAGCTGTAATTTTTGGAGGTACTGAGGTTTTCTGGTTTTTTTCTTTTTGGCTGTGGTGGAACAAGGGTGGGCAGTGCTGAGGTCCATTAGTCTCTCTGGGAAAGGAATCCCATCTATGCCCCAGCTAAATCAGGAATAATTCCAAAAGTGATATTAATGCATCATATTACATATACCATAAGTCTAAAGTAAAGAAAAGAAAGGTGAAAAAATTGATACACCTTTCAGAAAAATATTGGGGTGTGTATTTTCCTAGAGAGGCCCAGGAAGCTCACAAAACCTACCCAAATGTTCATATGAACCTGATACAGTAATAGGTTCTGATTTGTAATAATCCACTCATCTTTCTTCAAAGTGATATGCACGCCTTTTATGGCAGACCCTTGATACAACTTCATGTCCCACTCTAGATTTCCATCTCACTGCCGTTTCCCCCAGCCCTCTTTTTTTTTTTTTCTTTAATACTCTTGGGAAACTAATTTCCCTTATATGTACTGTAAACATTCCAGTATGAAATTCCTTTAAAAAACCAAGATATAGTTAAAGAAAGCTTTTTTTCTAAATAGCCTATCACACTGCTACAACCTATTATTGTCTTTTGTCTGTTACGATCCTTGCTTCTCTGTTGTCGTCTGTGATTTGTCTAGAGTTGTAGATGAGAGCAGAGCAAGGATGAGGGTTAAATGTTGTCTTCTTTTTTTTTCAAAACTTATTCCTTGAAGTACAGACTAGGAAACAAGTTTAATTAAACATGGTATCAAATGTCAAATATTGGTGCTTAAATGGCTCCATTTTCATGTTAGAATGCCTGGGGTTTATACTCTACAGAAGAATTTTTAACACTGTGTTAAAACTTGGTTAGAAAAAGAGCAGGTGGTAAAGGCAATGACAAAAACCAGTGTAGTTTCGGCTGCTTTGTCTGTTTCGTACCACAGAAATATTCTAATTTTTACCTTTTTCTTTACACAGTGGATCCTTTCTAAACTAGAAGAAGTACGAGAAAATCAGCCAAAATTGTAATGGATGGAGAAGCACCAAGATATGAAGAATACTGAACAGCTACCTTTTAATTCCTCTTTCACAAGCAGAACTGTTTGAATATCATCAGCAAAAGCAAAAACAGGATGAGGGAAGGTTTATCCAATTATTTATTATGGTCACAACAGTCTATATCAGAAAAGTACATGATGTTAGCTTAAAAAAAATTATGTAATGATAAAAAAATCTGCCAAGTTTTGTCTTGGTTTGCTTGATTTTTTAATGTAAGAAGTTCAGATTCCATTTTTTATATAAGCAGTATATAGTGAGTTTGTCTTAACCTTTGATACTGAAATTGAACTCTGGAATAATTCTTCTGATACTATTTGGAGAAAATCTTGCAGTTTTGATTTGATTGTGAAAATCAGTACTTACTTTGTTTTTGTTTTAATGTGACTTGAGGATGTGTTGAAATACCAATTTCTTTGTCAAAGGAAATGTTAACTTAATCACTAGTGTTACAACTCAAAATATAAGAAGGAGGCTACTAATCAGAGAATTTGAATTTAGATCACAAATGGCTGCTTAGTTGACAATACTAGGGCTTTTTGTAAATGAATGGACCAGGTCACAATTAATTTCCAGTTCAGTATTGCGTTTAGTGTAAACTTTTTAATATCCTACTCAAGGAAATGTTGCAGCACCTCTATGAATTATTACAGAAAATTTAGCAGTTTACTAAAATGCGTATTGGGGAGAGTTAACTCTGCACTAAAAATATTAATAAAAGCCTATTATTTTAAATAGAAGTTAGTAACATTCTTGCAACTCAAGAAGGAGTTTATGGGGTTATAAGTGCACTGTTGCATACCAAATATAAATGCCTTGAATTACACAATATTGAGTGCTACGCAAGTGACTAGTGAAGTCAAACTTACATTAAATAATAAATATGATATGTCACAGTTGCTTTTATTAACTTTCCTTACCCAATGAAACTTCCTTGTTTCATACCCAGGCAGCAGCATTTTATTAGCTTGAAAACCTGCAATTCTGTTTATTTCTTATAGTAGTCATAGTATTGTTGAATGGCTGTTTACTGCGGTTGATGCAAAAAGTATATGAAACAATATCATATTATATGAAGGTTTCCATAAATTCCCATATCAAAGTCTTCAAAATACCTTGTACATACAGAAAGCACCTACTGCCAAAATACGATTTCCAAACAGTAGTTTGGAGTATTTGTAGCTACAAGATAGAATTCTAACATTGCTGGTGATGCTTGAAGTATCCAAATTGTTCTGTTATTGTAAATCTGAAACAACTAGCATGTAACTTATAGTTGCAGATATTTAATTTACTGTAAGTCTTGCCATTGGTGTTGAGTAACCATTTAGCAGGTTACGGAATACAGGTAATCTTGCCATTTTCCCCATAAATTTAAAATGGAATCAAAATATTATAAGGGGATTCAGAACTGTTGCAATGATGGTGTTACTCCAATCATTTTGTACACCAAGTACATACCAAGAGTATTAACTCAGGTTATATCATGCCAAATTTCCATACTTTGCCTTAGATAAGTAGTGATTTTGCGTGCACAGAGTACCATTCTTTATCTGTAGCTTGTTTTTCATCTGTCATTTCTGTCTTCAGCATGGTAGTTCATTTACTAGCCTCATAATGCTCTTGATAAGTGTGTGGTCTCCTCTGCTTCCCCAGCATTTACAGAGTATCTGCTGAAAATTACAGTACGTCTTGTGTGTACTTTGTATATTCCCATTTGTGTGTAGCTTTTCCATTTACCTGGTTCTAAATATTTTCTCTCCACAGAGCCTCTATTTTAATTATTTCTTACATTTATTTTGCCAACAAACTGATCCTTAAATCTCAGCTGGCTCTTCCATAATGTTAATGCAATTTAACTCTTAATGTTGAAGGATTTATTTTAAATGTGCATATTTGTGGTTAAGCAGCTCATGTTTTGGAAAATATAACAATTTCCCCAGGATGGCATTTTTCTTCTTACAAAATATTTTTATCTTCTTCAAACTGAAAGCCTTAAGACAGAGTCTGAAATGTTCAGAAGTCAATGTGGGACTTCTCTTCCATGTCCCTTGGTAATGAAAATATTATTTTCTACAGGTCCCTTTTCTAGTCTGTTGTTTGTGTGTTTTGACTTTTTTTAAAATAAAGATTTCTCCATACAGTCATGAAAGGATTTTGCCATTTCTTGGCAAACACCAGTTGTCTCCTTTAACTATGTATCACCCCTGCCTGAAGAGAAAGATATTTAGACTTGTGCCATTGTGTAATTTTCTGGATTACTGCAGATTGTATGAGATGTCTACTCTGCTGTGCCTCATTCCTTATTGCAATATGCATATTTTTTAAACAAGAAGGCTGAATAGGTATGTTAGTTTTTATTGAAAGTGTATATGCAACTGGAAAAGGGGATCTTGATAAAAATTAAAATGTAGGCATTTAGTTCTGCCCACTGTGGTGTTTAAAAGTGTATCTTGTACTGAAATGCTGAAGAACCGCTCCTCTTCTATATGACTGTTATGTAAACTTAATACATTTGAGAAATGTCTTTTGGGTCCTCAGTTTGCTATGGGTTACAGTTACCTCTAAGAAATTCCTCAAACATTCGTAAGTCTGATTGTTGCGCTTCCTTTTTGTTCAGCTGCATGGCTTTCATGGCATGGCTCTCTTGGTTTCCACCCCAACTACCCCTCCCCTCCCCCCTTCTTAATCTTGAATAAAGTGAACCTGAATTTTATTTGACTGAAATGTGATTATTACTTGCTTTTTAATGTATTGCTTTAATTAACAGGTAATACCATTACTCAGAATTTCATAGGTGAAGTCAAATCTTGTCTCTGAGAACACGTGGTCAAACTTCTGTTGCAGCCATTTCAGGAAAACAGAATTACAGATTTTAGAATTTACCTTTGGTTTATTTTTTTTAAGACAAGTTTTTAGTAACTGGACTAATATGTATAAGTTCCTTTTTAAGTTGTTTTTCTGGGGGTGGGGGTTTTCTTTGGCAGTTGTGGTGTGGGTTTTTTGTTGTTGTTGTTTTGGGGTGGTTTTTTTTTTTTTTTTTTTTTTTTTTTCCCGCTGTTGCTGTATTGAAAAAGACCTAATGATATTGCCAGATGATAGAATCATGGAATAGTTTAGGTTGGCAGGGACCTTATAGATGACCTAGTTCCAGTCCCCCTGCTGTGGACAGGGACACTTTCCACTAGACCAGGTTGCTCAGAGGCCCATTGAACCTGGCCTTGAACAGCTCCAGGGATGGAGTATGCAAAACTTCCCAGGGCAACCTATTGCAGTGATTCACCATCCTCAGAGGAAAGAATTTTTTTCTGATATCTTAATCTAAACCTGTTCTCTTGGTCTGAAGTCATTCCCTCCTTGTCCTATCACTACATGCTCTTGTCAAAAGTTATTCCGCAGCTTTCTTGTAGGTCCTGTTTATCTACATCATCTCCCCAGAATCTTCCCTTCCCAGGCTTAATCTCCAGAACTCTGTCTTCATAAAAGAGTGCTCCAGCCCTCAGACCATCTTCCTGGCCTTTCTCTGGATCATCTCCAACAGGTTCATGTCTTCTATTGAGAGCCACAGAGCTGGCACAGCATGCCAGGTGCAGTCTCATGAAACTGGAATAGAGGGGCAGAATCTCTTCCCCCCCACCGCTGCCCTTGCTGCTTTGGATGCAGCCCAGAAAACTTTTGGATTTCTGGGCTGCAAATGCACATTGCTGGGTCATCTCCAGCTTTTCATCCACCAGAACCTCCAAGTTCTACTCAGGGGTGTTCTAAGTGCAAGTACCAAGCCTGTACTTGCACTTAGAATAACCCAATACTTATGAAATCTTTAACTTGTTTTTTCTCATCACAAAGATTCTGTATGTATGCCATTAGCTATTTGTTATCTTTAGCATTTTACGAAATTATTCTTACCTGTGGACTTGGGAATTTTCTGCCCGGTATATGCAAGTATGTCTGTGCATCACCTAGGAGATGAAGCTTTATCTAATGTGTGTAACTATGATCTTGGTCACAATTTTTGCTTTTGTAATTGCAGGAATCTAAAGTTCACTGACCACACACATAAGATTTTATAATTTGGATTTGATTGCCTTCATGGCAAATCTGGAACAAGAATTCTAAATATTCTTGTAATAACTCAAGGGAAGAGTGTCTTGGTTTTGAAAGAAGACAGGTATCTGCTAAAGAGAGGCAGGGCCTCTCTTGGGATGGATAATTCAAATTCCCTTCCCTCAAATTATTATAATTTAGAAAAAAAATTAAAACGGCTCTCAGGCAGAGATATGGGGATAGGAATAACAGTTCTTTACTAATAGGTATAACAAGGCAAGCAAACAACGACAACTACAGCAATTAATAGCGAAAACAGAACTAGGGACTTTGACGGAGCTTGGTCCTACAAAACCCGGGGCAGTCTGGTCTCTGGGGACTCCAAAAAAAAAGGTACCAAGCTGGAACGGTGGGGGATCCCGGGCTGGTGGATTGGGTGAAGTTCGGAGCTCTGTCGGTGGTCACTGGAGGGCAGGGATGTCTGGCAGGGAGGGCAGTGCGGGGCCGCGGTGCAGAGCAGCTCTAAAACAGCGCCGAGGCAGTGGGACAGGGCTGAGCCAGCTCCAGCAGGGCAGCAAAGGAGGAATCAGGATTTTCCTGGGCACACGAGCAGACGATAGTAGCTCTCTTCAGGATCAGATCCTGGTGGTGCCAGTGAGAAACCCACACAGCAACGGCAGCCCCCTCTTCTCCCGATGCAGACTACACTAAAACTGAAGCTGCCCTCCAGCCCTGTCTTTCTCCCCCCCTCGAGAGAAACTCGCAGAGACAAAAGGTGTAGCTAAATGCCAGGGTCTGTCTTTTTTTTGTTTCAACTGAGCACTGATAAGTACCCAGCAATTAGCTGCCAAGCAACCCTTGGGAAAAAATTCTATAGGTGAAAAAGAAAAGAAACCTAACCCCCAACAAAGAGTAAATTTGTTTTAAGTCTGCTCCAACAAGAAGTAAAAGAACATCTCATGTAATTGGTTTTTAACTTGTGATGGTACATCAAAGGCTGAAACATGTGACTGCCAGAACATGATGAGGTAGGACACTAAAAGACAAAAAGGGGAAAAAATGGAATTCTCTTTTTGCTGAATGTCTCACAATGGTTTTTTTATCTTTGTGCATGTTCACTCCTTGTTGCATCAAGGAGATTGATAACTATGTGCAGAGGTTTGTCATGGTAATGGCATAAATGCCTTTATGTATGCTTTTGATTGTTAGTTGTAAAGCGCGACAATAAGGCAATATTGTGCTGATGAGTCCTGCAATGGTAACCGTCGTACTATCTGCAAAACTCATACTCCTGCAAAGCCAGGCTCCCAAGTTCATGGTGCAAATGTCTTTGTCACATAGACAGCAAATCTTGACTCTCAGAGGAAACCTCTAAAAGTTTAAACATATTTTTCTGGAAGTTCCAGAGGGCTCAAAACTGGGTCAAACAGTCTAGGCATTTAGGCATTTCATATGCTTTCTTCTAATAAATCTGCTACCCTAGAAAAGTACTTTTTTGATGTCTTTCCATGTGACTGGAATTTTTGAAGTAAAACTCCGTTATCTATAGATTTTATGACAATAAATACTTGTAAATTATTCTCTGAACAACAACGATTAATTTAGGACAGTAGGTTGGAAGACTTAGCATGACATCAGTACTTCTAAAGGGGGTTTCAGATGACATATTGGGAACATGGATGATATTCACACAGATGGGCTGTTGTATTCTCTGCTTTCTGCTACCCCCTCCTTGCCTGCCTCTCATTCAGCAAGTGGCTCTGTGTCCTGTACCTCATCCCAGGGTGTTCTTCACTGTTCCCTCAGCATGAAGAGCTGCCATTCACTAGTATGGACGCAGTGTTACAGGTCAATGTCCTTCACTTCCTTCAAAATATAAAAGCATTGTTAAGAAGGGGCTTCTGCTTTTCCAACACTAAAGAAAAAGCAGATGAGTCAAACATTACAGGCTGTTTTCTTCTGGAAATGCTACTTTTTCTGTACTGCTGGGAAAGGGGATCTGTATTGTTTAATATGTGAAACTGCAAACATCTTTTATGAGCAGGGGAAGGTCAAGGTGTGCCTTTCCCAGGAGTGAGCAGTGAGCGCTATCACCCTGTGGCATACACAAAAGCAATACTCAAACTGAAAAGTCAGTAGAACTTTGTTATTTTTCTGTGCTGCACAGAAATTGCTATTTTATGCTGCTAGTAAAAACTCTTGCTATATTATTTTCCCTTAGAAAAATGCCATTTTCATGTACTTAAGTATAGGAGAACTTCAGCACATCTTTTGAGGTTAATTACCACTATTATGAGGCTATTCTACTAAAATACTGTACACACCAGTGTTGCTGGGCATGCTCATCAAGGGCCAGTAACCTCCACGAGTTTTGCGTGGTAAGAACAGCTTTCAAAATTGCCTTCACATCTATTATTTTGTCTGAGAATTGTTGACCTAGTGAAGGAGAACTGACTATGCTATTAGCGGTGTTGCCATCTTTAGAGGAGGACTTTGTTAGTTGGACAAAAAGTGTAGAAGGTAGGAAAATGGCTGGAAATCTTCTAAAGATCAACATTTACTGCTCTGTAAGCCAGGGAGGACTACCCATGAAGCTTAATGGCAGCGGAAATGCAAAGTTCAAAAAGCAAGTTATGTTAGTGACTTGGAGGAATTTATGGCCTAGTTGATCACAGGTACCTATGGATAATCATTCAGCTCCCATGGCAGTGAATGCCGGGAACATTTGTTAAGTGCTTTGCTCTTTGAGAAAAGTGTTATTGTAAAGCATTTGAACAAAAAGGTAGTGATATGCAAGAGTCACCAATAATTAATATTTTGTAATTACTATTAGAACATCCAAAGACTTGGTCTATCAAGACTACAGAGAGCTACTTCTATAAAGTGTAATAGACTTAACCTAGTCTTTCAAATACATTGCTCAGAACAAGAATATGAAAATGTCTAGCACCCTAAGAAACCTGAACTTGTTATTTTTAAGGCAATACTGTTACAAATTTAATAAGCTATCTTGTAAATGCTAAGTTTTAAAAAAAAATCTTAAGAAAATAGCAAATGGACAATAATGTAACTATGTACATTCTTCTAAATACACCCGATTCTTATAGCTGTCAAAAAAATAACTCACAGGGAAAAATCAGATGGGAAATATGAACACAATATTTTAACTGTACTATTTAAAAATAAACTTTAAAACTAATTATTTAAAATTCTTTTAATCCATATTTCTTCAGTAAATATAACCCCCTCTTCCATTTCTGTAAATGGTATTTTAATAGACGCCTTTTTTTTAATCAGCACAGGCTGTGTTATGAGCAAGCCATGCTTTGTGGCTGCAACCATGTTTTTCTTTAAAACAGTCAAACTCCCTCAAGTGTAATGGCCTTGGCAACAGATAAAATGAGTATTTTCTGTCTGAGGCACAAGTGGGAAAGATTATCTTCTTGTCTGGATTCTGAACCTTATACAGCTGCAAAATTCAGTCTCTGACAGCTTTGACTTCTTGTTTAAATCATAATCCAAAGCACAGTTCATGGTTTTGAACAGTTAAAAGCTATGGGTTATGGAAGAAAAATGTGGACAGTATTAAAACAAGTTAATATTGCATTTTAATGTCAAATTGCCATAAAGACATAAGTCCCCTGTTAGTTTTCTTTCATTCATATATTAGTGGAAGAAAAGCTGTTTGCAACACTGCTTTATGAAATGTGCGGAGTATGCTTTTTTCAAAGGTAAACCTTACAGGTCAAAGTATTTTTTTTCCAAAAGCCTACTGAAATTATCAGCCGCCTCTCTCCCATAGCATATATAATAATAGTTTGCTACACTGTCATAATTTATCAATGACCATGAGAGAAATGAAGTTTTCTAAAACACACAGAGTTAATAGGGTTCTCTTTGGCCAAGAAGGGAACATGTTTTTTCTCTATAGCTAATAAATTAATATAACATCTTTAATTTCTGATAGTAGGATTCAACATAGAACCATAGATCATTTAGGTTAGAAAAGACCTCAAAGATCATAAAATCCAGCCTTTGATTGATCACCACCTTGTCAACTAGAGCATACCACATCCAGTTTCTTGGAACACCTCCAAGGATGGTGACTCCACCTACCACATGCATGGGCAGCCTGTTCTGAAGTTCACCTGACGCAGATTGAAACTTGATACATGTCTTGCAGAATATAATCCTGTATTATGTAATAGGATACCTAATCTTTTTGGTGATGTAAAGCATTAGTAACATTTGTTAAGGAAAGTTATTCAGGCTTCTTTTGTAACTTTGACTTTTTCTCAAGTCCACTGAACATAATTTTTCTTTTAATTATTTCTATTATATGGCAGGAAAAATAAAAGCATCTACTGTTGTGACCCTTCACTTTTTTGTTTCCCCTCCTCCTTCTTTCAGTGTCTCCAGCATGTTTCCATAACTTTATCTAACTGGAAGCTGTAAACATACTTCAGGGCTTTAGCACGTCTATTAGGGCTCACTCTTCCAAACAGCTACAGTCAGGAGACAGAAACTGTTAGCTCTAAATGGAATTAAACTATATTCCAATAGCAGCACTCAGGTTACTTGAAATACGTTGTCTCTGCACCACCCCTCTCCCCCATCCAAAATTTAATTAAATAATAGTTCAGCATACACAGTAATTGGGCTGCTTGAATTGGAAAGCTTTTCTCATGTGATGTAGATCTTCTAAAGCAATGTTTTGGAACACCATTCAAGTTACTGTGTTAATTCTGGAGAGTAAAAGGAATGGAAACACATACATTCAACACTCATTGAATGTGAAACCTTAAAGGACCGTAGGAGGAAAGCTGTAGCAATTACTTTCACAGTTGTATCCTGAATCATTTGGCAGGTCATCTTACCTAAATAGAATATTTTCTAAATAAAAAGGACAATAATTCCTGGAGCTGGCACTAGTATTCCAAGAATATCTTGACAAGTTGGCACAAATCAGGACATAACAGTATGACCAAGGTCGATGAAATAACTGCAAATGTAATACACTCAACAGGAACAAGGTGAAGGTATTATCATAAATGAATCGAACACAAAGTAGTAACCAGCAATCACTAAACATGTTCCCACAGAAGCAGCTAAATAGAAAATCGGTTGTGCATGGTCTTAACCTAGTGTCCTAGTTACAATGTAAGATGTGCCCAAAGTATGTGTTCTATCTCCATCTTCATGAGCTGTTGAAACAGGTGGGGCAGTGTTTCCCTTATCATCTGTTAATGGGCCCATCAATGCCTCGCCACATGACTCATAGGTAACTCCTTCCAGGAGCTATCTCTGTTTAATGGGCCATCAAGGACCCACTGCATGACTCATAGAATGAGATCATCCCCATTGGGAGATGCTCTGCCCAGGGGAGGAGCCAAGCATTCCCACCTGGATAAATCCAGGGTTTGGGACAGCACAGGCAGCTTTTTATCCACTGGACTTCCAGAGGAGACAAGAGCTGCCAGACGTTTGTACAGGAATCACTGCTTTGACAAGACCATCTCATCTGGACTGCCACTACCACCCTAACAGGGTGTCAGGTTGTATTCTGACTCTGTCAGTGGTTTTTTTTGTACTATCGCATTTATTTTATTTTATTTTACTTTTTTTGTTGTTTTTTTTTTCTTTTCCTCCTATTAAATTGTATTTCTGACTTGGAGTCTCTCACTGGTTTTACTTTCAAACCAGTACACCTGGTTATTGCTAACATAAAATAATAAAACCCTTTAACTTTTGTTTGAATAATCTCTGCTATTACCCCAAAACCCTTTAACTTTTGTTTGAATAATCTTTGCTATTACCCCCAAATAAACATAGAGATTAAGATCTGAAGACAAATGCAAATATCAATCTAGTTATAATGTTTACAAACAGTACTTTATCCCCAATCTCTTCATCTATGCTGTTTATATTGCACAGTAAAGAGAAACACTGCAAATAAGAATGCTTCACACTGAATATTTTTAACATAAAAGATGAGGCATTTAGTTTCTTGTCTGACTATGCATTTATTCTTATATTAGTCTCCTTAGCTCCACAAGTCTTACGGTTTTAATGGCTGGGTTTTAAATTTTAGGGTGACATTCCTGTGCCTCAATAAAATGTCTGTGTATGAGCAGGGCAAGATTCCTCTCTGCGATCTACCTTCCCACCACTAGACGTCAACATTAGATCATCCAAAACCCTAACAAGTGTAGAAGTCCTAGGAGGATTTGAACAAAACATAGAACGTGTATTCCAAATCCCTACACCATGGTTGTAGCACAAACCTTCTTTTATTTATGCACCAATTTCTCTCTCCCTTTTCCTTTCATGGAAAAGCGAGGACTTTGATGTATTCTTCCCTTGCTGCCTCATATTCTCACATTTGGCCTTCAGAATAAAAAATGCTTATAGTATAACCACTTGCTCAGAAAAGTTTTCTCTTCAGAATAAGAAAATTCCTCCTCTTCAGTAATGTAACAAACTATTGTTGAGATTTCATCTGTAAGTAACAGTAAAAATAAGAGTCAATAAAATTCAAAATAAAACTAATTACTGATTGTGATTGATTTCTTAGAAAATGAGGCTGCAGTAGATTGTTAAATGACATTCTTCTTCAATCTAGGATTATTTAAGGAAAATGCAGACAAACATATGACAAGAATGATAATGCTTGACACAGAGGAGCAGATTGCCTCTGCATAACTCTTCTGAGTTGAATTTTACCATAAATGCATAATCTAAATATTCCTTGGTGAAATTTAACCCTATTACTTCTCAGCCTTGGCAGAAATAGAAATGTAATTTTTCTGTTATCAGAATAAATCTTCCCCTTCCCTCTCCCCCCACCAATTAAATAATTTGAAAACTGAGGGAGAAACTTATCTTCATTCTTACTTACATGCAAAACATTTAATGTAACTGAACTGTCTAACCTGCGTTCTTGCTGTCAATATATTTTGTACAGCTGTTTTTCATTATTTTCCTCAAGGGAAATTCACTTATGTTCAAGCTCTGTTGTTTTCAGAATTGGGAGGAATGGTGGTTACACTATGTTTAGAAAGCCTAAAATGAGTTCGTTTCATCTCTTCAGCTTAAAATTTGCAGTATACCACTAACAGGCGTAAGGACGGATGTAACTAATAAAATTCAAGTGAAACCATCTCTTCTTTATGAGCCAGCATGTGCCCAGGTGGCCAAGGCCAATGACATTCTGGCCTGTATCAGAAATAGCATGGATGACAGGGCCAGGAGAGGGATTGTCCCCTGTACTCAACACTGTGGAGGCCACACCTTGAATCCTGTGTTCAGTTTTGGGCCCCTCACTCACTACAGGAAGGACACTGAGTATGTCCAGAGAAGGGGAACAGAGCAGGTAAAGCATTTGGAGCACAAATCCTGTGAGGAGCAGCTGAGGAAGCTGGGGCTGTCTAGGCTGGAGGCAAGGAGGCTCAGGGCATGTCTTCCTGATTGCACTCTACATCCCTTTGAATGGAGGCTGTAGTGAGGTGAGGGTTGGCCTCTTCTTCCAAGTAACAAGTGACAGGATGAGACAAACTTGCCTTAATTTGCTCCAGGGGAGAGTAATATTGAATATAAAGAAAAAAATCTTAACTGAAAATGTTTTCAAAGCACAGGCTACCCAGGGAAGTGGTAGAGTCACCATCCCTGCAGGTGTTTGAATGCTGTGCAGAAGTGGCACCTTGAGACATGGTTTAGTGGTAGACTTGGTAGTGTGAGGTTAATGGTTGGACACAATGATCTTAAGGGGTTTTTCCAAATGAAACTGTTCTATGATTAACTTCAAGTCTTTCTTGTTGCTGTAATTAAGCATGGTAATTACTGCTTAGAGGAGTCTAAGAGATACTATTCCCTCTGTCTACTGTAGAATTCTTGAATTCATAGAACCATAAAAAATGTTTGGGATTTTAAAGTTGTGTTAGTTTCAAAACCCCTACCACGGGCAGGATCACCTTTCACTAGACCAGGACACTCAGACATCCTCCTGTCTGGCCTTGAAGACCCAGAGACAGGAGTTGTACAAACTACTCAGCAATTTCTTTCTTATATTAAATCTAAACTGACTTTCTTTCAGCTTAAAGCTGTTTCCCTCATCTTAGTCTGACTTCCTGAATCTTCACAGAATTCCTTGACTGCCTCAATTTGCCTTTCCAGCAATGTCGCTTTATTCACTACCACTTCTTTCATCATCTAATCAATTAAATTATAACACTACTGCAAGAATGGATGGCTGTTGACACACAGAGCAGCACATTTCCCTCTTTCTTATTATAATCTTCCCATCAATGAGACTGGGTATCACAAAGGGACCTAGGAGAAATCAAGCAGTTTCAATCCTTGAATGCATTTAATTTTCAAGTAAATGACTGCTATTGAATGTTTGAACATCTTAAATGTCAACAGTGCCAAGTACAAGCTCCTGCACCTGGGTTGGAGCAATCCCCAACATCAATATAGACAGGGGGACAAAACACAGTGAGAGCAGCCCTGAGGAGAAGACTACTGGGGATACTGGTGACTGACAAACTAAATACGAGCCAGGAATGTGTGCTTGCAGCCCAGGAAGCCAACGACATCCAACTGGCCAGTGTGGCCAACAGGTTGAGAGACATCTCTTGAGATCCCACCCGGGTATACTCCATCCAGCTTCAGAATCCCCAGTACAAGAAAGACCGGTAGGAGTGAGTCCAGCAAACAGACAGACTTTTTACTGGGGCCTGCAAAGGAAGGACAAGGGGCAATGGTTTTACACTGAAAATGGGTAGATTTAGTTTGGACATAAGGGAGAGATTTTTATGTTGAGGGTGGTGAGACACAGGAACAGGTTGCCCAGAGAATCTGTGGATACCCTATTGCTCGAAGTGTTTAAGGTCATGCTGGATGAGGCTCTGAGTAACCTGGTCTAGTGGAAAGTGCCCCCATAGTAGGACATGGTATTAGAGGATCTTTAAAGGTCTCTTCCAAAGCAAACCATTCCACGATCGGATGTGTTGTCTTCTGTAGCTGTTGAGCTGGTATATATCAATGTTTGCCAATACTTCTAGTGGTCAGCAAAAGAATTGTTCTAAAATTCATCAATATTGTAATAAATTAGTGGGTAGAATATAAATCGGTTACAGTTAATTCATTTGGCCTACACTTTTCCCAGTGTATATCTACACTGATATCTACACTGATAGATATCATCAAGACTTTTAAACTTAGATCCAATGTAAAAATGAAATAAGCTTTCTTCCCTACCTCTTGTTGAGGATACAAATGGTAGTGCTGCATACAGATCTGGTTTGGGTCTGGAGCAGTGAATTCCTGGGTCTGTGGAGGACCAGGCATAACCATATTGTTTCTCAAACTTTCTGACTGTTGTAACAGGACAGTTGTGATTAGAAGAGTGTCCTGCAGAACTGGGGTGGCACTGTGCTGAGCCAACTTATTTTTCTGCCTTGAGACTCCTGCTCAGTCCACCCCCTCTGCCAACAACTTACCTCCTAGATGAGAGTCTCAAAGGGATGGCTGTGCATGTGGGAACAAAATGGTGTGAAATATCTAATTTACGTAAGAGGTGTGCACCACACAGCCACTCATTCACTCCCCCACCAGTAAGATTGGAGAGAGAATTGGAAAGGTAAAAGGTGGTAAATCTATGGGTTGCGATAAAAACAGATTAAAATAGGAAAAGCAAAAGCCATGCACACAAGCAAAGCAAAACAAGGAATTAATTCTTTGCTTCCCATGAGCAGACAGGGGTTCAGCCATCCCCAGGAGTGCAGGGTTCCATGTGACCTGGGAAGATAAATGTCATCACTTCAAACAGCTGCCCCTTCCTTCTTTTCCCCCCAAGTTTATATACTGAGTATAGTATAGTGTCGTTTGGAACACCCCCTTGGTCAGTTGGGGCCACCTGTCCTGGCTGTGTCTCCTCCCAGCCTCCCAACTGCTTTGCCAGTGTGGTGGTATGGAAAGCAGAAAAGGCCCTGGCTCTAGGTAAAACCTGCTCAGATATAACAAAAACATCTCTTATATCAGCACTGATTAGAAAGGTTAATGGCATTAACCTTTCTTAACCTGTGTCCTGGCATTACAGTTTCTCCATATTTTCGATCTTAGCAAGGGAAAGAGGTACAGAATAATTTTGATTATGAATTACTGTTACTCCAATTTACTGAAGACACAAAGCAGACATCCTTTTGTAGAGAGACTAAAGGGTACTGTCGTGAAAAGGCACATCACATCATTTTGACTGGGGTTGACTCTGGCTTCATTCCAGTCTAAAACTTTGCACATCTAAGAGGATTTCATGTTAATGTAGCTGCAAAACAAGCTTTGTAATCAGGATCTTGTGAAAAGAATTATTTCATAAGAATCTACATTTGCAAACCTCAGTTACCTTATGTGGCCAAGTTCCATCTAACACCAGGATTAATCATCAATTTGACAGAATATAACTGAAGGAAGTTGACACAGGCAGCTAGTCTCATGGTATAATTCAGAGAAAAGACAAATCCTACAAGAAATTGAAAAATTACTTAAAGTACTCAGTGATTATGGTATAATGGATATATCTTTCTCATTCTCAGTAAACCGGCATGTTACTAATAGAAAATGCTTGTGGTATGGATTATAGTGGATAATATGACATGAAAGCAAGACATGGGAATTTTCATGTTCCTTAAAATGGAGTCCTCAAGATAAATGAGTATGCATAACACTAAGAGACATCTTATGATAAATAATCCAGCCAGGATCTGATGGAACAGGGGATTAACATCAAACACACTCTAAAATGTCCTTAGAAGCAGCAGAAAGTCCTTCAAACTGGGCAGCAAGAGAGTCCTGTAGTTTTTTATACTGGGTAATATCAGCATTTTAACCAAGAGGCAGGTGTTTTGTTTGAGTGCTTGTGTGCTTGGCTTGTGGGTGTGTGGGATGATTTATGACTAACAGGAAACATTCATTGTAAGTAAGACCAGTGGAATGCTAGCTGTTTCAGCTTGACTACTGTAATGATTGAAAGAAATTATTTTTCTAGAAAATTTGGCATGCTAGAAAATATCAGTGTAAAATTGGATTATAATTGTAAATTGATTGTTTTCGGTCTAGTTTTAAATAAAATTGATTATCAAGCTTTGATATAAGGTATAGCTAAGTTACAGATTTTCTGTATTGCAGTCATGGTCAAGACAAATAATTGCAACTGAACTGAAAATCTCTAAATCATTGGAAAATTAAGTAAGTGCCCAATCTGTACTCACAGCTCCTCCAGTATCTAAGATCCAGTTCTGCTAATCACTACTTTCCTTTTTTTACATTGTTGTATCCCTCCCATTGATTGGTTTTTGAGGATTATTGCAAATAGGTGGACTTTGAATCTATAGCTCTAGCTATTACAGTAGCTATAGCTATAGCTCTTTAAGCTAGTCAGATAAAATGCTTAAATGCGCTTTTTCTCCCTCTTCTTAAATACTCTAAAGGGTAAATGAATGAGATAAGATGTCCCACAAGACTTGCAGGATTTTTGCTATTTTGCTGTAGAATCTCAAAATTAAGAAGTCTAGAAAAAGGTTATTAAATCTCGTCAACACTTAATAATAGCATAAATTTACATTTTAAGAAATATCATTGTGCTTTCCAACTGTGTATCATGAAAAGTGTTAAAATATCCTGAAAATTTACATCAAGATTGGAGTTTTATAGAAGTCTCACCACTAAGAAGTTAGCCCAAGAGACATGATGGAAATATGCAACAGTATATGCAACAGTATATGCAACAGCTGCAACAGCTTTCTGTAGCTGCTCTACAGAATGAATGGAAAGGGCTCAAAGCAAATCTATAGTCATTAGAGAACAAACCAAGGAACAAAGAGGGAAAATACAAAACAGCACAAGCACATGTTAATGCCACTTCAAGACAAAAATTTTTGTTAATGAAATACAAGCCACAATTCACTCTTAATTGAAATACAAATAACATGTTTTCTGTAAATGTTGCTGTCTCTGCTCTCTGAAAATTAAGTATAAGCAGCAACAGCAAGAGTTACATTTAACATGCTATAAAATTTTTATATTCTAAATATCCATGCCAAAGTTGCCTTACTTCAGGCTGATTTTTTTTTTTTTTTTTATTTTATAGACCTCTATTTTAGCATGACATGGTGCAGGTAAAGAAAAGTATACAGATGACAAAATAAGGGTAAATAGCTTTGAATACACAGAAGTAGGAGAATATGCTTGTTGCATTAAAAATAAAAAACATATTAGAAACCAAACGAAACCAAAAACTGCAAAACCTATAGTCCTGGAAAGAAAACTGATCATATATAATAAAGACAGTAGCAAAATCATTTGGCAAATAAACTCAAAACCTCTATCTAACTTCAGCTGAATACTAAAAATCTATTAGTCTCTTTAAAGTGTGTCACATTACTCTTCAATGAGAATCAAATTTAATTCTGCAAAAAAAGGGCAATTGATGATGAATAAGAGGCACCACTGCAAGGTCCAGTTGTTAACCTCTTTTAATCAAAAAGTGATACAAAAAGAAACCAGGAGGGGTCTTGAATATGTCTTTTTCACTTCCATCAGAAATACCACTGGGTAAAAGCAGCTTTCCCCTGCTTTGTGAAAGTGACAAGAAACAGGTATAAATGTCAGGTGAACAAGTATAATATTAAATAAAACTCATAGTAAAACAGATCTTTGTCAGGCAACAAATGGGTAACACTGCAAGTGAAGAAAAAATATTTTTAAGATATATGAATAAATTTTATCTCCAGCTGTTACATGTAATGCTATTACTTCAGTAAAGCTTCTCTTTTGGAGAAGCTTTTGAATCTCCATGCTTGGAAACAAATCATTTCTGGTTTAATTCCCTGCACCTCTGTCCTATTTCCTAGGAAACTAAATATTAATTAGAATCTGAAGCAGTGCTAAAGGCTGGGGGCAGAGTGGCTGGAAAGCTGTCCAGAGGCAAACAGCCTGGGAGTGCTGGTTGACAGTGGCCAAACATGAGCCATTGTGAGTCCAGGTAGCCAAGGAGTCCAGGTAGCCAAGAAGTCCAGTGGCATCCTGGCCTGTATCAGCAATAGTGTAGCCAGCAGCATCAGATAAGAGATTCTCCCCCTGTACTTGGCACTGGCAAAACCACACCTCAAATCCTGCAGGACAGACCTTCACTGCAGGACAGACATTGAGGTGTTAGAGAGTGTCCAGGAAAGGGCAGCAGAGCTGAGGAAGAGTCTGACACACAAATCCCGTGAGGAGCAGCTGAAGGAGCTGGGGTTGTTTATCCTGGAGAGGCTCACGAGAGCCTATTACTCTTTACAACAACTTGAACAGAGGGTTTAAAAAGGCAGCACAGCATCAGCCATGTCTCTCAATGTTTTGCCCCATCAGCAGGCTGGAGATAGTGTCCTGGGAGGGGACACAACCAGGCCAGCTGACCCAAACTGACCAAAAAGACTCTCCATAGCATGTGATGTCACTCAGGTATAAAACTAATAGCTAACTTCTACTGATGCTGGAGCCCTGCTTCCTGGGAAGAAGCTGAACACTGAATGTCACTTGCTGATGGCAAATCGAAAACAATTATTTATTTCACTTGGCTTATGTGCATGCAAACTTCACTTTTGCTTTAAAAAAATGCCTTATCTCAACTTAGGAGTAGTTTTCCATCTGATTTTCTCTCCCCTGTTCAGCTGTGGAGTGGTAGAGAGGCTTGATGGTCACCTGGTGTCCAGTCAAGGTCAGCCCACCACACTGGTCTAGTTCAGCACTACATGCAATAGTACTGAAAAAGCACAAAAAGGATGTTTCCTATCACTGATCAATGCCAAACTCTGGTATTCTTCTTGAATGAGGTTAGTTTTTATTCTGCTGCCACTGTATTTTTGTAGTAGTGGAAATGTGAAGATATGAAGTGTAACTCTTACTACACATCAGTTAATTCTATTTTAACACTGCTAAATTACTCATATTTTTAAAAAGATGATTCCTTCTTTAGTACTACTCAGAAGTAAAGAATTTAGCAGATTATCAGAAAAATGGACAAAAGATAGAATGATAAAATATCCTGAGTCAGAAGGGACCCACAAGGATTGTTGAAGTCCAGCTCCTGGTCTTGCAAAGAAGAGCCTGAAAAGCTACACCATGAGCCTGACAACATTGTCCAAACACTTCCTGAACTCTGTCAGGCTGGTGCTGTGACCATTTCCCTTGGGAGCTGTTCCAGTGCCCAACCACCCTCTGGGAGGAATTCCTAATAGCCAACCCAAACCTCCCCTGTCAAAACTTCAGGCCATTCACTGGTCAGCGCAGGGAAGAGATCAGTGCCTGCTCCTCCTCTTCCCCTCATGAAGAAGTGGTAACGACCAAGTGACCTCAGCTGCTCCTCACAGAGCTTCATCTCCCTTCATCATCCTCATTACCCTCCTTTGCATGCTCTTTAACAGTTTAATGTCTTTCTCATTCTGTGACACCCAAACCAGCCCCCAGCAGTCGAGGTGAGGCTACCCCAGCTCAGAGCAGAGCAGGACAATCCCCTCCCTTGCCTGGCTGGTGATGCTGTGCCTGATGCACCCCAGGACAGGGCTGGCCCTCCTGGCTGCCAGGGCACTGCTGGCTCATGTTCAATTTGCCATCAGCCAGGACCCCCAGGTCCCTTTCCATGCATCTCATTTCCCAGTCTGTTCATACATCCAGGGCTGCCCCACTCCTGGTGCAGGATCTGATAGATGTCATTCATCAAGTAATGCTACATCTTTTTTTAAGAGCATACAGCTTTCACAAGTAGAGAAAAAGGTGTATGTTTTATTGAAAGGTTGCATGCCATTTCACATTAATATTAACTATTCATATTGTGCATAAATATTTGAGGAATATGCTCCATAGTCTTTACTCTCACAAACCTCTCTGACATTCCCATATAATCTGTTCTCTGATTCCAATTGAGCCCATTCCAGCAATTTTAAGCAGTGATATGTCAAGAAGATGTCAACTATTTGAGAAGGTTCTATTCAGGAATATTTGTGTCTGTGATGCCAAAATCTATAATTGAATTTGATCACTTATATTAGACAATTATAAAAATAATCAATTTCATATGTCTATATCCTGTTTGCATTAAAGCTTTCTAGAGAGAAACCTTTATCTTATATTCCTTTAGGATTTGCTGTTTAAGGATGGCTTCCAGAAAATCAGAAGAAGAAAGACATGTTAAAAAGTGAACAAATTCTGATATTCCTTATTCCTAGTTTTGTTCTAGTTAGACTGGCCCTAGCAAATTTCAGCAGTAATACAGATTTCAGTCTGTGCTATTTCAAAACCTAGCAAAAAATAACAGTGTAGGAATAACCATATACAGTAAGCAATGCAGTAACACACTGTTAAGTCAACCAGCATGAAAAATTAACAGGATTATTTTTCTATCTTTGTTTTCTAGCAGTGCTTTAAAAAATGAATGAAACTGAATTTTCATCCCCTGAAAACATATTAATATATATCCATAACAGAAATTGTCTCTTTTCCTGAATAAATTATTCTAAATATCTAACCCTGGAATATAGACTGACTTTTAGTTAGAATTTAATCCAGCTAATCCTTTACATAGCTTCTGGTTTTATTACAGTATACTATGAGAAAATGCAACCAAGTTTAGTGAAGATATGAATCAATGTCTATAATTTTTTTGAAGGTTAAATCAGAGAAATAGGTCTAGGCATGTAAAAACTAACAAAATACACCTCTTTTGCTCAGTACTTTCTTGTCACTTCCTTTTCCTTCACCAATATACTTGCAATAATTTTATCACAACACCTGCCATAACTGAATTACCTTTGCATCTCTCTCCTCTGTAACTTTGGCTGACACATGTCAATGAGTTTAAAACCTACAAGGAGTGAAGAGAGACAGTGATGCACAGTGTGATCACAGAATATTTCTTTGCTTAAGAAACCAGATTTAATACATATTAAATTTATTCCAGCTTTACATAGCAATAGAAAAGCCTTATTTTAATTAGTCACAGTAAATTAAAGAAAAATTCTTTGAAGAAAAGAAAATTTGTTTTCAAGTAAAAATATTCATGAAATATGTGTTCAAATCAGGGAGAAATTTACTAGTATGTTTTCTGTCTCAGTGGTTTGTACATGTAACCCACCACTGAAATGGAATCCTTTCAGATTCATAGTGAATCAGGAAAAACATGGATAGACCTCTGAAGGTACAATATGTGTAGATTCCTGAAAGGAAGGAAACAAATTCAGGGAGAAAAAGAAGTGTGATTAGATAACATTCATATCAAATTGAAACAAAACACAAAAATGCAGCTGGCTAAGAAGAGGAAATTCGTTCATGCCTTGATTTCCTTCCTTGAAAGTAACAAGGTTCACAGACCCAAAAGCCTGCAGGTACAGTTCTCTGTGTAGAACAAACTTTTCAAGTGGGAGGACGGGGGGACTCTGGCTGATACACAATATTTGGTGATTTCCTAGGCTGAGGAAGAGATTCAGTTAGTGAATTCAGAGTCAGGAAAGGAAAATAAATCAAATGCAAACATTAAGATGAAAAAGAATGATCTTCTGGGAAGGCAACAAATTCAACTACTAGTGAGAAAAAACAAATTTTTACACAGAACTTGCATAAAATTTCTTACTTCTTGGTGTAATTTTCACAGTGAAAACTAGCTGGTGTAGGATGAAAGTGACATTAAAAGGTTTTAAAATATGTGATTATTATATAAGTAAGAGCTACTGAAGTCACAGAGGTTCTCTAACCAGCTGAAGTCATGCATAAACACATACACACACACACACACACCAAATTAAAAAAAACTTAGAAAAGTACAAGAATGTGGATGTCTAGCTTCTACAGTTTGATGCAAATTCACTAGATTTCCTCTTTTCTGTCAAAACCACGGACCTTTCCACCTATTAATACATCAAATTTCTGCAGGAGTAAACACTGATACTGCTAGATTAATTTCCTCTCAATTATTTCTGTAGTTCTCCCAGCAAATATCTCAATCTCTTGGAAAAAAAAAGTTCTTCAACTGTAGAGAATGAGAACCCATTGGGAAAAGGAACTTACGCAGTCAATAACTGCAAATAACTATTTCAGATACTTACGCCAAAATTTTAGGAATTGATTCCTGCAACTTACTGTATCGAGGTTCTGCATTACAAGCAGTTGAAGACAGCATTCAAGTGATTTAAACTTTATCATGGAACTCGAAAGATAAGTGTTTCTGTTTCCCAGGATTGTATCATAGAAAGATAATATACATGGAAAACCAAGAGCTACTGGTTATCTCTTCTCAAACAGCTCTAGACAAAGCAGTTGTTTTGTCTCTACACCTCTGAAGGATGTCTTGTCTCTACACCTCGTATTGGCTAAGAGTGCCAATAAAATAAACCTTTCTTGAAAACTAATTTCTTTCCTGGAATGAGATTGTCTCAGTTGGTCTCTACACAGTTTCCCGTCTGTGATGATCTTTACTTCTGTCTTCATTACTTCTGACACAAGAAATCCTGACCTGAAAAAAGGAAAATACATTATATCACTTGCCATCAGCAGCCACATGACATGAAATCACATACTGTCTCATTTTTAAGACATATATGAACATGAAAATATAACAAGAAATACACCATGTACTTGTAGACTCCATGTTAAGAGTATTTAGAGAAAATTAAATTTCTGGGCACCTTAAGTTTTTGCAACATACCACAGGAGAAAAAGAGGCAAATATAATTCAGTTCCACTGATTCCTTTCAGGACACAATGCTGCATTTCATTATCACTCAGTACTTTAAAACAACATAATGTTTACCTAACACTTTCTGCAATGCTTTTGGTATTCTGTAGCGGTGCATGAGCTGTGCTCACAAGTTTTGGGTTTATGTTATTTATGTTGGGAAAAGGATCTTTTCTAAACCCCTCTGTTTATCCATGTTTATCCCCTCCCCTGGAGCCTGCCAGTCATCCAGGGAAAGCCTCTCCCCCTTCTGGAAATCTCGGGGAGACCTGGCTTCTGATTGGAACAGGTTCTGGGAATCCCCTCCCCCCCTCCTCTCCAGAGATTGGCCCTTTTGTGTGTCAATCTACCCCCCAACTCCTCCCTTTCTATCCCCCTATTGGTGGAAAGTTTATGTACACGCCCCCTGGTGCCTGTCTACTTAAGGGGGGCGTGGGCGGGGCTCTCTCTCTCTCTCACACACCATCCACGAGGAATAAACATCTGTGAAACCTCAGAAGAGAGCCTTCCTTTCCTCCGCCATTAGCCACTAATTTACATCTAGTGCTAGCCAGCCAGAAAGCCCACCGCGTGGGTATTGCTGCAGAACTGTCCAGTGGCCCTACCGACTGCTGCCAGAAGCCGGGCAAGGCAAGGGATCACTGATAAAGTGACCCACGGGGCAGAGAAACGCCATACGTGGCGCCACAGCGTGGGACACACCACGTGGACACGAGTTTCTGCAGCACGAGGCAAAGCACGAGAAGTGGCAGCGTGAGCTCTCTGCACGGGAAAAAAGTCTGAGAACACCACCAGACCCCGTGGACTTAATTCTCGCCTGCGTTGGAAGCCTCCACGCAGTGCCGCAGGATTGCCAGACAGCCACGTGCTTACCAGAAAAGCAGCTCCGTGGAGTCCGTTTTCTGGTAAGAGAAGAAGGCAGCTTTTCCAAGCGCCCGGAAAAGTCTTCTTCAGGCGAAGGACCGCCAGCACCTCTTTTTTGTTCGCCAGCACCGGACGGGTGAGTATAATCACCTTTTATTTGGGGTTCCTAGGGGAACTGGATTTTTTCTCCCCTTAGGACAATTTTGGGGGGCTCTTTCAGAGCCAGAAACGCGTTTCACCTGTGGAGAAGCCTTATGGTCTCCCAGGGTCAGGTTGTCTTGAGTGCGGCAATTTTTTTTTCTTTCGGTTTTGTTTCAGACGCGGGGTTCCGTCGCGTGGGCACGGTTTCGTTTTCCCGTTGTCGGTTTTTGTTTGAATTAACCGCGCTCCGAGGGCGCGGGGGAAGTGGTCCCCGGTCTCGGGTTTTAAGCCGCGGGTTTTTGTTTTTTGTTTGGTATTTTAGTTTTCGAGGTGCGCGCGTGACGGTTGAGAAAAATGGGTGCTAAGTTCTCAACCGAAGAAAAGGAAGTTTGCAAAATATTGGTTCTTGTGCTGAAAGGCTCCGAGTTTAAGATCTCAAAAAAGGAGCTAAAAAAGTTCGTTAAACTGCTCTTTCTGTATTTTCCGAAATTGCCCCCTGCACAAGCGGTGTGCATTCAGTTTTGGGATGCAGCCTACTCGAAATTTTTTCAATTAGGCAAAGCAGGGGACAAACATGCGGCAAAATTAATTTTTTGGATTATGCAGATTCGATCTGCCCTGTTAGAAAAGCAGAAAGTACAGGAAGAGCAGCGAAAGCAGTTTTCCCCCGTTTCTCCTTCCCTTTCTACCGCTCCCTCTTTCCCCGAAACGGAAAACTTGCGGGCATCGGCAGAAAAAACCTCTCCTGTCGGCTCTGGCTCCCCGCAGGTATCCGAATCCCCCCGCCTGAAAAGTCTTAGCCGGACTGCTCAGGAGGCTCGGCTTAGCCCTGGCTCAGCTTTCCGAGTTTCTACCCTTCCCCCCTCTTACCCAGTTCCCAAACCCCGAGTTCGTTTCGGTTTCGCCGAAAAAGATGGTGCGTCACGGGACGGCGCTTCCCCTTTCTCCCCCTCTCCCCATGCGGAAGATGGCGGCGACCGCATGGTGCAGTCGCATGCAAATTTCGCGCCTTCTTCTTCCCAGGATTCCTTGTTCCCTCCTCCTTCCGCCCCTCCCCAAACTCCTCCCTACCAAAGCTCCGCCCCAGTCCCAACCCCCCGAGTGATGTCAGCACTCGGAGCCACGCCCATGCCCGCGCCGGAGTCACGTTGGTCTTCCGGTTCCCATGGTGGGGAAACCGGAAGGGGGGGGCCGGGAACCCAAAGCCCATGCCGGAGTGAGCTCCTTTCACTTGCGCCTGTTACATATAACAGGTCAAGGAGTGGAAACGTCACCCAGGTGACCTGGCAACCCTTTTCGCAAGGCATCATTAAGGAGTTGTGCAAAGCCCACCGGGATTACGGGAGGGAAAGCCCGTATTTCAGGGGTTTGTTAAAGGCAAGCCTTGCCGACACGGTCGCGGTCCCA
Organism: Acrocephalus scirpaceus scirpaceus; assembly: GCA_910950805.1. Lineage (NCBI taxonomy): Eukaryota > Metazoa > Chordata > Aves > Passeriformes > Sylviidae > Acrocephalus > Acrocephalus scirpaceus. The sequence continues at coordinate 31,548,232 of OU383776.1, forward strand.
TCCGATCTGCGGCAGCTTTTTTCCTGCCTCATGTCCTCCACAGAGTTTCAGCTGTGGGAGGCGGCATGGAAGAGCTTGCTGCGGTCCGAATTGTCCGGTTTATTGCTAGATCCTGTAACTGCTACAGATGAGAACGGGGACCCTATCACCCTTGATCATTTGTGTGGGGAGGGCAGATGGGCTAAGGCTTCAGACCAGGCTGGAAAAATTCCAGCGCCGGTGCTGGAGAAAATAAAGCTAGCTGCCGAAAAAGCATTTATAGGACTACAGGGACAAGTGCCTTTGCCCAGCTACGCCGACATCCGGCAGGGACCTGCAGAGTCGTTCGTCGCCTTTGTGGAGAGGATGACGAGGGCTGTTGAGACGCAGGTGTGGAAAGAGGACGCAAGGGCAAGCGTATTGGAAGTGATGGTCCGGAAAAATGCCAATGACCAGTGCAGGACTGCCATTCTCAGCTTGCCCCTGGACCCTCCGCCAACGGTGCAGGACTTTCTCCGTGTCTGCGAGGCAAAGGTTCCCTTCATGTCTGCTACAACGGAGCAGTCATCAGGGCAGCTGCAACGAGCCAATCCGAGAGTTGCAGCATTGGACTCACAGGGTTTCTCCAGGAAGCAGCCGGCAAAGAAACATCCTTTTCGGGCGGGCAAAGACAGCTGTAGTCTCTGTGGGCAAAGCGGCCATTGGCAGCACTCTTGCCCCATGCGGACTGCGTTCCAGCAATTCGTGGCCACTCAAGGGGGTGGGGGTGGGGGCGGAGGTGCAGGTGGGGGGTTGCAGGGGAGCCTTCAAGCGGCTCAAAAAAACTAGGGGGTGAGCGCGGGACCACCCTGCGTGAAGATGCAAAACGGGTGGCCCGGACCAGGAGGGGGAGGGGAGGAAAAGGAAACAAGGCTGACCTTTCTTTTCTGTCTGCCAGGACTGACAACAGAGTCCTCCTGGACTCTGATTCACCGGACTTGACACCTAGGGAGATCGACCTCTCCGATTCAGTTTTAACCACCGACTCGCGGTATGAGCCGTTTAGGTTAAAACTAACTGACTCGCTGCTGTTGAAGGACAGCGACTGGCATTTAGTTTCGGTAAACCCCAGTGAACAGGGCACTTGGCATCAGATAGGATGTAAGTACATGGTGCTCGGAGACTGTAAGTACACCCCGTTCGACCTCGAAGTCGCCCCAGGGATCGTCGACTCTGATCCCGAGCGCTTCGTGGTTTGGCTGCATTGTACTTCCCCTCCTGCTTTTCTCCCAAAGGGGCAGATAATCGCCCAGGTAATTCCCATCCCTGATTTCCTCACAGAAGGAAGTCCATCGGTGGGGAGGGTACAGGCAATTTCTACCGCAAAACCGCAGTTGGAATGCCAGATGCAGATGGGGGAGGAGATCGTGGACATCAAAGCCCTCCTGGACACGGGTGCAGATGTAACCGTGATCCCGTCCCGGGAGTGGCCTTCACAATGGGCTCTGCAAAGCGTGGCTGGACACGTTCAAGGTGTTGGAGGCATTCAATTGGCAAAACAGTCAAAGAGTGTTGTGCAAATTATGGGGCCAAATGGGCAATTGGCAAATATCCGCCCATTTGTTTTAGATTATAAGGAACCATTGCTTGGGCGAGACCTCATGGCACAGTGGGGAGTCACAATTGATATTCCAGACCCCCCACAGGATTTTTGTGCAGCGGTCACTGAGAGGCGCCCTACCCAAAAACTGAATTGGAAGACAGATGTTCCAGTCTGGGTAGAGCAGTGGCCGCTCTCAAAACAAAAATTAAAGGCGCTGAATGAGCTCGTGGAAGAGCAATTAGCCAAGGGTAACATAGAGGAGACCACCTCCCCGTGGAACTCCCCTGTCTTTGTCATCCAAAAGGCTGACAAGACCAAGTGGCGGCTCCTTCACGACCTCAGGCAAATTAATAATGTCATTGAGGATATGGGGTCTCTCCAACCAGGGATGCCTTCCCCGACAATGCTCCCCCGAGATTGGCAATTGGCAGTCATAGATATTAAAGATTGTTTCTTTCAAATTCCCCTTCATCCTGACGATGCCCCACGCTTCGCATTCACGGTTCCTACCTTTAACCGAGAGGCCCCGGGGAAAAGGTATCACTGGAAGGTTTTGCCGCAGGGCATGAAAAACTCCCCTGTGATTTGCCAGTGGTACGTTTCTTCATTGCTGTCCCCTGTACGTGCAGCCGCAGACAAGGCAATCATCTATCATTATATGGATGATGTGCTTGTCTGTGCCCCGAACGAGGATGTACTGTCCCATGCGCTTGACCTGACAATCTCTTCATTGGTTGCTGCAGGGTTCGAGCTGCAGGAGCAGAAGATTCAACGGGTGCCGCCTTGGAAATATTTAGGCCTGGAGATCAGTAAGCGGACCATTGTTCCGCAAAAATTAGAAATAAAAACTAAAATCAGGACTCTTGCTGACGTCCATCAGCTGTGTGGGGCGTTGTCCTGGGTGCGGCCCTGGCTAGGTCTGACCACCAAGGACCTAGACCCTCTTTTCAATTTATTGAAAGGGGGAGAGGAGATGAGTTCTCCGCGGGAGCTCACCCCAGAGGCACAGAAAGCACTGGAGAAGGTCCAGGTAAAACTGTCCACCAGACAGGCAAACAGGTGTGCACCTGAACTGCCTTTCAGTTTTATTGTATTAGGAGATTTGCCACACCTCCACGGAGTAATTTTCCAGTGGGACAAGGAGGTAAGCAAAATACCTCGTGAGGACAGAGGCGGGAGAGATCCTCTTCTCATTATAGAGTGGGTCTTTCTTAGCCACCAAAGGTCCAAAAGAATGACCACGCCACAGGAGCTGGCAGCTGATCTAATCCAGAAGGCCAGAACCCGTATTAGGGACCTGGCTGGCTGTGATTTCAAATGCATTCACATTCCAATTCGGACTGAAACGGGCCCAATTACAAAGCAAAGGTTGGAAAAATACATCCAGGAGAATAAAATTTTGCAAATGGCTCTGGATTCCTACACAGGACAAATTTCTATTCATCGGCCGGCCCACAGAATTTTTAATTCGGAAGCAAAATTCGTGCTAAAATTAGAAAGTGTTCAGAGCAGAAAGCCTTTAAAGGCCCTGACAGTTTTTACAGACGCGTCAGGAAAGTCTCACAAGTCAGTTGTGACTTGGAAAGACCCTCAGACTCAGCGGTGGGAGTCAGATGTCGCTGAGGTAGAAGGATCACCTCAGATAGCTGAGTTGGCCGCAGTTGTCAGGGCTTTCGAGAGGTTCTCTGAACCATTTAATTTGGTAACCGATTCGGCTTATGTAGCAGGTGTAGTATCCAGAGCTGAAAATGCTGTTCTCCAGGAAGTGACCAACCTTGCCCTGTTCAAGTTGCTTTCAAAGCTAGTTAAGCTTGTCTCCCACCGAGAGCAACCCTTTTACGTGATGCATACGAGGTCACACACAGACATGCCTGGGTTCATAGCTGAGGGGAACAGGAGAGCCGATGCCCTCGCTGCCCCTGCAGAGATGGCCCCGCTCCCAAATGTGTTTGAGCAGGCAAAGATCAGTCACCAGCTTTTCCATCAGAATGCCCCAGGTTTAGTTCGCCAGTTCCACCTTACCCGGGAACAGGCCAAGGCAATCGTGGCAACTTGTCCAAATTGTCAGCAGCATGCGCTCCCCACCCTGAGCGCTGGTGCCAACCCCAGAGGGTTAGGCAGCTGTGAGGTGTGGCAGACAGATGTGACACATATCCCTCAGTTTGGAAGGAGGAAATATGTGCACGTCTCAGTGGACACCTTCTCCGGAGCAGTCTTTGCCTCTGCCCACGCAGGGGAGAGATCCAAGGATGCGATTACCCATCTCATCCAGGCTTTCTCCTTTATGGGGGTCCCAAAAGCCCTAAAAACTGACAACGGGCCTGCATATAGATCCAAGGAGTTCAGCAGTTTCCTGCAGCAATGGGGGGTGGAGCATAAAACAGGCATCCCCCATTCCCCCACAGGTCAAGCGGTGGTAGAAAGGACCCACCGGGAAATCAAAAGGGTCCTGGGCCAGCAACAACAGGTCCTGAAATTAGAGTCTCCAGCTATCCGCCTGTCCAGAGCATTGTTCACAATCAATTTTCTAAATTGTTCTTTTGAGGTTTTAAACCCACCAGTCGTCAGGCACTTCGGCAGCAGCGACCAGTTTTCCACCAAGGTTCGACCACCCGTCCTTATAAAGGACCCAGAGACCGGTGGAACAGAGGGCCCTCACCGCCTGGTTACTTGGGGACGTGGGTATGCCTGTGTGTCCACCCCAAGTGGCTTAAGGTGGATCCCTTCAAAGTGGGTGAGACCCTATATTCCTAAGGCCTCTGGAAAGGGAGTTAAAGTTTCACAGGTGTCCGTGGCGTCCTGGAGACGGAAAAGACACAAGTGGACGAGCTGGGAAGAATTCGTCCTACCCCTACCCCACTGGTCTGTCTCTAACTATGTGCTTGTCTCAAATTCTGTTTAGTTCAGGTCAAACCCACTCAGCGATGGCCCCACTGACAGCAGCCAGATTTCTATTCCTGCTGCTGCTGATCTCCAGCATGAAGTCTCCGGCCGTGGCGTGGACAGTGCCAACATCCATGCCAAAAACAGCAAACTTGGCAGAAACACCTGTGCCACAATCTGCAAAATTGTCGGAGACATCAAGAACAAGCTGTCCTCAAACATCTGACTGGCTGGAGGGACTTTTTGAGAACTGGGGGCTGCCTGGGTGGGCAAGATCTATTCTTCGTCCTGTGTTAATTGTTCTGTTTATGGTTTTGTGTATTCTGGGCACTGTTACATGCATTCGCTACTTTGTTAAAAAGTTAGTCTCTAACTGTCTCCCCCCCATATGCAAGCCTAGTCGTGGTTGTCACAGCTCCACCGAAAGCAGAAATGAGGGATGAAGAAGGAAAGGACCTCCCTGAAGAAGACTTCGAGCTGTGGCCACCGACTGGCTGTTTATGGTTTAAATTACCATCTTTATATAAAAAGAAAGGGGGAGATGTAGCGGTGCATGAGCTGTGCTCACAAGTTTTGGGTTTATGTTATTTATGTTGGGAAAAGGATCTTTTCTAAACCCCTCTGTTTATCCATGTTTATCCCCTCCCCTGGAGCCTGCCAGTCATCCAGGGAAAGCCTCTCCCCCTTCTGGAAATCTCGGGGAGACCTGGCTTCTGATTGGAACAGGTTCTGGGAATCCCCTCCCCCCCTCCTCTCCAGAGATTGGCCCTTTTGTGTGTCAATCTACCCCCCAACTCCTCCCTTTCTATCCCCCTATTGGTGGAAAGTTTATGTACACGCCCCCTGGTACCTGTCTACTTAAGGGGGGCGTGGGCGGGGCTCTCTCTCTCTCTCACACACCATCCACGAGGAATAAACATCTGTGAAACCTCAGAAGAGAGCCTTCCTTTCCTCCGCCATAGCCACTAATTTACATCCAGTGCTAGCCAGCCAGAAAGCCCACCGCGTGGGTATTGCTGCAGAACTGTCCAGTGGCTCTACCGACTGCTGCCAGAAGCCGGGCAAGGCAAGGGATCACTGATAAAGTGACCCACGGGGCAGAGAAACGCCATAGTATTCTTTTTAGAATAAAGATGGACATTTCAAAGGTATTTCACAGGTCACACAACCCCTCAAGAATTCACTCTCTTGTAGCCTTACTAGTGTACTTACAGTATATAGACTAATTGCAGAGAAGGTTTTGGATTATGGACATTGTTTTTGAGTGTGTGCATTAAGATGTATAACAGCTTCATCAAGTAGAGATGAAGAACCTGCAATCTGTTCCAGAACATGTCACTTGCACAGTAAAGAAGTTCTTCCTCATATTCAGGTGGAACTTCCTGTGCTTCAGTTTCTGCTGTTGCTTCTTGTCCTATTGTTTGGCATCAGTGAGAAGAGCCTGGCCGCATCAGTGAATGCAACCAGTTTGATTAAGCTCGACTTCCCTTCAGTTAATCCATGCTGATTATTACTTATCACCTTCTTATCTTGTCCACATGCTCAAAAGATGGCAATTAAAGCAGGCTAGAATAAGCTGTTCCATCCCTTTCCCAGGGACTGTGGTGAGGCCGCATGTCCTATAATTCCCTGGGTACCCATTTTTTGCTGTTTTGAAGACTGGGATGGTATTTGCTTTCTTCCAGTCATCAGTACTCAGGCACCTCTCCTGACTGTCATGACCTTTTGAAAATGATTGAGAGTGACCAAGCAATAACATCCTCAAGTTCCCTCAGCAACTGTGAATGCATCTCATCAGGCCCATGGGCATGTGGATGTCAACTTTGACTAAACGGTCTATAACCCAGTTCTGTTCCCCGAAGGGAAACCTTCCTTCATCCAGAATTTTCCCCTGCTTTCCTAAGTCAGGGATACCCGTGGGCTAACCAGTGAAGACTGATGCAAAGAAGAGCATTCAGTATCTCAACCTTCTCAGCAAATTCTATTGCAAGTGTCTGTGTTGCATTCAGTAGAATGCCTGGACACTAGGAATTAAATACTCCTGTTAATTCAGTGTACAAACATATGGGAAAATATGTCTTCAAGAATATTTAGGCCTCAACTGAAAATCATCTGAATAGGTGCTAGATGATTCCCCCAAATAAATCTTAGTTTACAAGATTATCTTTAACATTTCACGCTTGAGTGTTAACAGTTATACTGCGCTACTGGTTCTTCCAAACTTTCCCCATTTTCTTTTCTAAAGTAATAAATCTTCCATCACTGTGAAGTTATTAATGACTTGAATTCTAAAATGGTTTGAGGACAGAAAGTACCAGATAACAATATCTAACAATCTGCTTTGCCATATTTCCAACTCGTATCTGTAGACATAATTACTTTAGTTGCCATTGCTATCTAAACTAAAATGAACTTAAAGTTTTTTGATGTTCACCCATTAATAAGGACTGGTTTTAAGAACAATGTCCTTGAAAGTGGATGCTTTCTCACTGCACCAAGCTACTCAGCTGTCTGATTTCCTTGCTAAGTGAATTCCTTGGATGTTATATTATGTAGGATTGTAAAGATATATCATGTTGTACAGCAAGTGAATGCTGCCAAATATAACATGACTCTGCCCTGGAGAGCTGCTCCAGCCCTTGAATCATCTTCCTGGCTCTCTGATTAACAGGTTGAAATCCTTCTTATGTAGGGGACCCCAGAGCTGGATGCAGCACTGAAGGTGGGGTCTCACAGAAGAGAGCAGAGGGGCAGAATCCCCTCCCTGACTCTGTTGCCCATGGTGCTTTGGATACAGCCAGGGCTGAGTGCTCATTGCTGGGTCCAGTCTCTCATCCATCAGCACCCCCAGGTCCTTCTTGGTCTGCTCTCCACTAATTCACCTTCCAATCTGTGTTTGTCTTGGGATTACCCTGACACAACCCAATATGCCAAGACAGAAGATGCATCCTAAATGACTGCCCAGTTGAGTACTGAATTATGTCAACAAGGAATGTAAGAAACCCCATTTGCCTCTACCCTGTAGGTAACAGTTACTTTTAAAGTTATTTAAAAAAATGGAAGAACCAGCCCACCAAAATTTTAGCTCGTAAATTCTGATGTGCTCCTATTGGAATTTTTTTCCAAACACTCTGTATACACTGGGACAGGAGATGGAGAGTTAATGAACATTTATTTGTCATGCAAATCTGCCTTGTCAAAGGCCTTGCAAATACTAGTTATGGGTTCTAATTTTGTTCTGATTCAGCTCTGTAAATGGAAACAGCCTGTGTTCTGGTGCTGCAAACCTTTCCAGAAAAATGCTTAAAGAACATTTCACAAAGAATATACATATCAACATTTTTATGTTTCTATGCTGAACGTTTTGTGTTTTCTATGCTGCTCTCTGAGTTCATATAGTAAACTTTACCTCTTAGGTTTTGTATATTAATGTGAAAATAATATTGCTTGTAATAGAGGTCATTATTTACAAATTATTGCTTAAAACTGTATTTACAAACACAGTACTGTATGATACTCTTTTTCTTTTAACATTACTTGCTACAGATATCATCAAAATGAATGACATGCAATTTTAAGCCAAAAAGTTTTTTCCATTTATGAGAACAGTACCATATTTGAATAGCAGAATACCATGTTGATCAATATTTTCAGAGTATATAATTTTATTTTCAATCTATGAATACACTGCACATATAAGATTTGATGCTTACAGTCCACACCCTCTTTTTATCTTCTTTGCCTCTACTACCTTAGATATTAAAACCTATTAAAAATGAAAATGCATTACAAATACCTTCTAAAGAATTCTGCTGGACAACTGGCTGTGTTTCATGGCTCATTTATTACTTACCAGTAGTTCAATTTTACTTTAAGAATGAGAAGACACCATCACAATACTTTTAAACTGAGAGCTGTGGTAGTGGTAGAATAGAAAAATCCACAGCCATCTAATAAATAGGGCTTACACAACCTGCCTCAGATGAGATTTTTTTTTGATAGAAAGGTGGGAGCAGTGGCCGATACCCCAGAGGGCCGTGCAGCCCTTCAGAAGGGACTTGACAGGGCAGAGAGGAACTGTCTGAAATTCAACAAAGGCAAATTCAGGGTCCTGCACTGGGGAGAAATCAGGCCAGCCACCAGCACAGGCTGGGGGTTGATCTGCTGGGAAGCAGCTCTGAGGAGAAGGGCCTGGGGTTCCTGGCAGACAGCAAGCTGTCCGTGAGCCAGCAGTGTGGCCTTATGGTCAAAAAGGTCATTGGTGTCCAGGGGTGCCTCAGGAAGAGCACTGCCAGCAGTTTGGGGGAGGTGATCCTGCCCCTCTACTCAGCCCTGGTGAGGCACATCAGGAGTGCTGTGCCCAGTTCTGGGCTCCTCAGGATCAGAGAGACACAGAGCTGCTGGAGGAGGTCCAGCAGAGGGTGACAAAGATGGTTGGGGAACTGGAGCATCTCTCTTGGGAGGAAAGGCTGAGGGAGCTGGGTCTGTGCAACCTCAAGCAGAGACAACTGAGAGGGGATCTCATCAGTGTCTGTGAGTATCTGAAGGGAGGGTTTCAAAAGGATGCAGTCAGGCTCAGCTTGGTGTCACCAATGAAAGTCGGGAAAAATCTAGCTTAGCCTGTCTGCCTCTTGATTTTTATCCTTCACCATGAATGAACTTGGAACTGATCCTTTTTAAAGGTTTTGAGCCATGCCTAACGTATGTCTTCATGAGAACTATTAAGTGATCAAAGAGAACAAGCATGAGTAACTTAATCATGAAAACGTGTAGAACAGAAAGTAACAGATGACTTTGCAAGATAACCAGCAAATATGTAACAATTTCCACACATAAAAAGTGGAACCTTGGCATGGAACAGAACAAGGTGAACTTTCCACCCGTTCCTATGAGAATAATCTACTGCTGGAATACTTTACCAGAAGCTGAAATTAATTTATTATTATAGTGACTATAATTTTATTTTTAATTGGAGCATAGCTTTTAGAAAAACAGACCAGCTGGACTGAAAGGAAGTCCTATGGTCTGTGCAGTACAGTAAATTAGATGAGAAATTTGCAGCAACATCTCTCTAGTTTATTATGCTATTCTATAATGCACTTTTGTGCCAGGTACTCCTGGGGCTTATTGACATGGTGTAACAAAAGAATAGCTGCCAGCTTTTGAGAGGCTTCTGAGAAATGTTATCTTTTGGAATTCAGAGTAATGTATGTTATGTTCCATTTATTTAATTTGATTTGCTGCTAACAGGAACACAGAGCAGAAGCCAGCTGAGCAGGGAAATTACAAGCATATATCCAGCATCAAAGCATGGTGGTAACAAGGACAGGGTTGAGGGTTCAATGTCTGTACAGGCCATCTACTTAAGAATTGGGCTCAATGATCCTTGTGAGTCCCTTCCAACTCATAATTATTTCAGGTTTCTGTGAAAAAGAAAAGGAAACAAATGTGAATTTAACAGAGGACAACTAGGAGTAAAATACTAACCCATGCAATACTAAGTTTTACTTGCTTTTAGAGTTCCTACTCTACTTTCCAGCTCACAATTTGTCACTGTTCTCTTTGAGCTTCCTACAGCTTTATATTTTGCCCAACTTCTTTCTGATCCATTATCTCAAAAGGAGTTTTTAGCTGTAACATATCTTGTGGTAAAAGGGGTTATCCTTGAAAAATCCTTAGTTCTTTTACTGTGACTGAAATGAAAGAATTTTTCACTCTAGTCTTTCTACTAATAATCAATTTTCTTTTCCTACTGGTAAAGCAGAAAGAGGCTTTTAACTTTCATAACTTTGTTTTTGTAACACCACAGCATCTGTAGCCCTGAATTACCTTACTTCTGCTCATCTAACAAAAAATGTCCCTCTAAGTAGAAGGAAAATAAACAAAAGAAAGCAAGGAAAAAGCCTAGTGTTTTGGTAAACCTCTTGTCAAGTCTCTTTCAGACTAACAAACTCAATGCTAGATATTCCTAGCTTTGCTACTCTTAACTAACACAGAACCCATGATCTTGTGGTTCACAAGAGAAAGTCAGGCCTCCAAATACCATAAAGACCTCTCAGATATCTGCTCAAAAACTCACTAAAGTTGTAGATCTCCTCTGGGCCTTTTATCCCCACTATCTACCTCCCAGACTACATCTTCCCACACTGCCCCAAGGACTGTGCCCTCTTCATGGTCTGTCTACCACCATTCTTGTAGAGGTCACAGAGTCACAGAATGGCTGAGATTGGAAGACACCTGTGGAGGTCACCCAGAGTAAAGGAAACTCACCTATTTTCTTTTATTCCATTAGCCATCAACAGCTCATCCCATAAATGTTCTTTGTTGTATTTTTTTTTCCAGAGCATAGCTTGAACTCATTGTAGTGCAAATGGTTTGAGCACATAACTGAAGTACTGAAATACTTCGGACAAGTAAACCTAGTTAAAGTGTTTATGTGGAATTCTGACAGGGTAACTGCCCTCCAGCACATGTGGCAGAAGGTTTTCAAGATGGTCAGGGTGTTTCCACTGCAACAACACGGATACTCACAAGTAGTGTGAGTGTGAAGTTTGTATCTGTTCTTTTTCACTGTTATTGCCATAATGGTTAATATTACTTGAGCTCCTCTCCCAGGAAAGTTTTGACAATGCACACTGTTCTTTCTCTTTGGACACTTACACTTAGATTTTTGTTTTAAAAGAGTGCTTGTCAGTTTCCAAGAATTTTCTCACAAGGTATCTTAGGCAACCTATTCAGAAACTTGCAAATCACAGAAATTCTCTAAGGTATTAGAAATTTCAGACTTGCTTAATTTATTTTTTTTCTTCCAATAACAGATAGAAGAATAAAAGAAGAAGTAGCAGCAGCACAAGCTCATAAAAAATTAGAGCAGGAGAGAAACATATCAGCCATAAAGCATATGATTACCCTGTTTTTAGCTTAAGTGCCTATCTTTAAGTCTCAGCTTCAGAAATTTCTGTGTAAATTAATACTGACGTCCTTCAGAGCAATATATCTGCCACTCTGATATACTTATGTTCTAAGACAGACAATAAAATTGAGAGAGGAATTCAGAGGGACAGACCTTTTTATTTAAGAAACAAAATAACCAAGGGGAAGAAAACCCACCAAAACTAATTAAATTCCCAAATGAGAATGAATTTTCCTCCAAATTTCTAGTATAAGACTTCGTTTTACCAAACCTTCCAAAGTAGTCTATTACAGGGATAAAATCTGACATGAAGCCAGTTCCTGAAAGCCCATGTTATTAGAGCTTTTCACATCCTCATTCAAGGCCACATTGGATGGGGCCCTGGGGAAACCTGCTACAGTGGGTGGCCACTCCATGACAAGGGGGGTCAGAACTAGATGCTAAACTTTAAGGCAACTTCCAACATATTATGTGATTCTATGGTTTTATGATATGATCTGTTTCCTCTTTGATGTGGATTGCCTACCTTTAATTTATTCTGTTGCTTCAATGAAATTTGTTGTACACTCTAGCCTAGGGGCAAATTAGTCCACTTTGCCCCGCAGTTTTTAAGCAGCATTATATAAATTCTTGAAAACCGTAAGATATACTCTTTAATGTCACACTAATTTAGTGAGTCAATATGTCTGTGTAACATACTACTATTTTTTTCTTCTAAGAAGTACAATTTTTCACTGTAAAGCAAGAATTGAAAAAATTAATTCAGGATTTCTCCACTGTATCTTGCATTCAGATAGTATGTATTCTACACCAGTGCAAATTATCAGTAGAGGTGTTAAGTATCAAGGGACAGAAAGAAAGATCTCTTGTTTAAAATATACAAAAGTTTTGTTGCATCTACTTTTTCCTGTCATGAGCTGCTGCTCTGAGGTCTGCATGTTTTTCCCCCACAGGCCTACCACACATTCTCCTCAAAGTCAATATTCACCAGTGAGTGCTACCATGACAGTTTGATGAAGCACAGTGAATAAGGTTTGCACACCAAATTCCATCTTACCTTAATTTACTCTATTCTTGCTTATCTTGAGATGACAAGATAGATACTGCTGTAGATGTCAAAGCCATTGAAATCCATATTTTTGACAAGAATATAGGATCTTGGTAGGCTCTGCTTGACAGCTACTGAGCACAACACCTGCTCAGAGTAGACCAGCACCTGCAAATAGGTTACACTATGATCACTGCTATAGTAGAGGGACGTCCTTGCTGCCTTCGCGGTGTGGCCTCTAGGCAGCAAGCAAGCGTGTCTCCATGCCTTTGAATTATTCTCCCAGTCAAAAAAGATGGCTAGAAAAAAAAAAAAAAAAAAAAAAAAAAATCCTAGTCATAAAAACCCCAAACAACCCATACAAAGATACCTCATTGTCCTAGGGTGACTTTATGATGCTTGTATCCCCAGTCACTTGTTCTGTATATTGTGTTCTGTACCTTCAAGACTGATTCTGAGTGAAACAGGGAAAGAAGAAGTGCACAGTTTGTTTTGAGAAACTGCCTGACTCCTACACATTCTTCACTTCTCAGGACTGCGGGGTGTTCGATTGAGTCTTGGACAGACTGCAGACAGAGATCTCCTGTGCTTTTAGCTAGTTTTAGCTAGCTAGGGCAAAGAAGTCCCCTGGACTGGTTTTTTTTTGTTTTGTTTTCTTGGGGCTATTTAAACCTGCTCCAGACTAAAAAACCCAGAGGAGCTCCGAGGGCTCTCACACCAGCGGCCCACCGGCACCTGGACCTCCGGAGGCCCGATAGGAGACTGAGAGCTGAGCTGCCCACAGCAGGGACTTTCTGAATTTACCATCTCACTTCAGAGCAACAGAAGGTTTTATAGTTTCATATTATTCATTCTTTGTGCTTGTGGGCACTTTGTTTGTTAAATAAAGTTTTTTCCACTTTTCTCTGAGGAAGTTCTTTTTCCCGGATCGGTTGTGGGGGAGGGGCCATTTGGGTTTGCTTTCCAGAGGAACACCATTCAGAGGTTTCCTCCCAAATTTGCCCTAAACCAGGACACTCATCACAAACAAAACCCAAAGCAAACAAAACAAACAAACAAAAATCCATACAAAAGGCAAAACCTCAACAAAGTGCAAAGAGAAATCCAGGATGAGAATTGCACTTTTTGCTCTGCAAAATGCTCTGCATCTTTCCAAGAAAGATGCTCAGATTTGCTGACCAGCATCAATATTATGGTGTTTACAGTCACTTCATACATCGCAAGACTATTTAAATCAAATTCAGGGAAAGAACAGTATGCATTATGTTTCAATACACATACAGGGGTGAAAAACAGAGCTGCAAAAATGGAACTGTGGTGTTTGATAGGAAATAAACTAACACTAAAAACACTGCTTCATTGTGGAAAATTCACTTCAAACAATAATTTTGTTGGCAGATCATAAATCCATAAAATGTGTCACAGGCTCAAGCACTAAGGAAAGAGCAGCCCTAGAGGAATTTTCCAGCTGCTTCTCTTTCTGAGGTGGCCTTTTCTTTTTTAACATGACAGCAGATGCTGATTTAAATGATTTTGGCTGAGTTACCACTAATTGGCCTTTTCATATGCAATTAATTTCTTTGTTTCTTGTTCACTAAGGGATTTAATTGCAACAACATAGAAATTTGCCAATTTTCCTTTAGAAAAATGCTTATTAAACTTTCCATTAAAATAAAATCCTCAGATCTTCCATTGCAAGGAGTTATTCATGTATTAAAGTTAATTTCTGTAAAATATTATGTTTCTCTTCTAAGAATAAAGATTTTTCAACTGTACACATTCACTCAGTTCTATCTTAAAATCAAAGTATGTAGACAAGACTGTACAAGAAAACTTAATGAACTGGGAAAAGTTGTCAGCAATAGCAGTCACATGGCTTTCCCACAGAGAGCATGTGTTTCATACAGCCAATTGTGTGCAGATATCAAAACTCTCCTGTTTTGATACACACAAAACAGGATACGTTGTGACACACATTTTCAAGCATCTTCCTCTCAAGACAGATTCAATCTCTGGCTCCTCATGCCAAATCTAAAACCACAGATTTTCGTGTTGTTTTAAACTTTATTTTCTTAGAGCATTTGATGAATCAATCATTTTAAAATGACAATTTTTTTCTTGCCTTCTGATTGAGATTTTTTTTTCTTATTCTGCTGACCAAGGCGTCTGAGAGATGTACTCTGATTGATTTTATTGTAATGACTACAAATGTGAGCTTGCCAGATGCGAACAGAACCAGGGGCATATGCTTCCATCTGGATTCTGATGCAGAAGCATCAAGTTCTGATAGAGAAGTTGGGTGAAAAATATATTCAGCCACAGCTGTCTCTGTACAGTGATTTTATTTTAACTTCTATAGCAAAGTTTAGACACTAAATCTCCTCAAGCTGCAGCTCAGAGAATAATGGGACTCTGTTCCATCTTCTGCACCCTTAGGAGACTTGTTTTTCAAGCTTCCCTTTGCCAATAAATAATGTTTTTGCAGCCACAAAGGCAGCAATGCAAAGGAAGGAACCTTTCCTTCCTACAAAGGAAGGAACGTGGGGAAGAGAAAGGATATTTGGTCTGCAGTACATTCAAGTCTGTTCTGAAAAGCCAGAAAATATTCACCACTTGTACATATCCTTCTAGTATGAAGCCCTACATGCAATCCTTCACTTCCAAATACAGCACTAAGTCTGGAGCCTTCACTTACAAGCTCTGCATCATTAATGATTTTTCCCATCACTACTGTCCTTCCTTTTCATTATCAGATCGCATCTTATCTATATGTACTATTCATGCCACTAATATTTATAACATTGCAAAGTAAGAGGAGAACAATTTGCAATAAATCTGTTGGTGGCTGAAGGGCTTCCTCCCGATCATTCCCAATGCACTAAACCCAAGCTTTGTTAACTATGTGCTTGTGAGCTTGGTGTGCTATGTTAAATGATACATAGAAATAGCACCTGTAAAGTCAGAACATGTCACATGAAAGGCCGTATAAAGAAAAAAATATATATCTATGTCCAGGAGATACAGACACGACATTTTCTGGAAAAAGTCTAACAAAGTATCAGCTCTGAGGAGTACCTCAGAGCTGAGTTTGGTAGATCTATGAGTGTACCTCTGCTCAGATGTTTGTATTTATGAATACATATTACTGGCCTTATTGACCAGTAAAAAACCCCCAGTTTTTCACTATTGACTCAGTATTCACCAGGATTTACTTTTCTTAAAAACAGCCCAGTCTAAAGTAGGGGTGCACTTCACAGAATTTTATGAGAAAATATGCTCCTTCTAAAAAAGGGAATTACGAACCTAACTCAAAGATAAGGAGATGTAAGAAATTAAAAATCACCACTTTCACAAACGCAACTCAGTTTAGAGACTCAAGTAAGCCAGTTCAGCTCAAACTTTCTTTAAAATCCAATACATACAATCTTTCTCCCATCTTTTAGTTTTCTGCTAGAAACCATAAAGGTATACACTTTTTAAGACTACTTTTTCCTCCTTTCTGCTCTTCCACCTGTGATATTGTTCCAGTTACAGTTTTTTATGTCCTTTTTTTCCCAGAAGCATCCAAAAGTCAGTTATAATTAGCTGAAATAACTTGAAAGGTTAGCTCTGTTTCTAGTAAGTGAAACCATCTCCCCTAGTGCAAAAGAACCAAAGCAAAACAAAAATGTATATAATATAAGATTTTACTGAAAGAACAGGAGAAAGCCCAAAGAACCAAAACCCCCACACAAAACAAAGCAAAACAGCCCTAGCCCTCAAACAAAATAACATGAACATGAAACAAAACTTGGAATGAATTTGTAAGTTAGGAGGAAAACTCTGTAACATTTTTGGTAGCTCTGAGGTTTTATAAGGTAAAGAAATACCTGCAGATCTCCAACCAACAGTCACTTGTTTTGAAGAACAAATTAATTCAGCGATTCCACTAGAAAACAAGAAAGTGGGTAGTTGGAACTTACATGCTAAGAAAACAAGAAAAAGCATGTTAATAATTGCTTTTGCATCTGGCTGTGTCTAGAAATGATTTAAGAAGGAGGACTGCCTGCAGCCCATTATTCTGAATTTACCAAAGAAGTAAAGAGCAACTCTAAACCCAGCCAGTCACATTTATTTAAATTCAGTGGAGTAATGTAAACAATGACGCAAACAACCTGTCTGGTATTGGCAGCAATAAGATGAAATAGATACCAGTACTCAGTCTTGTCAACAACATGGCATAGTAAAGAAACTTGAAGTCTTTAAAGTAAAAGGAAATGGTCCATGTATTTACAAATTTGTACAGACTCCTACAGGTCTCTTAATAATAAATAGTAACTAATATTACTTCTTGTAAGCACACAATTTTACTATGACCTGCCAGAAAAAAACTTCACATTTGAAGCAGTGGCATTACTGGAAACAGTGTCATTAAGAGTCTGGTAATTTTTGAATACGATAAGGCATTCTGATGAATAGGTCCAGAAAAAAAGTCCCCAAACAAAATCAACATAAAATCAGCAAAAAAAGAGTCCCAACACATCCTCAACAAGTCAAACCAACAAACACATCCCAACTGAGCATGCGCATAATTCTTGTGTGGTAGGGAAGGTTTCCATCCAAGAACTGGAAAATTTACTTCCTGGCTTCCGTGTACAGACCAGTTAATTCATTTATAGTGCATTTTATACCTGATCATGGAAAGCAGCACACAGATTTAAGCCCCCAAAGTGGATACTGTATCACTTTGCTCTAGAAGGAGGCTAGTATTCTATCTCAAAATAATAGCTTATAGAACAAAAAAGAATAAGAAAAACTGTGTTCTTCCAGGAAGGAAGCAGAAGATCTGACGTTGTGCCCAAGTCTCTAAGAATATGGTTCTACATGTCTACATTTTGTGACTGAATGAATACTGTTTTTTCTCCTGGTGCTTTGAAAAGAGCCTCTCCTCTGCTGACTCTTTGCTTTTATTGCAATTGGGTTACTTGGAGAAGTTTTCTCCTTTCTCTATTTATACTCATCCAGCAGCACTAAATTCTCTAAAGTGAAGAATTTTAGGTTTCTACCTTCAACCTCTTTGCGGAATTAAGCTGAAATCACACAAGAGATCCAAAGACAGATGCAACTGGTTTGTTCACTTAAGTCTCATTTTCTTGGAAAATCAAGTTGAAACCTCTGTTTAGGAGTGCCTAGACCCAGACTTCATGCACTGGCCCATAACTAAACATGTTTATTATGAAGCAGGATATAATATATTTTTGAATGCTTTGAATTAGTATCTATTAAAAAAACTTCTAAAATACATCTCGACTGTCCATGAATTCCATCCCCTTATCACCTGAATTAATGCCAGCCCAATGAAAATCAGTTTAAAAGCCTTGTATCTTTTTGCTAAATTTAATTGCAAGTAGAAATGCTTTTAAAAGCATAAAATAAAATTACTACCATCAGATTACTTTTAAAATAAAGCATCTGCTATAAGAAATTGTTTCTCTGTTAAGGTTTAAAATAATGAAGAGAAGAAATAACTGTGTTACATTATTTTCCAAAACTTCAAATGCATACATGCAAGGAAATCCACCAATGCCTCTTTGCTGTGTTTTCTATTTGTCCACACTGCATGGGTTTCCTGTGTACTTCCCAAATTTGATCTTGCTATACTTGTCTTCTTGCATTCCACTTTTCTGACATAAGCTATTTACCTATCCCATAAAATTAATCTGGCATTATAGTACTTTCTTTAAAAAAATTTAGTTCTGCTGACACATTCATGCTGGGGCAACTTTGCAAGACTAAAGGACACTAGATTACCATTTACTGAAAGTAAGAAATGTTTTGGGAATGTAATTTATTTTGGAGACACATTGAATCTGAAATGCATTTTTCAGTATTCTGGTTTTCTCCCTTGGAAAAAACTAGCTGTTCAGACTGCTAAAAAGATTTGTTAATTTCAGACATAAGCCCTGTTGTCTCACCTGTGCATTTATAAAACCAAACCAACCCAGAACAGGACTGAATTCCTTTTCTATGATCCCCATCCTAGACAGTTATATAAAAAGGTTTTCCTAGCTGGCTAAATGTACACAATCTGAATTTTAGAGTTTTTTTTCTTCAATGTAAGTAAATTGAAATTTCTAATGTCACCTAAAGAGGAAAGGGGAAAGAGTGATTTTCCTGCCATACAGTATATATTTTAGTTTGGAAGATGAGGGAAAAGTTTTGTTGAACTAGTATTTTTAAATCCCTGTTTCATCTCCAGTTACAGGCTTGTTTCTTCTTTATATGAGTAACAACGGCAAAAACTAACATAATTCAACAAGATGTGACTGGCTGGCAGAAACAACCAAGAATATATATTAAAATGGTCCTTTTAAGATTGATATATACAAGTGGAATTGTATATTTTCCCTTCCTCCATCATCAACTGATTTTTTGTTTACTCTTGTTGGAAATTTAATATCCTACAATTTGACTTTAAGTTGATTAAAAAACTCCTGTACAGTGAAAAAGGGCTTTCACTACTTCACTTATCAATGACTCACTATCAAATGCTATCAAATTACTTTTCATTTCTCTGTGCCTCACTTGTACAGTTCATCTTTCATTTACTTATATTAGTAGTCACGGTTACTCAAGCACTGTTTCTCAAAGAAGCCAAGAGCCAGGCCACCACTAACTTTCAGCTTGCTTTTTAGTAGTCTGGATTATCACAAGAAGGGTTTGTCAAAGCAGTTAATACAAGCTCTTGCATGAAAGCACTATCCTCAGGCTTTAAATTATGTTGTACTGTAACTGGCTATTCAACCAACACTCAATTTAGTAAATCCCACTCTATAACTCTAATCTCACTATTAGAATATTCCTCCAGTCCAACCCCTCAATAAGTTCACTTCTAGCAGGAAATTTTTCAGAGTGGTTATAACAAGAAAACAAACAATCAATCACAAACAAATAAAAAACGGAGGAAAAAATCTCAACCAAATAGACCCTTCCAGAACTGTAGAGTTTATAAGGTACTATAATGATGCCTTCTATTCTTTATGAACTGTAAGATTCCTAAACATCTTCAGGATTTTTGCCTAAAATGTACTCAAAACGTACTATGACACCTTCCAATTTTGAGGTCTAGACAAAATATCCCAAAGAACACACAACCTGAAATTAAGATAAAAGTTGCTTGCTCCATCAAAGTTAAAGGTCTAGCATGACTATAGAACATAACTATTTCATCCAAGAAATATCCAACCAACACAAAACAAAACTCTATTACCCTCTCATTTCATCATCTGTTGAGGAAAAAAAATAAATGCAGCTGAAAACAGCAATCAGAAAACTCTTTCAATACCTTCTATAAATCATTTTTATTTCTGAGGGTTAACAAGCCCTTTTGACATTCTACACATACAGGAGTTATAGATTTTTCGGTCACATCACATTCACAAAGAAGAGACACTCAGCATAGAACAATCTGTTCTCTGCTGCAAAAGCACTAAAGACAGATATTCAGCAGCCAGAGAATTCATGGCTCCTGACCTGGTCAAAACATAAACCTGGATACAAGAAAAATAAAAAAGCAAACAGATAAACACAACTGACAGAAGTGCCATATAGGGAAATAAATATTTCAGAGAAAACAAGTTGTGCCATGGAAAAAGCAGGCACAGTGTAAAGTGAGGGACCATGCATGGGGATCTCTTCATTGGCACTGGACACACCTTTGCAATACATTATGACAGCAGAATTACAATTGCTTTGCTCATAACTGTTGCTGGCAAGTGTTTTTCATAACAGGCCCGAGGTCCATTCATGACAGACCACTGTGCACAGAATACCAGTTGCAAGTTACAGTACTTTGCATGATATTCAGTACCTTATGAAAAATCAAAATGCAGTATTCTTCTGCAAAGTGGCTGGAGTGATGCTTTATTTTCATGTTATCTCTCAGAGGTTATTTTCACGTTGTCTCTCAGAGGTTTCTCTGTGTGTAAGCAAAAGTGATTTTGTATTCTACATGCCACTGAAGCTGCCCTTGCCAAACTCTTTTTATCACTTACTGCTTTGTTACCTCGGATAAAGAACCACCGTGGGATCCTTACAGCCCCTTGATATAATACCTAGGAGGTGGCCCTGGCAGGATGATTTATAGTCACCTGCCTGGCCTGAGAGACAGAACCTCCCCATGGTATTCTGTGCACAGTGGTCTGCCTTGGGTCCCCCCTAATGCCCCTGGCCCCTTGATTTCTTCTTTCCTCTGTGTCTCCATTGGTTGAGGGACCCTGGTGACTGGCCCCATTTACCCCATAGGTCACTGACCTTACCTGCACTTTGCACCGCCCCAGTGCCTCAAGGTCATTGGCTGCTGAAGTCCATACTTAAGCCAAGAACTGGCACATTCTCGCTCTCTTCCTGCTCTGGACTCCCCTTCAGCATCTGGAAATAAACCTTGCTGGAATCCAGGAAAAGAGCCTTCTGCCTCTCCTTGCTGACCCAGCCACATGGCGTGCATGTGAGTTTGACTGCTTTGCCTGAGTTTCCCCAAGCAGCTTCTCCACTGGATTAGCTTATTGGGGTTTAGGCATCAGCTCCACTCCTAAAAAACCATGCTGCAATAAACCACAGCACTAAATTCTGCTTCTCTCAAACAAGTGTAAAATAGCATTATAATCTTAAGAATTTGAAGACACTGCCAGCACAGCTATCATCAAGAACATAATTTTGGCAAAATAGTGTGTTACAGGAATGTATCCAGCTCACTGCTAGAATAAGAAAAACTTTGTTGTTTACTAAGTCTTCATATTTTTTCCTAATGGGAAGACAAAAAACCAAACTCAAACCTGAAATTCAGTAAGAGAGAGTGCAAAATAATCTCCCTCAAATAAATTCTGATTGTCATAACTTTTCATCAAAATATACACCTCTGAATTAAGATGAAGTATATTCTCAGTCACATTAGCTGCTTCTGTAACTGTTGCCTTCTTGAGGACCCAAAAGTGTTTTACAAATGACTTACTTAATGCTCAAAATAGTTTCTTATATATGAAAGAATAATCCTAATTGCTCGTCTATGAAGTCTAAAATTCATTTTTGTTGACATCATGTGTTCTTCTCTGACAAAAATAAAAGAATTTTGATTTCCCAGTTTTTTATCCTTCTTCTCTATAATCCTAATGAGAAAAAAGAACAGAAACCAATTTAAATAATGAGAAGTCTGCTAATTTTTTTTTATATTCAGATTGGTCATATGCAATCATATTTTTTGAATGAAAAGTAAGTTATCATCTGTATTTTGTTCATATAGTTTTTCAGTTAATAAATCCATAAATTCTATAGATTTTTTTTTCTGTCTTGATGCTTCCTACAGAGTGTCCCCTTGAATTGTAATTAATTTCACAAAGCCAGCTCCTTTGAACCCATAATGGTAATGGTTAAGTGTCTTTATCTTGATCCAAGAATCTTTTTCACCATGTTTTCTTCTCTGCCCTGTTAAGAAGATGTGCTGATTCTGGCTGGAAAGGAGTTCATTTTCTTCACAGTAGCTACTGTGGGTCTGAATGTATGCTGTATGTATGTGGGTTTGGATGTATGCTGAAAACAGTATTGATAACTCAGGAGTATTTTAGTTATAGCTGAGCAGGGTTTACTCAGGGCAAGGTCTTTTCTGCTCCTCAGTCCACTCCACCAGCAAGAAGGCTGTGAACGCACAAGGATGTGGGAGGAGATACAGACAGAATAGGTGACCCCAACTGACAAAAGAGATATCCCAGAGAGTGTGGCATCATGGTCAGCCTACAGAGATAAGGGAAGTAGAAGTGATGATACTTGTCTTTCAAAGTCACTGTTATGCTTCATTGGGTCCTGCATTTCTGGGCATGTCTCAACACCGGCTTCTCCGTTAGAAGTGGTAAATTAATTTCTTGTTTCACTTTGTGTGCACAGTTTTTGCTTTATCTATTATAGTAGCCTTATCTCAACTCATGAGTTTTCTAGCTGTTACTCTTCTGGTTCTCTTCCTCATCCTGCTGCAGGGGAGTGAGTGAGCAGCTAGGTGAAGCTTGGTTGCTCCCTGATCTTAAATCATGACAGGAGGAGAAATGACAGAGAAACGTGGTGGGCACAAGAAAGTCAATAAAGAACAACACATATTTACCTTCTGCTGTATTTTCCTCTACTGATGAGTTCGAACCAGGTCATTTCAGTCCTTGGGTGGAAAATACTCCAAAACTTGATAATCCCTTAGGCTGATATTGAAGTTTTATCAGTTCTGTTTACCTCTGAGATATAGCTGAAGCATCAAAATATCAAATCTGAAGGTGCTGACAAAACTTAGATTTATGAAGTGGCATCATTGTCTTACCTGCACTGTAAGCAATTAAAAGAGAGGGAGAGCATGTGCTATGCAGTTATTCTCAATCTGCATTAGTTTATACTGATCTACAATTAACTTTACCTGCTATTTTGCTTCTTACCCCCACAATATCCTTTTGAAACTTCCAGTCATCATTACCAATTTCATTAATACTAAACAGAAAAATTTCTTGTGGTTGCTCAACCCCTTTCCCATGATACCTTCCAGTTTCTCTATATTTCCTGTTATTCAGCATCAGCATAATATGGCTGAATGAGTTCATTCCTGTCCCACAGAGCTTTAAAATAAGAGGGACATGGACAATCTTTTCTTGCTCTTCCCCAATTGGAGGATGGTACAGGAGCAAAATAATACCTTCTATAATTTCTTAAAACATTCACTGTAATTTTTTTTGAAGTTTAACAATTAACGCCATTCTGTCTGAGCTATACTATTGTCTTCATTTCCCTACTAAGAAGTTAGTGCTGGTAAAGTCGTACTCCCACTAATAAACCTTCAGTAATTTATACTTTGTACCACTAGGTGTCAAAAATATGCCAGTACAAAGAGGAAGGACTTTCTCTGAACGTCTTATCTTCAGATGTAACAAAGCACGAAAATACAACCACCTCCTCATACGGTATGTCAGTACCGTAGCAGACTATACCATCACTTTAATGAACAATTACCCAACTGCAAGGCTCCTACTATTAGCAGTAAGAGCTAGCAAAACTCAGGTGTCCTAGGTTACAATGTAAGTTGTGCCCAAAGTACAGATTCTATCACCATCTTCATGAGGTTTTGAAACCAGGAGGGGCAGTGTTTCCCTTATCTTCTGTTAATGGGCCCATCAATGCCTTGCCACATGACTCACATGACTCCCAGAGGGAGTTATCTCTGTTTAATGGGCCATCAAGGACCCACTGCATGACTCATAGAATGAGATCAGCCCATTGTGAGATGCTCTGCCCACGGGGAGCAGCCAAGCATTCCCACCTGGATATAATCCGGGATTTGGGACAGCACAGGGAGCCCTTACCCACTGGACTCCCAGAGGACAAGAGCTACCAGACTTTTCTACAGGAACACTGCTTTGACAAGACCATTTCATCTGGACTGCTACTACCACCCAAACTAACAGGGTGTCAGGTTGTATTCTGACTCTGTCAGTGGTCTTTTGTAATATTGCATTTATTTTATTTTACTTTATTTTACTTCTTTTCTTTTCCTCTTATTAAATTGTGTTTCTGACTTGGAGCCTCTCACTGGTTTTGCTTTCAAACCAGCACACCAGGTAACCCAGGAAAGTGCAGTATACTATGTATTACTTTTATCTCACTGCCATTTTACTAAAATATTTATCACTGTTATTAATTCTTGCTCTGTGATCTTTTTTTTGTACTTTGCATCTTCCTTTGGGGCCTTCCATTCAAAGCTGACATCTGTCCCTTATTCAAGCATGTGCTGTTCAACAGCCTCTCTCGAGAACATTGCTAGCACAGCTCTGCTCTCGGGGTAACGTGATCTTCAGAAGAAGACTGAAGCAGTTTCTTAAACAAGGATTATGAAATATTTTCTAATTTTGTATGTAAAAAAGAGAATATAGCTGTTCTTTCAACATATCTTTTTGATTTCTTCAATTTTGGTGTTGTATTGGTTTATTTGAAAGAAATATGAAATATGATAGAAATATGATGGAACACATGCCAAACAAAGTTTGGGAGGAATTTGTTTTAGTAAAGTGCTGATGTTACATTGTATACCATAGCCTTCAGGAAAGCAGTCCTGACATGTCAGCTTTCAGAAGTAAAGAAAACTACAATGCAAATACAATTAAGTTTTAAAAACCCATCAAAAAACCCCCCACCACTAACTTTCCTCACTGCCAATGGAATCCTTATATTTCAGAGGAAGACTGTGTAATCTGTGTTTAATTTCTGGCATAAATTTTATAAAACTCAAAGTAAACAACCCTATCATACTACAGCAGTGCCCTCTAGCTTGAATTAAAGAAAAAACATTATGTGACTGTCAGAATTATGTAACAATGCAGGGAAACAAACTCCCCCCATCAGCCTAAATTTCAGTTTTTAAAAGAAGATTTTTTTTCCCAAGTCTCATGAACATCAAAGGCAGATGGAGCCAAGTTTGAAGAGATCATCATCTATAGTGCAAGCTAGAATTCACAGAATCACAGAAGCACAGAATGAACTAGGTTGGAAAAGGCCTTTAAGATCATCAAGTCCAACCTGTGACCTAACACCTCTACTAAACCATGGCACCAAGTGCCATATCCAGTCTTTCTTTAAACATCTCCAGTGATGGTGACTCCACCACCTCCTTGGGCAGACGATTCCAGTGCCCAATCACTCTTTCAGTGAAGAATATTTTTTAACATCCAACCTCTATTTCCCTTGGCACAGCTTAAGACTGTGTCCTCTCATTCTGTCAGTTGCTGCCTGGAGAGAGAGACCAACCCCCACCTGGCTACAACCACCCCTCAGGAAGTTGCAGAGAGTGATAAGGTCACCTCTGGGTCCCCTTTTCTCCAGGCTAAACAACCCCAGCTCCCTCAGTCATTCCTCACAGGGTTTGTGTTCCAAGTCCCTCACCAGCCTCGTTGCCTCCCCTGGATGTGTTCAAGCGTCTCAATGTCCTTCCTGAACTGAGGGGCCCAAACTGGGCACAGCACTGAAAGTGTGGCCTCAGCAGTGCCCAGTACAGGGGAAGAATGACCTCCCTGCTCCTGCTGGCCACACCATTCTTGGTACAGGCCAGGATGCCACTGGCCTTCTTGGCCACCAGGGCACACTGCTGGCTCATGTTCAGCTGCTGCCACCAGTGCCCCCAGGTCCCTTTCTGCCTGGGCACTGTCCAGCCACACCATCCCAATGTCTATAGCATTGCAGGGGGTTATTGTGACCAAAGTGCAGGACTCCGCACTTGGACTTATTAAACTTCATCCTATTGGATTCCGCCTATCCATCAAATCATTCCAGGTCTCTCTGCAAAGCCCTCTGTCCTTCTAACAGACTGACACATGCTCCCAGCTTAGTGTCATCTGCAGATTTACTAATGAAAGACTCAATACCCTCATCCATGTCATCAACAAAAATATTAAACAGAGCTGGCCCCAGCACAGACCCCTGGGGGACACCACTGGTGACTGGCCACCAGCTGGATGCAGCACCGTTCACCACCACTCTCTGGGCCCCCTCATCCAGCCAGTTCCTAACCCAGCACAGCGTGCTCCTGTCCAAGGCATGGGCTGCCAGCTTTTCCAGGAGT
This sequence comes from Acrocephalus scirpaceus scirpaceus, assembly GCA_910950805.1. Taxonomy (NCBI): domain Eukaryota; kingdom Metazoa; phylum Chordata; class Aves; order Passeriformes; family Sylviidae; genus Acrocephalus; species Acrocephalus scirpaceus. Next base: position 31,574,249 of record OU383776.1, read on the forward strand.
GTGCTGTGGGAGACAGTGTCAAAGGCCTTCCTGAAGTCCAGATAGACAACATCCACAGCCTTTCCTGCATCCACCAGGTGGGTCACCTGGTCATAAAAGGAGATCAGATATGACCTACCCCTACTAAACCCGTGCTGACTTAGTCTGGCCACCTTGTAAGTGCTGTGTGATGACACTTAATATAAACTGCTCCATTACCCTACTGGGTACTGAGGTCAGGCTAACTGGCCTATAATTACCAGGATCCTCCTTCCCATCCTTTTTGTGAATGGGCATCACATTGGGCAGCTTCCAGTCATCTGGAACCTGACCCTTGGACCAGGACTGTTGGTAAATGATGGAGAGCAGCTTCACAAGCTCATCTGCCAGCTCCCTCATCACCCTGGGATGGATCCCATCTGGTTCCATAGATTTATGAGCATCTAAGTGGCTCAGCTTTTGAATTCTCTGACTGCTTCCTCCTGCATAACAGGGGGACCATTCTGCTCCTGAAACCATCTACCAGCCCAGAAGGACAGTTGTCCTGAGGACAGTTTCCTGTTGAAAACTGAGGCAAAAAATTGTTCAGTACCTCTGCCTTTTCCTCATCTTTAGGTATGAAATTTCCTCCTGCACCCAATAGAGAATGGAGGTTGTCCTTACCCTTCCTTTTGCCAATAATGTATTTATAAAAATACTTTTTATTGTCCTTCACAGAAGATGTCAGTTTGAGTTCTAACTGGGGTTTTCCTCTTTAATTTTTTTCCTACATGCCCTAGCAACCCCCTTAAACATTTCCTGAGATACCTGACCCTCGTTCCAAGGGTGTCACACCCCCTTTCGTTTCTTAGTTCCTTCAAAAGCTCCTTGCCCATCCAGGCCAGTCATTTGCCTCATCAGCTCATCTTTCAGTACACAGGGACAGTCTGTTCCTGTGCCCTCAAGATCTCTGATTAGAAGCATGCCCATCCTTCCTGCACTCCTTTATACCAAATACCAATTGCTCCTGCACGCCAAATATTGAAAACTCTACAATTGCATTATCACTGTGCCCCAGATGGCCTCCAGCCACCACATCTCCCACCAGCCTCTCTCCGTTTGCAACAGAAGGTCTAGTGTAGTCCGTCCCCTGGTAGGCTCTCTCACCAGCTCTGTCAAGAAGTTGTTCTTCCACACACTCTAAGAATCTCCTAGACTTCCCCTTCTCTGCTATGTCGGCTTCCTGGCAGATGTCTGGTAGGTTAAAGTCACCTACAAGAACAAACACTGGTGATTTTGAAACATCCTCCAGCTGCTTATAGAATAAGTTGTCCACCTCTTCTTCTTGGTTGGGTTGACAATAACAGACTCCCAGGAGGATGTCAGCCTTGTTGGCCTTCCCCTTAATTCTTATCCACAGGCATTCAACTTCATTGTCATTAGCTTCAATACCCATGGCATCAAAAACCTCCCTAATATAAAGGGCCGCCCCTCCAGTCCTTCCCCCTTTCCTGTCTCTTCTGAAGAGCTTGTAGCCATCCACTGCAGTGCTCCAGCCATGTGAGTCATCCCACCACATTTCCCTGGTGGTGACTACATCATAGCTTTGCTGCTGCACCATGGCCTCCTGCTCTTCTTGTTTATTACCCATGCTGTGAGCACATGCACCTCAGCTGGGCTACTGACTTTACCCACAACTCAGGCTTACCACCCCTGGGCCTGCTTCCAGACAGCCCAGCTGCATCCCCTTCCCTCTTCAAACCTGATTTAAAGTCCTCTCAAGAAGTTCTGCCAGTTCATGAGCTAAAAACCTTCTGCCCTTAACAGAGAGATGGAGCTCATCCAGTTCTGGCAAGCCAGGTGCCGTAAAAGTTGCCCCCTGATCAAAGAATCTGAAATTCTACTGATGACACCAGCCTTTAAGCCACTTGATAATGTGAATTCTCCTGCTCCTTTCATTTGTGCAGTTCTTCACTGCATGTAACCAATTTAATTTTTAAATAATTGTTAGGTTAACATTTTATTAATATCCAAGTTATCTACTCTATATCAACTTATAGCAAAGAAAATGGGCTGTTAAAGTAATTCACAAAATAGTCTGAAATATATAGATAAAAACTAGAGCCATCCTGCTTTACTCTATGGCCTTTCATAACCCTAAATATAAGATAATTTACAAGTTTTGTGCTCCTCACCTGATGTTAAGTGGAGTACACAGTCTTCCTCTTGTATTTTCCCTTCCAACTACTTATGTGCCTTGCTGTTCCTCTTGACATTAACCCTGAATACTGGGTCTCTGTGCAAATCCCACAATACACGGTGTTTGTTACTCCATTCCCATAAAACTCTTCAGGGCTCATTAGTTAAAATGAAATGAGGCTCTTGAAGCACATCTTGACAGAGTATCATTTTTAAAGCATGTTAAGAAGAGGCTGGGCTTTCAAAAAGAGCTTGAATATGGAGTATTCCAGTCAATATGCATATTTCTGAGATTTAAACTAAAGATAATTGAAATTCAGTATGGAACAGCATACAGTCAGATGGACCAAGTATCTTTCTTATTAAAATAGCTGGAAAATAAATGGGCACACAAATTGGAAAGTTACTTTTAAGACCTCAGCTGGTGCATCTTTAGAAAACAAAGTGTAGTTGTTACATTAGGAATAACAAAAATGCTAAAAAGGTAATAAAAAGTTGGTAGCACAGGAAGTATAGATAATAGAACAGATAAATAGTGATGCATTATATAACTAGAAATATTTAATCACATCTCAAAGCTGTGCATGCTAGCAGCATTGGAGAATGGGAGTCTTTGAAACATGGCTATATACCAGCAAGCTCTTGAGATTCTGTTATTACTAGCAAGTTTAAAAATGTTATTTGTACTTAAAAATTTTTTAAATATACCCCCTGCCAAAATAGGAAAATTGCATTTTACTCTTCAGTGACATTTCTGATAAACATTTTCTCAGAATACACTTAGTGGATTTAATTTCAGGAAATTATCTGTTGAATCATTACTGCCACAATATGGCATGTGTATTCTACTGACCAGGTCAGAGACAAAAGGTGACATGCAAATACTTCAGAAAATGTCACACAATTATCCTCCCCCCAGTCACTTCAAGCATTCATATTTTTTTCCTCTGCTTCCAAATACTGACTGCCACACAGGTAAGTGTAATCTGTTCTCCAATTAGGAACGGCCACTGGAAAAGGGTCCTGAAGAGGATCATATATATAGCTGTAGGTGACTTACCAGCTCTGCAAAACTCAGTACCCTCAAGCCTCTGCTCTTAAACCCCTCACAGGCCACATTTCCAACTCTCTACAGAAAAAAAAATGGCAGAAATAGTTAGGAGAATAGAAATAGCAATATTTAGTGATTAAATCAGGAGATTCACTATTGCATGAAAACCTAAACCAACTTAATGCAGGATCTGCAATAGTTTGTATTGGAGCTGTTAGGCTTGTTCCACTGAAAGAAGGAAACAGCTTTCTTTAACTGTAGGAACAACAATTTGATATGCAGAACTAAATGGAGCAGATATAACAAAAATGGCTTTCAAATAAACAAACTTGAATCACTGAAAATATGTAAGGTTATAACAAAACCATAGGGTTTTAATTAGAAGAGGCAGAACAATTTTCATAATATTTATTTCAAAGAGGAGACCTGACGCAGCAGAAAGGGAATTTTTAAGGGTTGTCAGGAAGGAAAATCTTTATATTAATTCAGCACTTTTGGAGGACTACTATGCTCATTCTGTTAACCACTTTAATGGAGGTACTATTATAAATGCTGAAATTAGCTTCACAATATAATAATGCACATAGTTATATGAAAACAAGTCCATGACCATTTCCACTACTACAAGGCAATGACAAGCGGATTTAATCTCTACTACTCATAAGAAGTCATTGTTTTCTAGTAGGGATGTAATCCAAAAAGAAAATGTGTTTTCATTTCTCTTGTTCATTTACCAATAAGCATTCCTGATATCTGTGCCAGGCAATGTTTTGAAGTGTTATCTGTCACTTTTTACCAAACAACAACAAAAAAGTTATTTTTCCAGGGATGTATAAAGAAACAAATTTGGCCAGAGAGATGAGGTGGGGAACAAAAACTGAAAAAAGCATCTCCCCACAAAACCCAGCAGCTGTTTCAGATACGCCATTCATATTCTGTAGGATTCAGAACCATCTTGCACACTGGTTACCAGGGAAACAGCTCTCATGCATTCTAAAATCCCACATTCTAGAGAATTTTTCCCTGCTGATGACAGAGAATATGATTCAGAACTAGAGTTTTTCCATTTCCAAGGTTAAATTAACAGAGGGAGAGGCTCCAAACATATTTAATAATAGCCATCAAAAATTCTGTATAGAAGGAAAAAAAGCTTTTAAAAAGTATTATTTATAAGCCTATATGCACTATTGCTATGCATATATCTGAATGTCTGCTTCTGGCATGACTTATTTGACACCTACATAACTTGTTACTTCAATGTTATTTTTGCTACTAAGTCTAAAGGTGGAAATGACAATGTATCTTCAAATAACCCTCTAAATTATAAGAGTCTTAGAAATAATAATTAAAAAATTAAATAGATAATTTAATGCAGTTAAATTTCCATGTCTCATTCCAGTCTTTAATGCTATAGAAGTGCAGGACCAAGTTAGTCTTAATTCCATCATTCTAAGTAATTCCAAACATCTTGAAGGAAAATATGGAAACAAAATCAGCATTGGAACCAAAAGTTACAGCCTCTGGTCAAATCCTCTAGGGTTTTGCTCATGTGGTATGAAGCTTTGTAGAACATTTCACGTGCTTAACAAGCAAAAGCTACTGTTGTCACCCCGCAAAGAATCTGCTACTGTTGAAAATATAAATGTTAGAAGTATTTCTTTAATAATTTTATTAAGAAATAGAAAAGGTAGATCATACACAATGCAGACACACGTGTAGGCATGCATGTGTGCATATATATCCTATAAAACTGATAGTAGCACCTGGATGGGCTTTAAATAGAAGCAAACCCAAAAAATTTCAGGAGCAACTTCCCTCAATAATTCTCCGTTTAATCCTCATTTGTGCCTGGGAGATCATAACTGGGTCCATGACTCCAGGAGTGGCCATGCCAGCATGGAAGAGGGGGAGGGCTGCCTCCTTGCACCAACTGGCTGCACACCTCCTAATGCACCAACATACAACTAGCCTTTGCTGCCTTAATGGCTGGCTCATGTTTATTTTGCCGTTCACCAGGACCTTTCCAAAGCTGTTTTCCAGCAAGTCAGCCCTTAGTAACTGGTGCACTGGGCTGTTCCTTCCCAAGAATTTGCACTTTGCTCTGCTTTGCATGAGGTTTGCATTCATTGCATGAGGTTTCTCTTAGCCTGTTGAGGTCTTGATAGCAGCACAACCCTTGGGTTTGTCAGCCACTGCTCCCAGTTTGGCGTCATCAGCACTCGGATCCATCATTCCATGATTCTATGTGTAAAGAAAATGTTAAACAGGACTGAAACCAGTACAGCCCTCTGTGACAAACCCCTAGTTACACAGCCTCCAGCTATGCTTTGTGCTGATGATCAACACGCTCTGCAGCTGGCCAGTCAGTTCTCAATGCACCTCACTGGCTGCTCTTCCAGTTCATCACTTATCAACTTCTGTGTCAGGATCTTATGCCAGCCAGTGTTACATTACTCATTACTAGCTGACAGTGAATATTCCCCAAATAACTTACTTTTCCCATGGAACAGAGGTCACACACTTCTCACTCAAGCTGGCTGTTTGAGGCTATCACAATAGGTACACAAGCCATGTCCACTAGTCCACACCATAACCCAGCTTTTGAGACCAAACAAGAAAGTGGAGAGAAGATGACTATCCAGCCAAAACCACCAAGTCTCACCACTTCTGTGACAGGCAGAAAATATGGTGGGGGTGTGGAAACCATTTGTACTAAGATCCAGAACAGAAGTGGAAAAATTCTCTCACTCCTTTCTGGATAGACTACAGCTGGATTTAGTGACAGATAACCAAACCAAACAAAAAAATCCTAAACCACTCCACTTGTCCTCTAATACTGGCAGTTGCAATACAGAAAAATTTCATATAAAATGCAAAAAAACCCTAATCAAAAAGGTGAAAAAACCCACCAAACCACTAATAATCTAATGAGGTCATCAACACCGACCATTACTTCTATATTTTTAAATATTCCTCAAAATCTTAAAAAAAAATAAACCCCCATAAGAATTAGAGAATCTATATGCCATATTACTGAATAATTTAATGGAAATGCAGATGATGATAGAGCTACTATAATACATAATTGAAAGACTTATACAAGAAGACTGGAACAAACATGCAGAGGATAGGTAGGCCAGAACAACCTGCATGTTATAGCACAGCAACACTTCTCCACTTTGTGACAGTTTTGCTTATTTCAAAATTATCCATCATGATTAAAATTTAAACTTCATACATGGTTTTTATTTATTTTGGCAAGATGACATCAGTAATTGTTTAATATGACAGAAAGAGAAAATTGTTGTTTACATAGGTACAGAGGCCATTGTATAGAGGCAAGATTGGAGCTGCAGCAGTGGGAACAGTCTGGGGAATGACTGGCTGGAGTGAAACCCTGTGGACATGATTTTCTGAGCCTGATAGAATTTTTAGCTTTCCCAAGGGAAACCTTTCAACACTTTCTCTTCCCAAAATATCTTTCTCTAAATAACAGCTTTTCTCAAAGCATTTTTAAGTAAACAACATTCTTTCCCATAATAAACCTCTCTTCAGGTGTTGTATTACTTCTGTAGTTAACCAATGAATTTGAGAAGTGTCAAATGCTATGCACCAATAACGTGGTTCTTTAGCGCAGGATGCTACAAAAAAGCAGAATGAATTGTAAATAAAACCTTCATTTTTCTATTCTGCCTTCTGATAATTACTAGAGTCAATTTATTTCATGTCCTGCAATGACAAAACCCCACAGAAACGAACCTGGGGGTGCTGGTCAGCGGCAAGCTGAACATGAGTGTCCTGGCAGCCAGGAGGGCTGACCCTGTCCTGTGGTGAACAGGCACAGCATCACCAGCCAGGCAAGAGATGGGATTGTCCTGCTCTGCTCTGAGCTGTGGCAGCCTCACCTCGAGTGCTGGGGGCTGGTTTGGGTGCCACAATACAACAAACATATTAAACTGTTAGAAAGTGTCTAAAGGAGAGCCATGAAGATAGTGAAGGGCTTTGAGAGAAGCCGTACAGGGAGCAGCTGAGGTCACTTGGTCTGTTTGACCTGGAGGAGACTGAGGGGAGATCTCATTGCAAGTCTGCAACTTCCTCTTTACTCTCTTACTCTTTTACTCTTTTTTACTCTTTTACTCTTTTACTCTTTTCTCTTTACTCTTATTATCAGTGACAGAATCTGAGGGAAGAGCCTGAATCTGTGCCAGAGGAGGTTTAGGTTGGATATCAGGAAAAGATTCTTCCCCCAGAGGGTGTTTGGGCACTGGAACAGCTCCCCAGGGAAGTGGTCACAGCACCAGCCTAACAGAGCTCAAGAAGAGTTTGGACAGCGCTCACAGGTACATGGTGTGACTCTTGGGGTGTCCTGCACAGGGCCAGCGGTTGGACACAATTATTCCAATGGCTCCTTTCCACCTCTGAATATTGTGGGGTTCCATTGTTATAAATATGTAGTTTAATTCAAGGTTTTTTTTACTGTTATAATTATATAGTTTGATTAAAGTATGCTAAAAGGTACCCCCTTGCACAGAAACCAAGCGGGGTAGGGGTAGGTAACTAGCCTGCCCATAGAACAATAGGCCTGTATTCTCCATATCAATGAGAGGTGGCCCATGCCAAAAGGGTGCCAGATAACGATCACTAAGACCCATCAGAACTGATTCAGCTCTCAGAAAATCCCATCACTCCTGGAAAATCCTGACACCTGCTGAGACCAAACCCAAACCAAGATGTGTTTGTCTGGCAAGGAGCTTCAAGAATAATTCATAGACATGTTTAGTGAAGACTTCAGGAATAATTCATGGACAGACCCAGAGATGTGACCAGATTTCCCGGAATTCTATTCTACTCTCACTCCAGGTGGACGAAAATCCTATCTGAAAATCCTATATTCAGACTGGACAGAAAACTAGCCTCGGGGCCTAAAAACCTTATAAAACTAACCTTCGAGAGATGGTTGGTGTGAACCATGGGGGACCCAGTGCAATAGAGGCTGGGGTCTTAGTTCACCCGGCAGCTGGAATCCCGGGCTCAGAGCTGCCGTTTGATTGTGGGACTTGTCTCTTTTCGATCTCATTTTGTCATTTTCCAATAAACCTCTAAAACGGAATATTGGAGAACTGTCGTTTATAACACCATTATTCTATATCACAATCATTTTTAAATGTCATCAATTTTTTGATGACAATTTTATGTAAAAAAAGTTACTTAATAGTAAAGAGATTAAATAAAAAAACCCAAAAAATAAACAAACACACAAACCAACTCAAAGACCCACAACTACCACCACCACCAAAAAAAGTCCAAAACCCCACTATTCCACACCAGAAAGTCTAGCTAGAATTTGAAAGAAACTTTTAAATAGGCAGCAGCTAAACACTTTGTATCTGTAGTTTTAGATTAGTCAAAATAGCTTCTCTATGTCATATCCTCCCAGGAGTCCTGGGAGCAGAGCTTTCCAAACTCAAGATGGTGTGCAATGCAGACACTCATGCATTTTTTACTGCTCACATTCTCTGCATTAGTTAAATAAGCTATGAAGACAGGAGAGAGACTGGAAACCAGATTTGAAATCAAAAGCCATCCTCACTATGCAAGGAAAGTAAAAACTACATGCACAAAAGGCATTTTCTTTCTCTTATAATTAAAGACCAGCTCTGACAATAAGAAGTAGTTCCTTGAGGGACCAAGGTACACACATCACCAGGGAAATACTACCTACTTTTGTGATATGAGAAATCAACCACACAGTTCAAACATCAGACTTTTGCATGAGGATTTGGCACAATCCTAAGAGAAGGTATCTAGGCAAACCCCATGATACATGGGACAAAGACAAAACCCAAGTTACTCTCAAGACAAAATGCAGAACAGCAGCATTTAATGTTAACACACTTTGAGGAAAATTTTCATATGTCATATTATAGACATAGATACATTAATAGAGCAAGCACTCAAGTAAAATGGAAGTTGCCCAGGACAACTTTTTTTTTTCCTTTTTTTTTTTTTTATTAATTTCTCTCATGGAGGCTGGAGCCTATCTGCTTCTGGAGGACCTGAGCAATTTAGCACCCCAAGTTCTTTCAACTTTACGGAACTTAGATTCTTAGACTTAGGAACTTAATTTCCTGCTGAAATTACTTTAAACAAAAGAAAAATCTGCCATGCATTACTCATGATTTACCTCTGAACTACAAGTAGTCTTCCACTCTCTATGATCCAGTGATATATACTGCTCAAATACAAAAATTGCAAACTGTTTTTCTAAAATATTTGCTGATACTATCCTTCCTTAGTTGGATCTTATGTTAGCATTTTTTGCTGCTGAATACAGGGAAGATAATTTACTATTTCCATAAATCTGTTTACTTCTGCTTACAAATGAATAATATCAGTGTGTGCATAAATATCTTACAGCGAATGCAAAGAAGACAGGGTTAAACTCCTCTAGTGTTGTCCAATGAAAGGACAGGTGGCAATGGACACAGACTGGAACATAAGAGATTAAATGTAAGAAAAAACCTTTTTATTTAATGTGAAGGTAACTTAATATACAACCATTCTGTCCAGGAAGGTTTTCTTTATCTTTGGAGGATGTTCAAAACCCAACTGGATTCAGTCCTGAGTACAGACTGCTCCAGGTGACTCTTCTTTGAGCAGGGTCATAGCTGATGTAATCTCCAAGATTCCTTCCTGCCTCGATGACTCTGTTATTCTATGACTGGTTGGATAAAAACACTGCCCAAAATAACGCAGCAGTGCAGCAGTGCAGCAGTGAGAATCTGGAAGTCAGAGGCAGGGACACCTCATATAAAACTTCCATTGAGCCATAATATTACTGAGCTTGAAAACGTTATTCAGGTCAAAAGAGGACAAGAGAAGAACCCCAAAACCACCAATCCTGCACAGCTCTGGGAGATGAACCAAACAGGATCCTACCTAGACAAAGAGGGGTGACTACATGAAAACAGTGTCCTAAGAAGCTGAGTGAGATCAAAGCATAGCTGCTGTGCCTCCAGTTCTGCATATCATCCAATTTTCATGTAGATGTTTTGACTACAGATAGCAAATCTTGTCTTATTCTCCAACAAATTTTTTTTAAACTGTCAGTATTACTCAGTTCTCCTCAAACAAGGCCAAAGTACAGACTTAATATCAGAAAAGATAGGAAGGAAACAGTTTGGAGTCTATCAGTAAGATTATGAATTGCCAGAAAAAAAAAAAATTTGGGGCTATTCAGAAAACAAACATAACATCAAACTCCCCAGCCCTCCCACATATTTATCTTAACTTCCAATTATTAAGACTGATCTCATCCTCCTTTCTTCTTGTACTCCCTGAATCAGCAGCTTCTCAACTTTCTAAATACTAAATACAACTTTCTAAATGAATATTAATAGTAAATACTAATATTCTTGCTCTAAGGTTTTCTCTGATGGGTTTGCACCACAACCAACAAATAAAACTTTTTAAAGAAGGAGAAGCTGAATAGAATGCAAGAAGAACCAGTGGATGAACCCAGAGAGTAGTCAAACTTAGTCTGACCCTTTAAAATGATAGCATTACAGTTGTTTAAAATTGAAACTTGATCTCAAACATTGTAATGGAGACGTTCACTCTCAAAACCACCCAATTCTCATTTTACATCACAGCTATTAGGGACACAGGATTTCACCCTAATTTCTCCATCAAATCTAAGTTTTAAGCTAGCCAAAATCTTTCCCTCAATAGTTATGTGTGGTGGCTTGACCTTGGCTGGATGCCAGATGCTTACCAAGCTGACCTGTCACTTCCCCTTCTCAGCTGGGCAGGGGAAGGAAAATCAGATGGAAAAAGACTTCTAGGTTGAGATAAGGCAGTTTGCTAAAACAAAAGTGAAAGTTTGTGCAATTACAAGCAAAGGGGGAAAAAAATTTATTCCCTACTTTCCATCAGTGAGTGATGTCTGGCCACCTCCTGGGAAGCAGGGCTCCAGCACATATAGAGGTTTCTCAGGAAGGCAAACATTGTAAATAAGAAGCGTCCCTCTTCCTCCTCCTTTCCTTAGTTTTATATCTGAGTGACATCACATGGTATGGAGAGTCCCTTTGGTCAGTTTGGGTCAGCTGGCCTGGTTGTGACCCTTCCAGGACCATCCCCAGCCTGCTGATGGGGCAAAATGTTGAGGGGCATGGCTGATGCTGTGCCAGTGTTGCTCAGCAGTAGCCGAAACACTTCTGTGTTATCAACACCTTTCCAGGCACCAATGCAAAGCACTGGGAGGGCTGCTGTGGGAAAACTAACTCCAGCTCAGCCAGGACCAACACACTATGAAAAATATTTTCATCTAAATAACTCAAGGGTTGGAGAAATCCAGACTCCAAAATGAAGACTCTCCAGGCTGCACATCTCGGAGCTCACCTCACCATGACTCAGCAATGTTAACCAAGCTGTACACAGGAAGGTAGCAGTTACCTAAGGACACCATCCCCAGTTAAAATTTTTATCTCATCTCTGAAGAAGCTATACACAGTTTCTAGATGAAGCAGTTCCTTATGATGCCTAATAGGTTCTGTCTTTCCATTTATTTTCCTATATCTTCTACTAAAATCACGCTAATATTCTGTTATTTCTAGTTCAAAAAGCTTCAGAATTAAGCTTGGCCTGAAACTGCAAGTATTATTTGTATATTCTGCTTTGTGTTCAAACTCTGCTCAACAAAACAGTTTGTCCAATCATGCACAACATACACTGCTGCATGTATCTGGAGAAAGTGTGTTTTACAGTTATTTCAGTAAGAAAAAATACAAACAGAATATATATATATATATATAACTTCTTTAGCTTAGTGGGGGTTTTTTTGTTACTCCTATGTTTTTCAAAACAAACTGAACTGTTCTTATGCTCACCTGTTTTCCTGGTAAAAGTAGTAAATTAATATAGAAAAACCATCTGCAGTGTTTTCAGTTAAGGGAGAGCATCATTGTACAGCATGTGAAATCCTACAAGTAAACAGGAGAGAAACACAAACCAGTAAGCAATATAATATTTAAATTGCATAAAGTAGAGCATTGTAATGAAGAAAAGCAAATTGGAGTAAAAGTTCACAATATTTCAAGACATCAGGAGCACAGTTTAAAAACTCCTATAATGCAATGTTTTAGCAGACAATTCTTATTTCTTACAACTATTCACAACACAATCCAACAGACATCAGTATAGATGGTTATAGCAGACAGATTTCTACATGGTTAACAGGCAAAAGCATTTGCAAACCAGATATACGACACTGGGGTTTTCTTTTTTTCAAATAAGTTTTGCCTTTAAAAAGTTCTGTAATGCAACATTGAGGGAAGCGTGTTTAAACTTAGTTCCTGGTCTACAGTTTTGTTCAGTCTTCCTGACAACTTTCTGTTCCAAGCCTGGTTAGTTATTTGGTGAGGAACATCATTCAAGCTGCCAAGTCGTGACTCATGGGCATCAGAGCTGAAGGCAGAGTCTGTAGCAAAGGAGAGATAGTTTCAAAACTTAAAAGTGAAATATTTTCATAGTTTTTATTCATAATAACTTTTTAGAACACTTTTCTGACATAAGGATACAGCAGATTTTTAAGGGATCACGATCTCTGAGTTTGCTGATCATACAAACGTGGCTATTATCTGAATGATGCTATTCATTGCTACTGCAATCATTACTTGTTTAATAGCATCTGATGACTTGTACATACAGTTTGAGATAAGTGTCAGAATTAGGGTTTTTGTTGGAACAACAGAAAGACGTACACAACAGTACAATTCCCACTATGTTTATTACATACTTTGACAATTTACATCGATAATTTACATCAATATCTCTGTTCCCACCTTAGGCTTGGCTCGCTAAGGAAAGAATTCAAAGTCTAAAATTATTATTTCTCTATATGTCTTACCTTTATAAGCTTTATTCATAGTACCTTTTAACAGGCTGAAGAACCTTCATAGAATCATAGAACTGTAATGGAAACTGATGGAAAAGACCTTTAATAGAACTGAGTCCAACCACAGCACTTTCATGCTCACCACTAAAATAGATCCCCAAATGTCATATCCACACACTTTTTTTAACACTTTCAGGAAATATTTCCCAACATAACACACTCTGGTTCATGTATTTCTTCATCTAAGAACTAGGCAGTATAATGTAGGCAATCCTCTGGGCAATTTATTCTCGGAAAAAACATTTATGTGGTATGCTTTAGCTTTCTTCCAACCACTAATTGTCTTTTTTTCCAGCTTACTTACTGCTTTCTTCAATAAGCTTGCATTATTTACAGTTTGGTTATTCTGTAGATGAGTAATAGAATTGTGCAGACTACAAGGCTGTCAATATTTTTTGCTGAGCTCCTGTAGGGTTTGTCAATTCAAAATTCTGCTACATCTCTCTTGATGCATGCCATGGTTTAACCACAGCCAGAAGCCAAGTTCCACACAACCACTCACTCACTCCCCCACCAGTAGGACTGGGAGAGAATTGGGAGGGTAAAAGTCAGAAAATTCACTTTGAGATAAAGGCAGTTTAAGAGGGAGAGTGGAAGCTGTGCACACAAGCAAATCAAAACAAGGAATAATTCACTGCTTCCCTTGGTCAGGCAGGTGTTCAGCCATTTCCAAGAGAGCAGGGCCCATCACATGTAATGGTGACTTGGGCCATCACTCCAAATGTCCTTCCCTTCCTCCTTCTTCCCCTCACTTCATATACTTGGCGTAGCATGACGCCATGAAGTCAGGAATATCCCTTTGGTCATTTTGAGCCACCTGTCCCTGATGTGTCTCCTCCCAGCCTCCCATGCATTTCCCATCTCCTCCCCAGTGTGGCAGTACAGAAAGCAGAAAAGGCCTTGGCTGTGTGTAAGCCCCGCTCAGCAAGAACAAAAACATCTCTATATTATCAGCTCTGTGTTCAGCACAAACATGAAAGACAGCCCTGTACCACCACTGTGAAGAGAATTAACTCTACCCTAACCAGAAACGGCACAGTGCAGCTGAAGAGAAATACAGCCTCCCAAAATATCTGTCAGCCAGTGGTATTTCCTAGACCAGATATGAGCATCAACCTCATTTCCCTTTAACTCCTCTGGCTGATCCACCATTAATGAGTCATGCCCACTTTCAGAGATTCAGGTGTATGAACTCACAACAATCTTGATGAGGCTGCCAAAACCAAAGGAGTATGTAAATGGTTTGTGTCAGTACAGTTATTATTGAGAGCTGATTACAACACAAAATCTTATTGTACCATCAGGAGTAAAAATTCTGCCCTCAGCTAAAAAGAAAAGCAGTATGTTTTTCTAGGGGTAGGTTTGAAATTTCAGAAAATCTGGTATGATGTAAAAATCCTTGTAACTCAAACATCTCACTGTCTCACATGTCCATGTTGTTGAAAACTTGCTCAAAGGTTGTGTTGCATGCAGTTGAGAAAAGTTGTAAATCGCCCCTTTTTGTTAAACAGGTTGGTAGTTACGTTTGGTCTCATGGTCTCACGGAGGATGGTCAGAAGTAATTTTCAGTGAATATCTTGTAACAAAATCATAAAACAGCTGCAAGTAGTTCCCTCCGTCTTCTGCTTGTTATTGTTATATTGCTACTGTTATTCTTCAAGAGCAGAAGCACACACAATAATTTACTGCTTTCTTCTGCTGATCAGGTTTACATTGTTATGATTCCTTGAAGATGAACATAACCTTCAAATCAGGAGAGTACCAACCAAAAAAACCATGAAGCAGTGCTCTGTAGCAATCAGGAAGAGAAGTGATATTTTGAGTAGAGGTAGGAAGCAGAAGTAAATGTTTATATATTTAATAGGCTTGTATTTTATGATGGGCTTTACGTGGAATTAGTTGGTTGACTAAAAAAGGTAATGAGTATAGGAGTGAGGCAGATGATGTTCTAGAAAAAACATGAGCAAAAATGTCTTAATGTAGGTTCAATGGGGAAATAACCAGTTTTTCTATTTTCAAATATTTGCTTGGGGCGTTTTTGATGGCTCACAGCGTCTTTCTGGGTACTCTTGATATGGAGAGGGGACCTCAAGACAGAATACTTGATACCAATAATATTTTAGTTTTACTCCTAAATTACATAGACACTTTCCTAACTATTTCTAATTATGTATATTTTCATACCTATTATGAGCAAAAGTAGTGGTAGCAGACCATAAGAAGCCCTGCTGTCATTCACTCAAGAAGTACTGAATAATGAAAAATCTCTCAATTTTTTTCTGAACCTTCATACATCATGGTCATTTTAACCTGTGAAAAAACGGATACAGATTTTTGTTTGGCAGTGCCTTCTATCCACTTTTCCTAGGAACAAAGAGTTATGTAGGACACAGACATTCAAACAAACAGACCTCAAATGTTATGCATATTCCAAAATAGGGAGATTAAAATAAACCTAATTTTGCTTTAACACCATGTGTGTCTTTCTCTTTAGGGCAGTGGGTTTAGTTTCTATTTGTTTTGCTATCCTATTGTTTTGCTATTTTACAGTTTCATAAAGTTTTACTTCGGCTGACTTTTTTATTTTCTTTCTCTGTTTGTGTACTTTGTGCATGTCATTGCTCAGTAACTCACAGTAGCTGCACTCCTTAAAAGGAATAGACTAAGAGAAACTTTCTTACTGGCCCAAACTAGTCTGACAGGTTCAATGACCCCAAATACTGGTGCAGTGAAAAATATTCCAGATTGAACTACCTTCCAAGTGCACACTATTTAACATATTTTACCCTTCAACAGAAATGCCTGGATTAAAGGATATGAATTAAGTAGCACTTATAATGTGAATAATGAATTGTATAAAAATCACAAACCAGTCTAATTCTCAAAAGGATAAAATTGTCCTTGCAATAGGAGTACTTTGAAAACAATCAACAGCAGCCCAGGTTTCTTTCTACCAGATGTCTGAGACTTACCATGGCCAGATTTTGCTTATTTAATTGCATGGTAGGCTAATCTCATCTGGCAATGTGAAGTTATCTGCTATCCTAATACTGCAAACAAACAAGAAATTATGGGAGCAGAACAAAACTGCTGGTGTACCTATCTCCTGAGACAAATAAAAAAGACATTATGGATGACCAAATGAGGAACATTTCTTATACTATCATTCATGTAAGTGAGAGGATAAGTCCAGGACCTCTCATAAATGCTAAAAGTTTGATCACAAAGGAAAATTTTCTCAAGTAAATCCACATGTGCACACTGATGTTAAGGTTTACTAATGTTTTGTTTTGTAAAGATTTATGGTGTGGTGGAATAAAGGAGCTTATAGCACTTTAATTATAAGTCTGCAATCCTGAGGTATGAGGAAAAATTTCTCATCTTTTTATTATTAAAACCACTAATTAAAATTAATGTTACATAAATGGTTCTGTATCTGCAGAGAGCTTAAACCCATCATCTCTTGTTAGAGCGATGCCCCAGAAGCAGTCTTCTCTGAGGTTTAAGTATTTCATAGTGCTGGTAAAAATACATTAAGTAACAGCAGGTTCAGAGGGACTTAGAAACATATTGGATTAAATATTGTCTGGGGAATAATACATGTTTCTAATGCTGGCAAATACAATGAAGTTTTGCACTTTTGGGGCGGGGGGGTCGGGTAGTCTAAACTTCACCAAAAATAACTGCATTACCTCCCATAAAAGTCTGTTAGGATGGACTGGTTTTACTCCCTGTGCTCCACTGACTGTACATACAAAGTAAGAGAGTAATTCCACTCAATCACATCATGAGTATGGCAGAGTGGGAACAGGAAACTTGAGTATAATCACTGTTGTTCAGTTTATCATAAAGCAGTCAGTAACATTTAGGCAAATATTTTTGGAAGTTTATCAAGGTATTTACTTGTGCTCACTGTTGGCAACGTTTAATTAGTTAAACTACATCCCACTGTAGCACAACAGCACCATTGTTCTACTCTTCTGGTGTTTCTCTTGGAGGTCCCAATTTATTAAAATTTTACATTAAATGAAATAAGAAGCTTTTGGACTTTTTTGGCAGCAGGTTATCCAGGCCTGTTTTAATTTTTACTCAGTATTTTCACAATTATCTCTAGTGATTACTGAACTAGAAACTATTTAATCATACTCACTTGACAGCACCTTGCTATGCTCCCCTCAGACATATACCAGACACAGGCATCTGGTATGCTTGCATCCTAATTTCTTCATACTTACATTGTACCATTTGGGTAAAACAAAGTAGGACCTATGACATTGCTAATATTATTCTAACATAATTAAAAGTATCCGTCTTTTTAGTGCTACCTCATCCTTTGTTACTTAAACTTCCTTTTAACAGTTGCACTCCCTACCCCTGACTTCTGATGATTTATGACTAGATTTTTTTGTGTGTGTGTTGTATTGCCTTTCACTTCCCTTTGCTACTAAGTAAAAATGAACATACAGCAGTATCTTATTTCTGAAGCTTCATTATTAATCTAGTTAATGTCTTGAAAGTTGTGGTTTTTCTTTGCAGAACTGTGCTTTTTATTCCATACCTCATCTAAAATTGTCCCAAAGTGGCATCTTCAAAGTATCAGGTACATAAATTACTTCCAGGAACTCTCCTTTCTTGCCAGTAATAAATACTAGGTATTGGGATTGTTCAGTCTGGAGAAGAGGAGGCTCAGGGGAGACCTTATCACTCTCTGCAACTACCTGACATAAGGCTGTTTGTTAGTGAGGTGGGGTCAGTCTCTTCGCCCATGTAATAAGCAACAAGACAAGAGGAAATTATCTCAAGTTGTGCCACGGGAGATTGAGACTGAATATTAGGAAAACTTCTTCACTGTAACGGTTGTCAGGCACTGGAACAGACTGCCCCATGAAGTGGCTGAGTCACCATCCCTGGAGAAATTTAAAAGCTGAGTAGATGTGACAGTTAGGGACATGGGTTAGTGGTGAATATGGCAGTTGGACTCATTGGTTGGACTTGATGATCTTAAGGGTTTTTCCAACCTAAATGATCCTGGTTCTAAATTATATGAACTTTCTGAAGAGATACATACATACATATACACACAAGCGTGAATACATCTGTACATAGGTACACAGATAGGTAGTTGGTATCATCTACTATGCAGTCATGGCTAAGTAAGCACGACTAAACGACCCCAGCTTATTGCAAGGAGAGGGATAATTCCCACCTGGAGAAATAAAGGACACCCCTGGACTGATGAGAGGGTGACCCCAGCAGCTCCAACACCTCTGCCAAGCCCTGCTGTCACCTTATGTCACAGGGCAGTACCTGCAGCCAGGTGGACTCCGTGGATGTCTCACTCGAGACAGCCGCGGACGGACGGTGACAGCACCCCAGGGGCGGGAGTCGCCCTGCAGAGCAGAGGGAGAGGTGTGCGTGCGTGCGTGGGCAGGGGGACACGAGCTGCCGTGAATTGCTAGCGATGCTGCATGACCCCCAGCAGGGAAGCGCGGAGGCGGCGAGGGGCTGCGGTGGTCCCGCACGGCTCGGATGGAGATCGGGGATGGTGGTGCTCTGCGAGGGGCGATGCTGGTGTGCAGCGAGAGGCGGGCTGCCGTGCGAGCAGCAGTGGAGCAGAGCGGGGTTAAGAGGGCGGTCGGGACGAAGTGGCCGGCTCCGATGCCCAGCGCCCGCGGGGACCCCCGCCCGCCCGCCGGTGACTCCGGCCGGCCGCGCTCCCCGCGGGCAGCACCGCAACGGGTAAGCTCTGGCTTTCCTCCTCAGCCTGCCACGAGAGCCCCAGCCAGGAGCTTCCGGCCCACTTTCTCTTGCCTCTCGTTGCCCTGGAGAGCGCAAGGAGGCAGAGACAGGAGAGGCGCCTGGCTCTCTCAAGGTACTTCTGGTCTCTTGACCACATGGATTTCCTCATTATCACTACAGTCTGTGAAACCTAATCCCCTTCAGTCAGCAGCAAAAACGTAGCTGTACTTTGACGTAAAATATCAAGAAAGTCAGGCCCTTGTAGGAAACACCTTAAAAAGAAACTTGTTTATTTTAAGGCAAAAAAAAAAAAAAAAACCAACCAAAAAAACTCTCCCCCAAAAAACCAAAACACAACTTGTAGCTTCAGTAATGACTATGAAATTACAATGGTTTTACAGTAACTTTCTGAAAATTCCTTATGTAGGTAAGCATTATCTCTAAGACTATGGCACTCTCAGACATCACAAAATGCCTGGATATGCTTGCTATGCCAATAGAAATGTGCATATACAAGTAGAAAAATATACTTAAAAGCATTTGTCTCTGATGAAGGACATAAAGTTGTGTGGCCTGCAATTGGCTGTGTTGAATTCTTTATGTTATTATTTATATATGCCATTTTCCAAATGTCACAGCTCCTGAATTTACTGCTAGGTAGTATATGCACAGATATGTTCTCAACTTGTGTTTTCTTTAATGATAGCCTTAAAATTTTGGCAAAATGCCTCAGACTTCACCATTTTTATTTTCAAAGGAATTTTTATTAAGTGGTAGGATGTATGCCACACTGCTGTTTTCTCAGTGTATTTTTGGCCTAAGCATAATAGTTTTCTGCAATAAGGAAGTCCCCTCCTGCATCAGTAACTTCGGCCTGTGGATGCTTCACATTCCAGCGTCTTGCCTGTTCTCACCATAGATCTCAGTACACGGTTAATGGCCATCTATCATTACCTACTTCTCTTGCCACTTGAGAAAGGCATCTTCTTACAGAACAGTACATACATACTTCATACCCCATATTGAATCCCGCCTGACATTACAGGCTTGATGTAATTACAGGCTCAACGTGAACGGTCAGCAGTCATATTTGTAAACCTACTGGGCACTGGGAGGCTCAAATAACATGGCTGGAAAGTGTTGTGTGTAGGTTGTCATAAGCCTTCCCAGCTCCTTCGGTAGGTTTTGTTTGTTTGGTTGTTTGTTTTTAAAAATACATAATAATGATGGATAAAAGGAAGAAAACAGGTATCTCTGTTGTAGAGGAATTTTGTTCCATTAAAGCAGCAGCACAATTGCTCTTGCTTTGAATGCAGAAACATCAGACACTGTGACTTTCTGTTACAACTTCCACTCTTTAGGGCTCTGGGTTCACAGGTGACACAGCAGGCCAGAGTGATCACTGTGCACCGACTAGCAATTTCCATGTACCCATAAGCATTTTAAATAATGTCTTGTCAGCCTAGGTGATGGGAATACACACTTTCTTTCAACGTTTCAACCTCTGTCATTTAAAGACCTTCAACTACCAAGTTAATGTTTGGAAATTTCAGATAATCAGCTGTAAAAGAAGCCTTTTCTGAGCACCGGATTTCTTTTTCATAGATGTTAGTGGAATCAAAGATTTACTCAAAAGACCTCCAGGTAGTCAAGGGAAACTATTTTCCTTCTCCTAAACTATGTTGGTCACAGCATTATTGAAAGCAAAGACTTAGACAGTATGAACAGATTGCAGAAAATAAATCTGCAGTGGCTAAACTTGTGTGCCCTTTCATTAATTTTTTGTGGTTAGGACATGTCTTTTTGTCTGCTATGCTAAATAAAGGCCACACTTGTGGCTGTCTAAGACAACAAATCAGGACATTAAATGATTGAGACTTCAGGACAGGCACTAGGCTGTTTTTGTAGCCTAGGGTAAGACAACCATTCTTTCCTATTTCATTAGAACAACTGAAGAGTTGTTAACAACTCTTAAACTAGAACTAAAAAGACTATGTGCAAGGATACTGAAGCCGTAATATTTTCTGTTGAGAAGATAAATGAAATAATTATGTGTATTTTGCAGGTAAACTGGCAAAATAAGTTTCATCTAGATGACTGGGGCTGCAAGGTTTGCTTCCAAGCCTTGCAGCATTACACTATTCCCTTCTGCTGCAATTTGGAGGCATCCATTTAAGTGTCCTGCAATGTATGTATTGTGAGTGTGAGCGTGTATTTCTCAACTCTTCAATATCAGAGTAAGGGAGAAAGAATTTTAACCTACACTGATTTGTACTGCAAAATGTTTAAAGAATTCTCCTAGACAGATGCTAATAAAGTATCTCAAATCCAGTTTGGTTTTTATTTTCTATTAACCTTGAACAAGTGAAGTCACCTAAATGACTCACAAATTATTTCTCAGTTTACATAAACTTTGCTTAGGAAATTTGTTGCGCTCATTTACATTGTACACCATCATCTAGGTTAAACCCTGTATCTACCTTCTAGTTATATAATGTTTTGTTCTTCTGATTATTAATTGAGGATTACATTTTGCTGTCTACCGTGGAGTTGCTTTTGTTTTGTATTAGCAGAAATGAAATCAGCATGTATGAGTGTGAATATGTATCAAAAGAGAATTATTTAATCCATAACCACAGAAATCTTCCACTTTAGCACCATTTCTATAATTTCTTACAAGAGATTCCAACAATTTCTAGACCATATTAAATACCAAAAATCAATTAAGCTGTTTTTACATGTATTAGTCATAACATTATTTGAACACTTCCGACATCTTGCAAAGAATCTGAATAATATGATTATGTATATAAGATAAGGAAAACCGATTTCTTCTTAGTACCACCACAGCCTGTTGCAATTCAAGAGGAATAGCTCCATCAGCTAAATTATAGTCATGTAATTGATTTATACATTAAAATATTATTATGCAAGGGAAGTATCGAATTTGACTACATTTATATCTAGCCTTTTGCCTCTCAATTACACTCAGGTTGCTTAACTTCAGCAAAGAAAGATGAAACAGTGAAGTTCTAAAGCACTTGAAGAAAAACCTTGATAATGAATGGTAAATCAATTAATTTCTTAAGCTAAAAGTAATCAGTAACTTTTCAGTAACTGTGAGTGTTCTCTTAAAAACATGCTGAGAAAAGTAGTTACCAAGACAGTAATAAAAACATTATTCTGCCTTTTCAAAATCAGCATTTGAAATAAACCAAGTATCCTGCAGCATGTGACAACAGATTACTTAACCCCTAGTACACAATAATCACACTTGTGTGCACAAGTAACTGACAGTTGTTAAGAGATTCCAGATACTTCATAGTGAGATAAATGGAATTTTATTTTTAGGGAGAGAGTGATTCCTCTTTATAATAAATGTATAAAAGTGCAATATCTTAAATCTTTACTGCATGCAAGTAATCTTTTTTGTTGTTGTTAACATCATATAAAGTAATCTTATGCAATAGTCTTTCCAAGAATAC
This sequence comes from Acrocephalus scirpaceus scirpaceus, assembly GCA_910950805.1. Taxonomy (NCBI): domain Eukaryota; kingdom Metazoa; phylum Chordata; class Aves; order Passeriformes; family Sylviidae; genus Acrocephalus; species Acrocephalus scirpaceus. The sequence continues at coordinate 31,596,636 of OU383776.1, forward strand.
ATTTGAATTTATTGTTGAATTAGTGCATCTCAATGCACTCAGTTGAGTGCCAGCCTGATCACTGCATTAACCACCTCATATAGGACTGCAGGAAAAAAGGCAAATTTTCAGCAACATCTCAGGAAACAGCTCTCTACTGACAATGCAAAATGACGTACTAAAATGGTAAAATTTGGCCGGTGTTTGCCTACTATATCCTCCAAGTGTTAGTATTGCAACTATAGTGCTATAGTTTTGTTTTCCGATTACAGGAACCTTCTGAAGCTGTTCTTCTCAATTTGTCTTTAATGCAGCCAGTATGATCAACTCTGTAGTGACTACCAGAATTGAATCTGCTATGTCAAGAAACCTTTTCTTTGTGGTAAATAGGATAAAGGAAAGATACCAAAAAGTAATCAAAACAAAATGGCAAGAGGAACAAGATTTAGCAGAAAGTGCGTTCCTCTTCAGGTGCACTATACATCATCAGTTGTCGAATTTTACCAGACCAATTTACATTTAATTCACAAGGATCAGAAAGTGTCCCAGAGTGCACATACATAAAGCAATACTGTATTTTCTTTAGATGGCAGGAAGCAATTAATGAGTGTGATAAATGAAAGTGAATGGCGAAAGAAGTGCCTTGGACAAGGACACATTAAACCTCAAATGTCATGCCCAGCAACACAGCATTTTAAATCAGATGGAAAACATTTTCTTTTTACATCTTACTGGAAAAGAACTAGTTTTGGTTTGTTTGGGATTTGTTTTGCTTTGTTTTGGGATTTTTTTGGTGAGAGGAATAGAAGTCCAATTCTTGTATTTTTCCATCCTTAACACTAAGTTTGACTTACTGACATCAGTAATCAGTCTACAGTTGCATTTAGTCCATATACACAGAAACTTGTGTTTCTTAAAGGGGAGCAAGCAAGAGTTTACCTTGTTCTATAATTTCCCTTTTCTTTCCCCCTAAAGTAAGGCCTTTAAAAAAGGAAAGTGCAACACTTCCAAGACTTCCAAGAATAGCTAATAGCCCACAAAGTGCATAAAATGAAGGGTTTAGAAACTACACCACTAGGACTAGGTTTTCAGGGAGGAAAGTGTTACTCCCTTTTTCCTAATTTCTAAGCCTTTGGGCCACACAATTCCACCTCTTCCACTCAGTCAGCTTAGCACTTCTTGGAACCAATGGTCAGCCACACTGGCTGAACCCCCTGAAAATTAGAACTAATAAAGCAGCTAAGCAAGAAGAGCAAAATACAAGTTTTTTTTCCCCACCCCAGTTCATTGACAAAGCAGCAGGGCCGACATAAGGGAGAGGGAAAGCTCCAAGCAGATGAAAACCAGGATCAGAGAAGGTCTTGGAGGATAGCTCTATTTGGTAGTAATGAGCTGTTGAGAGGGGGTCTGGTGCGTTCATATCAGATACTGATACTTGGTGTGCTCCTGAGGATATGGCAATTGTGTATTTTGTGGCAGTTTATAAATATTCTGGGACTCCTATATATTTGGGACAGTATCCTACAAAGTTCTTGGTAATTAGGTGAGATGATCGTAGTATCTGACGTAAGGTTTTAACCACAAGTATGCACAACTTATCACACAGATACAAGTTCTATTTCACATATCTAGAGATCACAACTGACTCTGCAGTTAGTTGACATTATCTTCACTGAGACACAGACATAAAATAAATCCTTCCCTAGTGACTGATCCTTCTCCCATACATTCTGCAACTGCAAAGAAAAATGAGGAACCGTTTACTCTTGTCCTTCCTTAGGCAAACTGCACTCCAGGAATATTACCTCAACTGTTCTGTTCACTTAATAGAGAACCAAGTAATTTTTGAAACTTGCCTGAAATACTATTTCTTCAGTAATGATGATCTAAGATCCAGTGATTGTTGACCAGGTATGAGCCAAACTCCTGAAAATTGCACATAGGCCTCTTTCTGTTACTCCTATCATGACATAGGTGAACAAAAAGAACTAAGAAACACACTAGTCTTGCAGTAGTACTGCAATCATCCAAAAATCCTTAAGAAATTTGCCTCACTGTCTGCAAAGTCTGTGTTTTCTTTTCCTGAGGCATAGGTTTTACTTCCTTTCTTCCATGCTTCTGAGTTTCCATTGTACACAAGCCAAAGAGAGACCCAAAGCTTCCATGATACTGTCAAATTACTTTCTCCACTGTAACAAACCCCAAATGTTTTGAACATCTGGCTGTAATAATGATATTCTGGAAATTTTAATATCCAGACAATGATGATGGAGCATGTATAATTAAAAAAGCCATTTTTGATTAACACATCAATCCAACATTTACCATAATAAGAAGCATTTTGGTAGAACAGTAAGCTCAAATATTCCAGAAAAACTAATTTTCAAGGAATGAAAATACTATAGTATGAGGATGTGGCCAAAATACTGTATTTTTAACCAACAACATTTTTGAGGGGCCAAAACTGTACAATATTAGTTTTTTAAAAAAACCTCTTTGTCCCTCAAGCAACACACAGTACATGCATTTAAGTGACACTTTAGAACAGCAAATGTTATTTTTAAATACTCTTAAGTTTAAAAATGCATCTGACACTCCTTCCTTAAAAGAAAAAAATTATTAAGAACTAGTCAAATAAGGATTTGCTGCAGCATGGTAAATGAGGAAATCAGCTTAAATTGTATTTTTACAGAAAAAACCCCATCAACTGATTTACATTAAACTCAATGTTTTGACAGTTTTCAAAATCTCTATTCCTTTCTTACCTGCAGCACGACTACCGTGAAAAAGCTCAAGAGAAACTTACAGTAAAATTCTTTAATCACCTAAACTGTGACCCCAATGTATTGACTAGACAGAAAAAATTGTTTGACTGATAGAACTCAAAATGCTATAGAGAACCAAAAGGCAAAACAAAGAAAATATCAGTAGCTCCACTTCTCAAACTAAAGCTATTGTTTTGCAAGATTTCCATTAAACTAACAAGCTGGAAAGACTTTAGTTGTTTAATGTCTATTAAATTCTAGCATTTATGGTTTTATGTCAAAAGAGGGACCATATTTGTAAAAGTGTCAATTTCTAAAATACTATGGTTAATTAAATACCAGGACATGTAAATTTTCTAAATTACTTATATCAGTCTCTCCAAAACATAGCTACTTTACTGATCTCTTAACTAGAGGTAGGTCATGTGTAGTAGGCCTTGTTAATATGCTGTGAACTCTTCATTAGTTCAATAACATAATAGTCTGCAGGATAACTATGCACAGAGCTCCAAGATTAGCAGCACATGTAATAAATTAAATGTCTAAATTTTATTTTTTTCATGTGGGTTAACATGTCTTTGTTTTCTCCTAATATTTCATTCTTTTGTGAAGAATGTATAACAAGGAAAGGGTCATGAGGTTGAATATTCTGAAAGTCTTCTGCACCTTACAACTCAAGGCTGGGAGTCTAGCAATATCTATATGCAGCCCTTTTCCCCCATATAGAGTTTTTGCAAATCATGCAGTCAATTCTGACTGTTATCCAGCATTTTAAGTCTCTTCTCCATTTTCAAACTTTAAAAAGTGATGCACAATCATGTGGCAGTATGATTAAAAAGTACAGTCCATACACCTTGACAATCAAAAGAGACTGAATTATAAAAAGTAAACTGCCCTTATAGCTGCATCATCCTACATTTGTAAGGACAGCGCCAGTTAATTTGTGAAAAAGGCAAGTTCCAGGTTTCTGTAAAACACGTATTACAGCTTTCTTGTGCTAGTGAACATTTAGAATACACAGGCTCCCAAGACATTTTCCTTCCCTCCTCCCCCATTTATAACATTCAAAGAAAACACATCATTTTGGCAAAGTTAAAAGGGTTTCTGTCTTGATATTTTTGCCTTCAGCTTCATGTTAGAGGCACAGACTTCTGGACTTAAGCACTATAAGGCATAGTAGAAACCACCAATTAAAACAACAGCAACACCACTATCACCACAATGGAATATACTACAAGTGGGAACAGCTGTGTTATTTAAAAAGAAAATGTTTTGTAAACTGCCATATTGCAATGCTGTGTTAGGTGATTCATGTAAAGCTTGCCTTGGCATGCTGAGTATTTTTTTTTCCAGAACATGCTCGAATGATCTAAATATTGCCACAGGTTCAACTTACCTAAAAAATACCAGAAAATAGCCCAGTGGCACACACTCTTGAAAACTTTTGCAATCACAATATAACTATAAAGCATGAGTATACTTTTGTTTTTATACAAAACTTGGAACCACATTTCCTTCTCCCTCACCCAGTATCCCGTAAGAAAAAAACCCCAACAAATTAAAAAACCCCAGTGGTGTCTTTTGTTAGACACCTCTGTCTGGTGTGGCTTTTTGTTTGGTTGTTTTATTTCCACACCCCCCCCCCCCCCTTTTCTTTTTTTTCTTCATTTTTTGGCTACAGTTCCATTTATAGCACTGAATCCAATGTGGGAAATGTATTCCCAGGTTAAAAAGAGGATATTATCAACAGTGGAACTGTGAAAACAGAAGCTCTGTTGCATTTATAACATGATCAGGACAAATTTTGTTAAGCTGTATGTAAGAAAGAGTCACTGCTCTGATCCCCTATTCAAAATGTCAGTGTCACTTTTTATAATCTTGATCTACCTGCTTTAGCTTCAATAAATAAAAAACTTTAACTCCTGAAAATTGTTAAGAATGGTGACTTTTTGGCTGTTATTTTTATACCTACGGTTTCCACAGTTTCTGAAAGACTGATCTGATGTTTTGCATTTTATCATGGTATTTTTAGGGCAGCATTATATATGCATTAGTACTTATGTACAACAGTTTGAAATATCTCTGAATTTACTTTTCCAATAAAGCTATTAGAAAAGTGAAAGTTACCTAATGCGAATCAGTCAAATAAAAAATTAAATTTATATTTAAAGCTTATGTTCCAATATAACATATAATGGCATAAGTTCTTCTAACAGGATTGTTTTCAGCTGTATAAAGCCCTGACAAGATTTGAGCATTGTTTTGAATGTGAGTCATCTCTGTCTTGGTGTCTCCACTTTACTTCTACTAAGGAATGTGCAAATGATTTTATACAGCACGATGCTAGTACCGCTCTGTACTATAGTATTTGTTTTGTAAATAAAAACAACAACAAATCCCTAGTCAGAAATAAACTGACAAAATTTACATTCTTCTCTCTTAAAAAAGTAAATAAAATAACATTATTTAAAATGTGAATTAGCTATAAGACATACAATACAATTACATAGATACATATCAATACAACACATTCAATTTGCAAAAATTAATGATTACAAAGCCAATATGGATGCTGCCATATATATATATATATGTATGTACAATGATTATAGCATTCATAATTGCACTATACCTACAACCAGTTTTAAATTACAAGGTGTTTTAAGAGGGAGCAAAAAACAACAACTGCTTTTATTATCATTCTTTTGGATTTGGGAGGGTTAAGGATGAAAAACACCTCATTAGTATTTATTGTTAACTTTGGTAATCAAGTAATAAGCCATTTTTTCCACCTCCCATCCGCTGCTATGTGGCAGCTGTTCTTGTGTTTAAGTGCACTCCAGTGCTCGCTGGCCTTATAGACAATCAATCCAATTACATGTCTGAACTTTAGAGTTTTCTTGCTAGCAATCATACACCTAGTCAAAAAACACCTTTCAACCTAAGCTGCAGAAAAAAGGCTCATCAATGTGTGCTGCATTTTTGTTGTTAAAAATTGCACATTTAAATTTCAAGAATTATTTTCTCACTGCTTCATTTCCATTTATAAATATCTTCTGAACACTGAGAGAGGCTATTTTGCATGAAAGCCTATCAAATACCTGTGAATCAGTTAAGAATTAAGCCTATCAAAAAAGGTTCCTGAACATGATCTCTCATCAATAACTTCTTGTAATACAACTGAAGCTGCCTTGACATTATTACGGAAAACAATCTCATGTCATAACTGACAAAATGTGAGCTCTGAACTGTCTTTAAATTACTAGACTACATGCAGGTGCATGGTACACCTCATAGCATATTCACTTACATGTTGGTTTTGGCATCAGAAAATGGTGCACTTTCCAAAAAAGGGAACATATGAGCTGAAACTGTGTCTGTTAATCACTTGGCAGTTGATTCAATCAGGTCGGTTCCCAACCCATCCATTTGGCATTTCAATCAGCATCTTACGTTTCAAGCGCATAGTTTTTATAAAAAGCCAGATTTGGCAACATGAATTTTGTATAATAAAAATAATTTTTCTACTGTGGAAAAAGAACACTTAAAAAAGCTCTAACTTAAGAAAAAACACCCCACACAACTGAGAAAAACACTGTTTCAGGCTGTAGCCACTGGGGAAAAATGTAGTGTCTATGACTTTTCTATTTGGCATTTGTGAACAAAAGAAGAGAGAAAAAAATGGCACACGGCAATTAAAAAGAGGTTCTAACATATTCCATGTACATCCTAGATTGTGTCTTAATTATTTCATTACATGTCTTCAGTGCACCTTTCTTAACTGTAAAACTATGGTTAAATTTATTATCCTTAGACAACTGTAATTCTGTTTTGCAATCTAGTCTCAGGAGTGAAGACAGAATGCAGACACCAATGTAAAGAATTTAAAAATCACAGTATCAATACTTTTTGATCCTTCAAAGAAGTACATACTATAAAATTAGAATGGCTGATGACTTGAACTGTGATGATAGTGTTTTCCTAACCAAATCACTCAAGAGAAAATATTTCACCCAGGAATGCAACTGGGGGAAAAAAAGGCCATTGTACCTTTTAAAAGATAAGGGGAGTAAGAAAGGAGAGGAGAGAAAGGGTTAGTGAAAGAGGAAACCAGCTTGATTTTGCTTCAATAGCAAAAAACTGCCATCCTTTGTAAATGTATGACTGAGAATTTGAAACACATTGAGTCTCAAGGTTTTGCCTAAAAAATGAGGAAATGTGCTGTGAATGTACTTCAGCATCTTTCGTTTTTCCTCCATGTACTTTAAATAAAACCATAATATTAACTACAAACTCTGTGGACATTCACAGAGTCCAGGCCAGCAATAAATTAGTATTATGCAAATTGTTTTCACAGATTATAATACAGTCCCTCTTGTGTATCTTCAATCACGGAAAGTTGGTTTTGGAGGACCCCCCAGGTACAGTTAGACCAGGTTGTACTCCTTCAGGTTTAACTGTAGGATTGTGTCCTTGACAGCAGCAAAGACGAAGCGGATGTTCTCTGTGTCTGTAGCACATGTGAAGTGAGAGTAGATAATTTTGTCACTGTCTGGATTCAGATCTACAAACATCTTCAGGATGAACTCTCGTGCTGCCTGTGCATCCCGCTGTGGTCCTGTAAGAAAAGAAATTCAGCTTTCTTAAAGTCAATTTTGTATTTCCACTTCTTTAGAAGTAAGGAAGCCTTACTCTGTGATGCCTACATAAGACAAGATGGGGAACCTTCTACTAATCAATAGCATCATATACTGGTCTCATTCTTTGTGGTAGGAACTATTAAAAATAAAGATGGAAGGAAATTTCAGAAGTTCACCAAGTGAGAGCTGCTCTTTTGCTGCTGACTATCTTCTTTCTTCACCAAGATAAATAACCTGTTTTAAAACAGGTGATTTATAAATGCACAGAATAAAAATAATTAGCTATATCATTAAATTTTAAAAAAGTTAGTAGAAACGGTGACTGTTCAGTCTAAACCTACTATATTTAAATTATATTTCAGTTATTTTAGCACTGCAAGGTTCACTAGTTTTATATGGATTTTAGTAGGAAATAGTGAAATTATATCCTGAGCTGGGTCTGACACTGTCATCAATAAAACTTAATTTACTTTAAGTGATAATAAAATTCACAGCTGCTCTCCAGCTGAAACTGTTGCCTGCAAAAGGCTCATGTTCAAAAAAATCAGTTGGTATCTAAATTATGTATGTTAATGATCCTATCAGATCTAAATTAAAACTGTAACTCTCAGAAGGAAAGAGTCAATCTAACCAAACTACATTTTCAGCTTGAAAGATCACAGAAGGTAATTACTTTCAACCTGGAACAGTGAGGATTCATTCATGTTCACAGGCAAAAAAGCAGTGCAGAAGCAAGAACATAAGTCACATGCTGGTGAATCCTATTTCATCCATCTAGTGCTGCCACCAGAAGTCATTGTTCCCTTGCTCTCCTGTTTCTGAAACATGGGTTTCTACAGAACACACACTTTCTGTGCTGTTGGCTCCTCCTACTCTCTTCATTAGTCCTGTTGTTACACAGCTATACAAATACCAGAACCCAGCTGTTATGTGTAGCTACTGTCCTTCAGTAATTATAAAATCAATAGTTTTGTGCCCACTACATATCCATAGATTTCAACAACTAGATAACAGACCTTATTTTTAACACTTCAAGCTTAAAATTTGTAACACTTCTAATTTGTGTAACTGTAAAATCTAGGAAGGGAATGTATGGAAGAGAAAGCACATACTTTCTGGTGTGCTGCAAATCTATGTGGAGGTGTAAGCTTTGGCAACATATGCATGTATGCACGTGAACAGATGTATATATATGTGCATACATACATAAATGATACATTTTCTGAGATTTAGGAATGTAAACAATTAATAAGCTCTCTGAAGCAACCCAGAAGACTGTTCAACATTTCTACGGCTTCTAAAACACAACTGGCTCTAGCCTTTAGCTTGGTCACCAGACTCTATAGATAAACAGCAACAATATTAAGTCTTGCAACAGCATATATTTGTAAATGTAAATGTATTTCTTCACAAATACTCACATTTGTAAATGTGAGTATTTGTGAAGAAAATTCTTAGGCTTCCAAAGACAACAATTTCCTCAAAATACATCACTTCGTTTTTAAAATGGTTTCCTAGAATTTTGTTAAACAGTTTCACAGTAGCTACACACAGCATTTTCTCAAAAATCCATTGGCCTATTCAGATATACCCAAATTTCTGCACCCCTACTCTTATGTTATTTAAACTTTTATCTGATTGAGGTTCAAGAACAGAAAAGAATGTTTATGACCTCAGGAACTTAAAAAAATTGGCTTAAGTAATGTTTAAGTTAGATGACAAAGTAGTTCTGGTCTAAGTAAGAGACTTAGAAAAGAACAACCATGTGAGTTAGTAGCTTTCTTGCCCACTGCTCTCCCTAACTAGCAGTTTTCAACATCTGGTTCTATATGGTACCATAAAGATCTAGCTAAGTGCTACATCAATATTTTTCTCTTCTTTTCCTCCCAACTATAGCCTCTTTCTGTGTTTGCCCTCTCTTTCTCTCCCAGCCTGTGAGTCAGATGCCTAGTATTAGCAGGCAGAGCATGTCTTCATGTAATACACTGACTAGGAGCATAGCTCGACCTCCCTTTCAAAGCTCTTACTAATGCACTGTGCAGCAGAACTCCCTACTTTAATTTGTCCAATTTACCACCCAGGTCAGTAGTTCTCTTCCCTAGGCTACTTTCTCCCTTCTGAACGTGAGAGAAGCAATTCAGCTGAAAAATACCTATTTCTGATACCTCAGACCTCCCAGTTCCCACATCCCCAATGTACTGGGACAGAAGAAGGGACAACATGGTGACCTCTGCAAGCCACTGACCCCACCCTGCCACCAGAAGTAATCAAACTGTAACTTTGTCTCTGGAGTTAGGTCCTGCAAAATCTGCAGGATTAAGAAACAAAAGATTCTCAAAGACTTGCAGGTCTTCACTCCCACATCCCTGATAGTTCACAATATTTTTTTCCCCTCACCAATAGCAAAGAACAAGCAAAACAAAGTTTTTGAAACAAAACTAAGTGTTTGAATTTTCTTTTTTTTTCCCCTGGACAAGCGTTTTACATAGGCTTTGTAACATTTGAGAGGGGGTAACAGAGCAGACTGTAGGGTTTAGTCACCTTTGGGACGTTGTCTACAAAACTTGTTACACAAGGTAAATTCAAAAGAACAAGCATATTTCTATTCAACTGCCAGTTCTCTTCTCTACATTACTATGAGACTAAATTTACACTGAGTCATAAATAATATGATCTGATCCTTCAGGTTTTTTACTGTTCTCTTCCACAGAAAACAAAAGTATATTTTTCTCATTATTACTTTCCATATTTGAACATGAGTTTTAATCTTTTTCTCAGCTTCAAAATCAGCTACTCCTTCCTGGTGGGACAAAATCGATTTTCTTTTTAAAACACAGGAACATTCAGTTCTTTAGACCTCTTATTATATGGGCTTCACTTTTCTCTGTTACCAAGGCTTCCTTCACTCAGTTATCTCAAAATACTTAGCTTTTCCCCTCATGAGAACCTCCTGAAAGTACAGCTTTAGTAGAAACACTTCTACAGTCCACAGGTTTTTTTTACAAAGACATTAACTTCACATAATTAATGTAAAGTTAAAACACAGTTTTAAAAGGTACAATAAAAGGGTGCAAGGGATGGCTGCTTGTTTCTCTGAGTGTTACAGACAGCTTATGACACTTCCCCTTAGGTTATATAAAAGCTAACCTCAAACCACCAAAAATACAGATGACTATATGTACAATTGAGGAAAGTGTTTTTATTTGTTTTTAACTCCTGTATTTCAATTTAAACCCTCACCTTAACTTATAGTAACAGAATGTGGTTCACTACTAATATGGCAATACTCATCTAAAAGTCAACAATTTCCCAGTAAAGTTTTTGCCATCCCACCCACAAGTCATTACAGTATGAAACAAAATCTTAGCCATCTAGAAATTCCACAAAAGTTAATCACATTTTACAATTTTTTAGGGTTTTTTTTAAAGGAATATACCAAAGGATCTAGCTGTCTAGCATAATTTGCCAGTACTACAGTGTAAACAGAGCATGAGCTCTGATGTCATTATACTTACCATCATACTCTGGAAAATAATCAACTAGATGGGAGTACATAATTTTCTCCTCTAGTAGGTCTTTTTTATTTAAGAACAGAATAACTGAAGAGTTCTGGAACCATGGATATGTGATAATTGTCCTAAAGAGTGCTTTGCTTTCTTCCATTCGATTCTGGAATAAAAAAAGAGAGCAGAATTTTGGTGGTTATGAGGTTTTTTTTTTTTAATAAATCCATGCATTTTTACTCCATTTGGCAAAAAGGATCCTTTTCCTGTTTTGCACTTTCCTACCAACATAAAAGATCCAATTAATTGAATTAAAAACAATAAGCAAGCAGTAAATTAAATATTCAGGCATTTTCCTTTTGCAAATTCAGCTAGGTAAGTGTAAATATTCTTTAAAACACTAGTCACAAACATGAAAGTTGTAAACGGTACATTTTTGACGCCTGAATATGCACAGTTACAATCAGCCAACACACTGGTGGCTGTTGAAATGCAAGGGATTCATGGTAGAGACACATTCAACACCACAAGACAACCAATTCAAGGTTTAAGAACATTATTTATTTTACATGACTTTCCCAAATTCTGAATACAGAGTCCAGCAATTCTTAGAAATCAGCTTAAAATAATCCCAAGTAAATTTTAAACCTATGTTTTAAAATATTTTGTCTACACCTAAGGTTTTGGACATAGAATTTTAGAAAATTGCAAATTGTTTCTAGCATTGTTGCCAGATGAAGAATTGTTTGCACCTGGTGGACTAATACAATGTTTATTGTTCAAAACCCACTAGCCCATGGAACAACACAACACTTATTCTTGTAGGAAGAAAAACTGGATAGCAACCAGCCAGCCCAGTTATGCTAGCCTTTACCAGTTCACCAGGCAGTCAGTTATGACTTTGGGGTTGCTGATCACCAGGTACCACCAAAGAGACTGACAAGACAAAAGAATGCATGTGCAGAGAGGAGGGATCACATGTCACAAATTTTGGGGAGATGATTATCCTATGTATGTTTACTCTGGGACAATCAATAAATATGTATCTAAAATACAGTATATACTCAGCATGCACAGCATTTGGAGGAGTTACCCTCTCATGCATCTGGCCAAATAAAGAATGCCTTTTTCTTAATGCTACACTGGGGCTAAGGAGTTTTATTTTTACTGATTTTTGATAACAACGTCATTAGATTAGCCTTTAACTCCTCCTGCTCCTGAAACGATTTTGCATTATAGCTGAAATACCAGCAAAACCTTCAGTTATTTCTATTTGTAGCACTCCTATGTCCTTGTAGAAAAATGTTACAATTCGATTAGTTCTGAACTGTTAGGCTGACTTGACTTGGTTAATACAGGACCAGAGTAAACATGGTTTGAAAGACAGGAACTAACTTACTCCTTTTATTATTATTATTTAAAGCTGCAGCCCCCTGAAAAAGACTGTTTCACGACCAAATGGGGCTCCAGAGCATGACAAGAACATGAATCCTGCAGCTTCTGCTGTTGTTGAGCCATATAACAATCTGTCAGATAACTCAGTTTTGCTTGTATATATTGACTGTATATATATGACTTGTATATATTATATATATATATATATAATATATATATATTATATATATAAAAGTGTATATTGACTTCCACTAATTTACATTTTATGGGAACCATAGAAACTTGAAACAAATATAAAAAAAGGGAAACAAAAAAAATAGTAAACTAATTCAATTTTGTAGTAAAAGTTGATGCTTTAGTCTGTTAAACTTTACTGCATGTTGCTGTGGTGCATGAAAATAAATAGCTGAATTTATATACTGACAAACTAATGAGTAGAGAGTATGTTTGTTACTAGAGAGTAACAAAACATTTGCTTTCATGCAGTCAGATCTCAAGACTCATTGAATTCAACAGTGCCAGGATTTCACTCTGAAAGGAAAGAAACACTAATACCAACACAGCTGAGCATAAAACTTAACTCCTTAGACTAATTGTTAGTAAGACGGTATTTTCTTCTCAACATTCTATATAGACTTCCTCTCTTAACAAGACCTTAAGAAAAGACAATGGGAACTACATAGTATAGTTATATGGTCCACCTCAAAAAGTTCAACTCCATGGCACACCTGCAACTCCACAAATAGTTGTTGGCTAGTATTAGTGTCTTCCTCACTAGACTAAACAAGCTCAGGTCTTTCACACTGTCTTCACAGGACACTGGCTCCAGGCCCTTCATACTTTTCCCAACAGATTTAGGTGACCATGAAATTGTATTTAAAAACCCTTTGCAAGTTATTTCAAAGAGAAATCAAAGCAAATTGTGTTAAGGACAGTGAACTAACATTCTGATATGTTGTCATTTAGATGTGTAGTCTGCAGATGTTTTGCAGGAATCGAAAGATGGCCTAGACATTTTAAAGTAAATTTTATCTGCCTGTATAAAGAAATACAGGTCCTCAGTTTGCCATAACCAATTAAAACAGTAAATGGTTTCATTATTTTATTTTACTATGATTGATTGATTAAGAAAAAAATATGAAGTGATTAATTTTTGACTAATCAATCTCTGCTTAACTTTCTGCTGTCTTTCATCTCTGTTATCGAATTACTAAAGGCAGTTCAACTTTTAGGGATGTCAAAGCAGATAAAAACAATTTTTATGCCAGAGTTAATTCCTCCAACAATACTGTTTATTATCCTCTAAAATTTGTCTTAAACTGGTTTTCTGTTTCTAATGATAGCTCACTGCTTTGCATGCTAACACTTTTGCTTTATTAACTATATGTGCCATAATATTTTAAATCAGTTTAATTAATGACAACATGGTATGGTTGAACGACTGTTCTGGAAAAAACTTTTCTTTAACAGCATGCACTATTTCTTGTGTAAAAGGTAGTTCCATGTTAAAGTATTTTTACTGGAAGTAGGGACAGAATTACAAGGCGTACAGGAAGACTCTGGCACTGGGGATCTGACTTACTGTCAGATGCAACATGAAGATCTATCTCACCAAACTGTTTCCAGAAAAATCTTATTTCAGCTTCAACAAAAAATGCTGCAGATAGAAACTTAATAAGTAATGTACAAAAATGTGCACCCGGATCTGGCTCAAGGTTTTCTCAGCAGCTGACAGCCAATGTTAGCGGTGAAGCCAACCTTCTACAGCAACCCCTGGTTCAACAGCAGCAATAGCTCATCATCGCCTCCCTGGCTTGGCACATGGAAAATGAGCAGCAGGATTAATTTTTTTCACCATTCCTAAAGATCTGCTAGCCTGGGCAACTTCCTTGCTCCGCTTTTGTCTGCAGTCAATCCCAAATTGCATAAAAACATCTTGGTATCACTAGCTATTCCTCCATTTTTCTTGTTAGGATATACAGATACCAGTGTAAAATTCTCCATCTTCCATACAACCTGACAAAGTTGCCAACGCAAAAATATAATTACGAAACAGAGCAAGAAATACAGCAGACATACTCCAATAATGAATTTGTTAACTATAAACAGATTACATAATCTTGGACAATTATCCTAATATTTCCATAAATATGAAGAAAAAACATTGTATTTACTAATGAATCACATGACTGTCCAATTTTATGACTAGAAACATGTTTTTATGAAACAAAAACAAAATGGATTTTCTTTCTATCATGCACCTCTTTAGATAGACGATTTTATGCTGGAAAGTTTTTCTATGACTATTAAATATTAACAAAAATACAACCAGAAGCATAAACAATGTTTTCCCACATTTTTATCCATGTGCAAACTTACTCTTCCTTAAGTTTTAATGGATTAAAAAGGAGTATACTTCCTTCCAATTTTATTTTTATATGTACACTTTCAGTTTTCCTCTTAAAATGATGGGTTTCTATTTGGATGTAAATATTGAAATTCTCTTTGCTATGTGTTGCTCTGAAAAAATGCAATTACTCCTGCAATTAGAGAAATAACAAAATTGGGATAATTTATAAGCACTCAATTGTCGGATCCTGAAGAATACCTGCAAGAGTGCTAAAACAGCATTTAAGAGACGTATCAGCTGGTACTCAGTGAAGGGAAATCAGCATTTCCCAGCTAACAAGCAGTGCTTTGACAGAAAACACTTAGTAAAATAATAATCTGAAACAACAGAGAAGCGCTAGTGGAGTTTCTCCCATTACTATCCTAATGATTATCTAGAGTGGCATCTAGTGGGCATACTGTGACTCACATACTAAATGAAAAATGTAGTAATTACTTTTCTCTTTAAAAATTGTTAACAATTTAAGCAGTGTCTGTTAAAAAAATTAGGATTTCACAGATTCTGAGGAACTACATTTTGTTGGAATGCAGTGAGAAAGAAGGTGGCAAGGAGGTAAACAAACATGCATTTTTTAGTGAACAACTTGTTCTGTTTATGTAACTGGTGTATGCTGACAAAAATGCTTATTTGAGTCAGAGGGCATACAGAGATGGTAACTGTAGAAAATGAGATACTGACACAAGACAGCTTCAGAAAAAGCTGAGGTTAGTATTTCAGAATGCTAGTGTCACTGTAATGGACTCTATTATTTTGGTTGACAAAACCTTCATTATGAATGTTTTTTTATGTACAGCTCTATATTAACTTAGAATGTTGCCATTATCCAACTAAGACTTCCAGCAATTATTTTCACAGAAGCAATGTCAAGCTGTACAGAAAGAACTAGAGTGTATTTCTTGGCTAAAAATTTAATGAAGCTGCTATGCAAAAGCTGGGAAACAGTAGAGGAAATGAGGTAGTGGGAGGTTAAGTGCAGAGTCTTCCACTATGTAAAAAAGTAAATACAATATCAAGATTGGAAGTACTTTGCATTTTTGCCACCAGTATGAAGTATAATCTTGTAGCTCTACTGCTGTAACTAGTCATCTAGTAAAATTGCAATGATTGTATAAATATTTTGATGAGCAACACAAATGCAGTCAGAGGCCATTTCAAACAGAGCTCAGGAATAATTCCTTTATTTTGTTCATTGTCTTCAATCTTTCCATAAGCTAGCCTGAAAAAACCAGCTTCTGATAGAGGATTGGGAAGACATCTCTGCAGGCAGGGTAAGAACTGTATTTTTAAATCACCTGGAAGAACTCTCAACTCTCCAACAAACTAAATTTGCAACACTGCACTTGAAAATACATGGCAATTTTATGTAGCCAGCAGAGACACACAGATGAAGCAAGTTACAGTTGAAATCCATCAAGTCAACATGTTCAGCAACCATCAAAACCCAAAAATAATGTCCAAAACAAAAATGGTCTATAGAATAGTCATAAAACATGGTTCAAGTACTGCTGTCAACTGTTTTTCACATGCAAAAACGGCTCTTAAATTATTTTTCATAATAAAACATGAATGCCAGAATTGGCTATTTTTTTAATACCCACATTTGAGAAAAATGAGGGAAAACATTTTAAAATCAAATTGTCCCTGAGAAAAGCTTTTTTCTGGACAGTTCCAACACTGGTTTTTGAGGGGAAAAAAAAAAAAAAAAAAAAAAAAAAAAAAAAAAAAAAAAAAAAAAAAAAAGCAGTCTCATCTGCCAGTAGAAACACTTACAAGCAGCATTTCTAGCAGCCTCTCCATGCTGGTTCATGATCATCTAAACCCCCATTTCCATTATGAACCACACACTTCAACAAAAGAGAGAAAGGCTCTGACTCTTCCTAATGCAAATCTTTCCCAGCACTGATAGTTTACACTCAAAAGGTTCTTTACCCACAAGCCAAAAATAAATATGCATTTGTGTGGACAGATATGAACAGATACAATATATCCAGCAGTGAGTATTTCGGCACAGGTAGTTAATGTGCTATTTTCTCAAGTTTCCAAATAATCAGTTCCGGAGATTTGATTTCCCATGGGAAAAAATAATAAAATAAGTAAGTATGAAGACCATTTGAGGCTTTTAGTTCTAACTGGGAGTTTGTATTGTGCCTCTGCCTTATGTTCAATTGTTCTGGATTGCTGGGTGTTGATGAAAAAACCAGCCAACTGAAGCATTACATTTATTTATGATGTCAAAAGACAGAAGTCCTCTGATCTCAGAATTGTTTTCTTTCAGCATTCATGCTAAGCCATGTATGACTAGCCTGTGAATAAGGAACATAGTGCTGGAAGAGAAGTGGAAGCATGCTCAGGTGAGAACAGTATGAGAGTTCTGATGAAAAAATGAAATACATTGTTCAGATAACTGCCTATTTGAAGAGTAAACACACTCTGAACAGTGCTCCCTCACGTCATTTCGTATTTTTGCCCACATCAAAACAGGGTGTCTGGAACATTGTACCAATCTGTCACCTGTTAATGTATTACACAAATGAACACTATACAAGTTCTATCTAGGCTCATCTGTTTTGCAGATATACTTTTCTTTGGATTCAAAATTTAAGCATGTGTGCCTGCATCACCATACCTGTATAAACACAAAATTAGCTAGACCCAACACAAAATTAGCTGAAACCCAGCTAACCTGGGTTTCATGTGATTATTTTAATGTAATTTTAATAAATTAGATTTTAACCAGAATATTTTTTAAGAAACCAAGCAACACTGATACTTTCTCCATGGGGCAATCTTGAAACAACCAAATTTTCCATCAATCAAAAGAACAATGCATTTATTCAGTTACTTGAAGCACAAAAACATTGCAGAAAACCACTCTACAAAGTTTGTTCAGTTTCAATTTGTAGTTGTGGCTGAGATACCGAAGCCCTAATTTTCTTAATATCCTGTTCTGCTTTCATCTGATAAAAGTGCAAGACAGTTCTTCAGTGTAAATTAAGTATTGTGAAGGTAACTACATTAATGCAGCTATCCACTGTCAAATAAAGTAGGGTTCTTCAGGGGTATTAAAGAAGCTATGGAAAAACCTTGACATGACTACAAGGATACTCGCCAAGAAAACAAAGAAAAAACCCCTCCTTTCACATGTTTTACAATGTTTTTTCTAGAATCAAAGAAGAAATTACATTGGAGTGGATCTTTACATGGAAGTCACCAGGTACAACTCTTTGCTCTGAGAAGAAAAAACTTTGTCCTCATATCATTTTATTTATGGCTGTGTTCAGTCAAGCTTTGAACATCTCTCTTCAGGATGCAGATCCTACCTCTCTAAACAAACACTTCTGCTTTCAGCCCTTGTGATATGGGAGCACAAGTCAAAAACAGTTTTACTGATGGCCACTGTACTTACAGACCATTAAGTCACTTCAATGATGCCCTGTTAGTAACGTTTTGGACAAAACATTTTTAAGAGCAACTTTCTTCCTGGAGTATTTAGCTCCATGCTGCTTCCGTAAGAGACTCAGTCAGATGGTCCCTTCTTCCTTTCATCTATTGCATTCCAGAGATATAAATGTTCTAGGTTGCCTGAGACCCCTTGAATTCCTGAAAGATATGTGCAATGGCTATTGGAAATGTTGCTCAAGCCACCTCCACACTTACTTGTTCTGTTCACATCTCAAATTACAAAATTATGACTTTGTACTGCTAGTGCCATGTAAACATTTGGTATTGGTAAATAAAACTGCTATTCTATGTTTCAGAAACCTGGAAGACTTGATGGGGGAATCACAGCTGCATTTTTTAAGTAACAGCCACTGCTTTAGAAGTCTGTAAACTCAGGATAAAAAGCTGTAAGACAATTGGATGCTGAATACAGAATGAGAGAGCATTAAGTTAAAGCAGCAGAATTCTCAACCAGTGCAAGCAGCAGTCTTCACATATCTGGCTGCTACACCACTGTATGTCACATCACAGTGCAATGGTGCAGGTTTAGACGAGTTCCTGAGGAACTCCTTCAATTCAGAATGAAGAGAATTGTACCTCATGCAAAAATCTATGTTAGAATATTTTGAAATGGACTTATCAAGACTGGAACAAAAGAGATTCGATCTATTATCATACCAAGTTAGATGATGCAGGTCCCTAAAGAAGACAAACTATATTGTAAGGAAGTGAAGGCCAGTGGACAAAAGACAGAGAAATTATCTTTATGGCATTTTTTTTTTAATGTCCATTGAGCAATACAGCATTTGCCAAGCCGTCAGGAGAGACAGATCCTGGAAAACATCTTACGTATGAAAGAAGAACAGGCAGGAAGTAATGGCAGTATTACACAGTTCGAAGGCATAGAATCATAGAATGGTTTAGGTTGGAAAAGATCTATAGGATAATCTGTCTAGGATTTCTTAAGCCAAAAAAGCAAATTTTCTTGTTATTTTAAAATCTCAGAATTCTTAAGCCATTCCTGCCTGCTTCATACTTTACAATCCTTTTGCACAAAAACTGTAATCTGGGATCAAATCTGCAAATACATGGATTATAAGCAGATGGTACTTTTAATAAAACTTTAATGAAAATTGAGTGACAGTTTGATGATAAAAGGGAAGGGAAGGTGCTCCTGTTTTAAGAGAAATTCCATGGTGAGAATAATCTAAACTTGGAGCATTTTCCCCAAAGATATCTTGTGTGAAGTTAAGAATACTCATAATGACTTACATATAAAAATTGTCTTTTATCAATGCATACTTCATGTTGTCCAATGCCTCTGTTGCTTTGCAGCCTCTGAAAATATCTCAGGAAAGACAGAATTTACTTTTTAATAGTTTAGAAAATTTATAACTTTCACTTAGCCTACTACTTAATTAATTTAGCTGAATTGTGTTCTGTCTTTTCTGGTTTTGCTCGGAGAACCATAGAAAAATAAAAACATATACATAACCACCACTGAGCTATACAAACTATATGAAATCTTATATATCTTAAGACTTTTAGTGCAATAATTAATATGTACAAGCTTCAAAAAACACTGTTCTCTATTTTGCTGTTTCTAAGTACTTAACTAGTACTTAACTAGCTGTGCAAAGATAACAAAAACCACTTTTTAAAGCAACTCTATGTTACAGATATACTGTTACGTCTCTAGTTCTTCCATAACTGCAAGTGGTTCTCTTACAATGCTGGAACTCATTTTTCTAATTATTGCACTGAGACACTGAGATTTGATATGTTGAAAGGAGCTACCTCTAATACACATTCAAATGCAGCATATCCTGAAAATCTAGAAAAAACTATTTTAAAAAAGAAGTTGATTTTACACATAAGAAAAAGTTCTAAACTCTGCCAATTGATAAAACTGCCAATTTATCCAAATTTGCTGGCATAATTCAGCGACAGAGCATGACCCTCAAGACATAACACATAATAAATCCATTTAAAAGAGAGATGATTCCTTCATTTTTCATCTCACCTCTAATCCTACTGAGTTTTCTGAGAAACTGAAAAGGTCCAACATCTAACAATTTAATTTACAACATGTTGTCCTTTGTCACATCACATCAGACTGATGGACTGTTTACTTAATTTACAGTACTATTAATGTAATTAGTATAGCATGTCCTCTGGTTCAAATTTTGTCCTCATTTTCCTAGACAGACTTTCTATTTTATTAAGGGCAGAATTTGGAACAGTTAGCTATTCTCCTTTGTGTTTGTTTAGAAGAGAAGTATTTCATGAATGTACATCAAATGAAATTTTTGCAGGATTGGTAAAATATATCATCCTTACTGACTCTTCCCATTTTATATTTATGCACCAAAATCAAGTTATGTATGATCTAGACATACACTTAAAGGAGATGCCATTTGAGTCTGAGTATAGTCTGTTAGAGTATCAGAGCTAAAATACAGCTGGACAGCCAGGCACACATCTCCAGGACTGACGCTCCTAACTCTTCAGATATTTGTCATGGGAGTGCAATTTCATGGATGTGTCATTTAGAAGTCGTCCCGCACATGTCTCTGATGAACAGACAGTCTGAACTCTTATTTTCTATGTATGGCCCCTTATACAAGAGTTATATTCCTCAGAACTTTCATTTCTTAACACCTTCAAGGGCATGAAAATAGAAACAATTTCCAGCTCCACCTCACATATATCCAGCAAGAGACCCTAACAAAGACTCCCAACTAACTATAACCTCATCCAATTTATGATCCAAATGTATTTCTCTTGAATAAGGTAAACAAAGAAAACAAACATGTTTACAACTCACCATCTATCAGGCACTACATTTTGAAATAAAAATCAAGAGTCTATTTCCTCATGAGGAAGATCATATAAGTACAACCACCCCCCACTGCCTCCCCCAAACAGAAAACAGTACTTTTTTAAAGATTTCTGTTTACTCATGAAAATGATACTAATGAAAAACTGTATTAATGAAAAAGGATGAGACAAACAATTAAACACTACACTTTTTTGGTAAAAATGTACTACAGGAAATGAGACTTAAGGCAATATACAGTGGACTAATTAGAAAAAAGTAAGTAGGTCACCTTACAAAAATCACAGTTTAATCAGGCCATGAAAACAATGAAAAGGAAATAGCAGAACACTGTAAATTGTCAAGTCAGATATTTAATTTCAGTATGAGACACACAGACCAAAGAATTATTAGACTGTATCCTAGCATCACACTGATGGCATACATATTAAGAAAGTAGAGCATTCATACACACTCCCTTCATTTTGGTGCTAAAATTTCAATACTGTTGCACAATTTAAAGCTAAGTGTGAAAAGTATCTCTTGGCTGGCTACCGAAGTCCTCATGTTAAATCACTGTTTTCCCTCCTGAGGTGGTCAGATCTCAGTGAAGAACAAAAATATCTTTGCAGGTTGAACTTCTTAATTCAAGGTGTCAACAAACACATTTAAAGCCGTATTTCTTCTGCACCCACATTCAGACAAACTGTGCTTTGCTTTATGTGTAATAAATAAACACATTCTTCCATTAAGAAGGGGAGAGAAAAGGAAAGGAAGAAGGCGGTGTCCTGGCATACCAACAAAATCTAGGCAGACAGGCTGCAAGTTTGCTGACAGCCAAAACTTAAGCTGCCTATATTGGTGCTCAGCTCTAAGACTGTGGGGACTGACAGTGGTCAGAAGATAGATTTTTAGGCTTCAGGCACTAGCTTGACGCCTGTAGGAAAGTTAAGTACATAACTCACTCAACTCTGGCCTGGGAAATCAGATGGAGGAACCCAAACAATCCTTGTAGATATTTTTTCCCTGACACCTGACGTTTTCGAACTTGTTTACTGGCAAAGATGTTTAGAAAGAGGTGTCAGCTCTAACAACCAATCGTAACGCTTGTATCGAAACACTGTATAAAAGAATCTGTCTTTCAATAAACTTCTGCTATACGCCCTCCGATCAGAAGACTCAGAGTCTTGTATTGTTACTCCTGCCGTCCCGAATCCTAATGATATATGGTGACCCTTACGTTCGTGGCAGCCGAGAGCTCGAGAACAGAAGTCTTCCTCCGCCTCCTCTTGAAAGGTAAGGAGTATATCCCCCATGCCTTCCTGGAGAAGGCTGGTCTTCCCGACAGCAGGGTAGCGGGGCCCAGGCAAGTAGAGCGGACCTGGGATGGCAACCCAACGAAGCTAGAGTCTGGATCCTGGGACAGATCACTGTGCACCACAAACGGCGTACGCGGGCCGTTGGGACAGGTTCCCGAATTGAGAAACCGGCCCTTTAAAGAGGACTAAGTGTGCCTTCTGTGAAGCTTTGTTTGCTGGCCGGCAGCTGGAATTCTCCGCTGCAGGCAGTTCAAATCGCTTGGGCTTCTACTCCTTTCTCTGCCTTGAGAGCAGCCGTGAAAGACTCTCAGCTGCAGACAGCTTCCTTCGCCTCCCCCGGCTCTTCTGTCTCCATCTGCGAGGTCAGGGCAAGCTTCTGTACTGCTGCCCTTTCTGCAGGCGGGGTCGGTGCTCATAGTGCGGCCACATGGGCTTGTTCCGCCCGCAGCGTCCCCCGCTGCTGCCCCCCCGCCTAGGCTTTCCAATCCGGACCTCTGAAGACACGGGACTCCGGACACCTCTGCAGTGCTTCAGTTTTTCCCCTCGGGAGAGCAAGTGGGCGGTGCGGACCATTTACTTTCGCTCAACGAAGCTCTGCACGGAACACCGCTGCCCGAAGTTGAGAGAAGTCGGACAATGCATCTCGTAACAGAGGTTTCTCTCTGTGATCCTGCCTCACCCTTTCTTTAGTGCCCCAGTGGAATTCGGGGCGAAAAGTTCACCTTATGAGTGTTTTATGCCCTTTAACTTTTCCTATGTCTATTTTAAGGATTGCCCCTTAAAGACAGATTGCCCCTTGTGTGAATTTTAGAGCTTGCTTGCTATGTTTTCTCTTTGTTTTTCCCCTCCGTGGGTGCTTGCGTCAAGGGGGGGTGACACAGATGCAGGCGGCCCCGAGAGGCTGTGGCACACGGACCCGGCGAGGGGCCGCGCGTGCGGCTTCCCCGCCGCCGCCGCCACTGGCCGTGGGGGCTGCGCAGCAGGCTCTGTCTGCAACCCCCCACCGCGGTGGCTCTAGGTGGCCGGCAGTTTTCTCCTGTGCCCTCCGAGCATGGAGGCTGGGACCAAGCCCCGCCGCTCCTGGCTTTTTGTAACGGCTGCAGGCGGGCCGCGCGGGCCTAGGGCAGCTTCGGTTCTGCACGGTTCCGCTGCCCTTCGCCACCCCCCAGCCACTGCACGAGACGTTCACAACCACTGCAACGAGGGGCAGGGCATCCAGACCCTGGGGGACTGAGGAGACGGGGCAGCAGCCCGAGGAGGCTGTGCAAAACCTCGCCCCGCCGCGGCTGCGGGTCGACGGCGGCCAGGCTTTTCTTCTCTCTCTGGGCTCGGCGCCCCCTTCCCGTGCCTTCCCCCGTGGCGCCGCCGAGCGCTGCGGGGAGAAGCGCCGCCGCTGCGATGGCGGCGGAGGAGGGCGGGGTGGCCGACCCGGGACCAGAGTGCAGGGGGCAGCCCTGCCGCTTCTGGGCGCTGTATGGGGCTGCGGGTGGCGGGTGCTGGAGTGCTAGGCCCGCGGCGCCGTGAGGGCTGCACCAATGACTGCTTGACAGCCTTTTTTCCTCCGTTCGCAGCTTCCCCCCGCCGCTTCACGCAGCGTTGCGCGGAGCCGTGGGCGGCGCCGGCGGCGCCGTGCCGCTGCTATGCTAGCGGAGAACAGTGACCGAGCTGGGCATGTAAATTCGGCGAAGCCCCCGCCGGCCCCTGGGGAGCGGCGGAGGGACACCGTCAGTCGACCCCGTTCCTCATCTCAAGAGATGCTTTGTTTACATTCTGTTAAAAGATGCTTGTTTAAATATTAAAGTATAATTATTTCTCTCAGAGGGGACGGCCGCTTGAGTTTCGCCTGGTTTCCCTCCCACCCCCCCTTTTCTTCTTAGGGCATTTCTAGGTAACAGAGTTGGAGTTTTAAATGCCTGTTTGGAAATGCAAAGAAATGAATGCTTGCACCTTTCACAGAAGGTGCAGTATATAATTCTATATACTGTTATCTCAGCCTTCTAAGAGAGTTATTACTGATATATTGATTACATAATGTGATTTTACTCATATGATATTGTTGATGTTACAGTTTTATAGCCAGCTTCTTCTTCTCATATACTTTGCTATCTCTTTATGTCTATTCATCAAATAAGACACATATCACTCAAGGATCCATTATCTCATGATTTTAAGTATTTTCCAGATTTCCAAGAAATATTATCTGAAATTCAGAAGACCTCTCCTCTGGTCTGATGATACCGTGTTGCAGTCCTATCCTGATCACAGAACCATTCCGACAGTTGCTGACTTCAAAGCATCCGTATTCTCATAAAATTTCAGAGGGATTCAATTATTACATGGTTCAATTAGTCTTTACCCCAAAATTCTTAAAAACCTTGTTTTAGATCGTGTTTTAGGGTATTGTCTTCCAGTTACAGCTCAGACAGTGGCGTGGCCAGGCCTTAGTTCTTCCTGGATGAGAAAAAATTAGTCAACAGGTCCAGATGTTTCTGCAGCAAAATTACATATGAGTTATTTGACTCAGTGATTTGGCTGGTGCATGTAACAGCTGAACAGGTCTTTGGAGTGGACCTAAAATTCTTGCCTGGGAGAGGTGTCCAGGTCTTCCCTGGAAAGAAATACTTCAGCTTTTTGTAGTATCTGGGCTGTTGAAATTTACAGATAACAGATAAATTTGAACAATGTAACATTTATACTAGAAATATAGAAAATGAATTATTGAATCTAAATTTTGATTAACTATCAATTAATTATTGATAAAAGCCTAATTAATTATTAACTTAAGGAGAAGATATGCCTGTGTTTTATCATCAGCAGGTTCAGGCAGTCACATCAGACAGCCATCACCTTCAGAAATTAGGTCCAGTGAAAAGGGACACATTGCATAGCCTTTGTGGCCAGAATGACAACAAGAAGAGTGACTGCAAAACAGACAATCGTGTCTGAAAATTATAGAGACCATTTGACAACAGAAGCCCCGTGTCAGCATCATGGTACTGTGTTTCATCAATCTTCTTCAGTTATTCCTGTTTCAGGATTCAAGAAGATATCCAGTGATGCCGAAGATCACCATCTTCAGCTGATGGACTTTTAACTGAGTTTCAATTATTTGGACTCTAGGGCAAAAATTATTTATCTCAATTTACCTAAAAAGGTGTAATTGTACCTCATGCAATATTTTATGTGCCTTTGGTGCGCCTTGTACTTACCAAGGGCTGTGGTTTTACTTTGTGGTGATTGGGATCATGCAATTGCTGCTTTTTATCATCAATTCAGATTTACATCCTACAGGTATCATTGGCCAGTTGGGTGAACAAAGGTCCGATCCTGCACATTCTGCAAGGGGTCTCTCTGTCCCATCAAAAAAACCCAATACAAGCTATAAAGCCCATACAGCTCACTCTGGTATTTTCACCACACTTCCTGCAACAGTAAAAAAGTGCAAGTGCAAATACACAGATTTCCAAAAGCTCTGGAAGTGCTTTGGAGGTTAAAAGTAGAAGTACAAGACTTGGCCTGTTATTCTTGCAGCCTTTATCAGAGTAGACCTTTTGCTCCTTTGGGAAGTATGTCATCTCGTCAACTGACAGTCCTCAAATGCCTGAAAAACCGTCTCATCCACAGCATGGGCTGTCATTTTGGCCCTGATACACATCCTTACATGCCTTTGTTTTCAAAAAAACCCAAACCAAACCGAAAAAACCCAAACCAAACCAAAAAACCCCAACCAAACAAAAAAACCAAGACCCCCCCCCCCCGCCAAACAACCAGCACCCATGTTGTCTGAATTAATTGCTCATTTGATAATTAAATGCCATTAATGGTGTTTGCAATTAATGGCAGCTGATCCTGTAAAAATTGTTCTTCCAATAGAGCAGGAAGACTTTAACGGAGCTTACTGTGAACAGTGCTCCTTTGCAAATGTGCTGCAAAATTCTCAGGCCAGATTGCTTATCATCTGCCCAGCCACAAATTATTGAAATTGATAAAATCAACCATTTTGTCATTGGGGCAAAAAATTAGCTGGGTGCCAGTGCAAGGACCACCATCTTTACTGATGGCTCAGAAAAGCAGGAAAAGCCATTGTTACCTGGAAGGATTAATCTGACTGTCAAGTGCTAGAAAGTCATGAACCAGGCTCAGCCCAGTTGGTTGAACTGAGGGTCATTGCCATTGAGCATTCCAACAATTTCTTCAAGTACCCCTGAATTTGGTCATTGAATCTGCTTATATAGCAGACATTACCAAATGTTTGGATTGTCCACTTCTGAAAGAGGTCAATAATGTAACTTTGTTTCAATTATTGACAGCTTTGTGGTTTGCAATTCAAGTCTAAATTTATCTATATTACATCCTGTACATTTGGACTCACTCCAATTCACCAGGTTTCATCCCTGGAAGGTAATCCCTGGGCTGACAAGTTGCCTAATCCTACATGGGTAGCACCTCAGTCTGGAAAAATTGTGCAAGTCAAAGTGTCACATGATTTTCAATCAAAGTACACATACTCTGCAGAAGCAATTTCAGTTCACTGAAATTAAGTCTCGTGACATTGTCAGTTCTTGTGCTGACTGTCATGGCCTTGCTGCACCTTTTACCAGTGGGGGTAAAACCCCAGGGACCTGAAAGCCTCGCAGCTTTGGCAAACAGGTGTCACTCATATTGCCGAATTTGACCAACTTAAGTGTGTGCACATGTTTATTGAGACTTCCTCCTCTGTTATGTGTAGGCATCTGTTCATGCTAGAGGTGTGTATGGGGAGTGTCACATGAATTTGGCATTCCACATTCTCCAAATGGTCAAGCCATTGTTGAATGCACTCATGACATCCTAAAGCATGTTCTGTTAAAAAAAACCAGGAATGCCTGGAGAAACTCCACATAGTCAACTGGAAAAGGTTCTATATGCAATTGGTCACCTTGCAGTGCCAAAATGCAAACAATTTTGTCATTCTAAAGTACTTCATTTTGTTGCAGTCATCAAGCAAGATGCACCTGCCTCAAGCAAAAGTCTGGGTACCAGATCTAACCACTAGTAAGTGGGAAGGCCCGTGTGAGCTTATCGCTTGGGGTTGAGGGTGTGCCTCCATTTCCACAGATACTGGGTATGATGGATACCTGCAAGGTGCATTCGCCCTGACCTGTGGCACCAAAATCGGAATGTGGCCAACAGGCAACTTTCAAATGATGGTCAGGATGCTGATTGTCATTCAGATGAATTTTCTACAAAGTAGGGAACAAGTATTCTATCTCTTCTTTTGTTTCTTGAGTAGCGAACGTTAAGTTAGACTGCCAGTTCTTTGAGCAGACTAACAATGTTTTGCTTACTGTATTAGAATTAGTAAGTGACTCCTTGCAAGGATGAACAGCAAGACTTGGTGTTGGTGCATGGATGTGATTGTGAAGAATTCAATAGTATGCGCCAGAGAATCTCCTTGACCATTCTAAGCCAGTGTCCTATTGAGGTTCTATCTAGTAAAGGGACCTCTTGTATTGTGTTTGTTTTTTCCTGCAAGGGCCCTGCAGGAGACTACAAATGCTACCTTCCACCTTAAAAACAAAAAGGATGAAATGTGGGGACTGACAGTGGTCAGAAGATAGATTTTTAGGCTTCAGGCACTAGCTTGACGCCTGTAGGAAAGTTAAGTACATAACTCACTCAACTCTGGCCTGGGAAATCAGATGGAGGAACCCAAACAATCCTTGTAGATATTTTTTCCCTGACACCTGACGTTTTCGAACTTGTTTACTGGCAAAGATGTTTAGAAAGAGGTGTCAGCTCTAACAACCAATCGTAACGCTTGTATCGAAACACTGTATAAAAGAATCTGTCTTTCAATAAACTTCTGCTATACGCCCTCCGATCAGAAGACTCAGAGTCTTGTGTTGTTACTCCTGCCATCCGGAATCCTAATGATACAAGAATGTCTAGATCCTTTCCAGAGTTAAGAGTAACACAGGCCTAGGTGTGCTGGAAAGACTACTAGGCTATGTATGTATTACTGGAAAACAAAAACTGGTTTGAAAGGAAGTAATGAATATATTTAAAACTGTAAGTCGAAAAGATTCAGAAGTTTTCCTCTGTTGTTAAAAAGAAACATAAATAGTTCAACAGTGAGGTGTAAAAACCACCTGCAAGAAGGTTTTGACTTCCATGAAGCTTATTTTGGATAGCTAGGATAGTATTTGAAAATTATCGTAACTAATTTTTCTTTACGCAATATCCAATAAATTTTGCCTTGATTTGTATAATAAAAATGCTTAGTATTTGTGTGTTGACTTTGTGGCTACAAAAGCATAATGCAAACAGAAAAAGATATCACTAGACATTTCCAGCTTGACTTCAAACAAACCAATTCTGACAGATTTTTCTTTTTTAACTGTACATGTCTAGCTTCCAAAATTACAGGAGATGAAGATGGTGCAGACCACATCATAATTTCTGGAAATTCAGCTTTGAATGACACAGATAATTATACAATTAACATTAACATTAATAATAATAAAAAATTTTTGTTTTATGAAAACACCACAAATATAAGTTTCCAGAGCTCCAAGGCTTATTAAAAAATAATCCTAAAGAAAGTTCAACATACAAAATGCAATTGTCCACGGACACCTGTTTTACTTTACGTCAACCACTGTCTTAAACAGTGCATCTTGCATGCAGCCATGAAGAAGATATTGTCAAATGTTCTCCTTTTTTCATCTAACTTTTTAAAGTATATGCTGAAAGATTTGCACAGGACAGTATAAATGAGTAAAATGAATAAAAGTTTGATGAGTAACTTAAAAGAGCCCTCAAGAGAGACAAAATACCCTCAACATTAAAAACTGCATTCAAAATAATGGGTAGTGTGCTTTGAACCCTCAGCCCACCCACTTCCTTACTTCTCTTGTTTTTTTGAAATAAAAATACAACATACAGCTTGGGCTTTAAGACAAAAGAATGGTGTTTACTACCCTAGGATCTGTTCCTTAGGAATCTGTAAATTTTGTCTTCATTTACACCACCTATTATTGTGCCTTTGCTCATAACAGTAACTGAACAAACATACTTCTGTATTCAACGATATTCCTCTTCAACACAAAATAGAGACTTTGAATCCTTCATGGAGCAGATCAACTTAGCCCTACTTTGAGATTGAACCCTTTCTCCCCTTTGACCCCTAAAGTGCTTCTCACTCCCCTGGGTGCCAGTTGTGCATGACTGCTTGCAAATGCATTTAGAAAACACCTAGGAATGGACTGGTAAAACTTTTTTTTTTGAACTCATGGGTTTTGTTGACAATTGCTTACCTCATTATCTGACTCCACAAGCACTTGATCATATTCACTAAGCGCTACTAGGAACATGATAGATGTGACATTTTCAAAGCAATGTATCCATTTTCTTCTTTCTGATCGCTGGCCTCCTACATCCACCATCCTGCAAAATTAACAACCACATCAACTCCATGAACACCTTAACAGATAAACACCCAACCACAAACACAACAAAATTCAAGGATTTAGTTAAAAATACAATTTGGTTTGGTTTTCTTAATGATTTTTTCCCACTGATATTTAATAGAATCTGTTGTAAGCAGACAGTTAATCATGTTTGCTTTAAGTCTGATGGGTTTTCTGCATTTGAACTATTTCGAGTCTCAAATGCCTCAGAATGATGAGATATAAAGGTCTCATGAGCAATGATTTGGCAATGTATGCCCCATGTATTCAGCAACAGACATGAAACAGACAGTGGACCACACTTCCCCCCCACACACATCAGAATCAAAATCCACAACTTGTTAAAGCTGCCCCATTTTAAGCAGACAAATAGAAAACAATATGTATCTACTAAAGGTTTTGATAGACAACATTAAAACTCATGTTTGCTTGCAGTGTACTCCCACTTCATCCCATGTCTTAATGCAAACAAGGGTGTCTAACTTGTAATTACAATTCTGTGGTTATATTTTAAACAACTGTACTTGCACTGAAGTAGGATGATACCTCTCTAAAAATCAACTACACAAATGGTAACCTTTTATTCCATAATTTACATGAATGACAAGGACATACGGTTGTATTTTCAGATTATTGCGCACAGTGAAACTTCAATATATATTATTGAAAAGATGAATTGCAGATTTTCTATCAGTAAAAACTACTCTCAAAAATAACAAACCTAATTGTCTTTGATCCTTCTGACATCTTTAACATGAGCTCCTAAATATACGTGGAAAATTACATGAGGATAAATTGACCAAGCTCAAATTTTAGAAAGAGAATAATTGCTTTTTATGTACTTTAATCCAATATCCTTACTTGGCATTGCTAATGTAAAAGGAAACAAAAGAAACAAAGCAAGTGAGTGCTAAAACTTTTTTTCCTACCTGAAAATGACACTTTGTAAGTCGAATGGATATTCAATGATCCCCGTTGTTGGGACTCGAACTCTGAGCACATCCTGCTGGGTTGGCAGATAGGTGGAATCTGCTATGCGGTCCAAGTCATTAAGATAGCTATAAACAGGGAGAAACAACAGGAATGCTAGACAGTGACACCATCATCCACTGAGGAAAAGAGAAAGGAAAACTTGGGAGGGAAATGGGCAGTGGGGCAGGAAGAAGTACAACAGAAAAAAAAAGCATTATCGGCAGAAAAGAGGGGATGAAATATAAAAATGTACTCCATCCCCACTTATTTAGGTTCAAGCTAACTCTACAAGAAAGGCAGCATAATTATTATGGGGTTTTTTTCCTATACAAAAAGCTTGGCTTTCACATGTAAATTCACTGAAGTTGTCAATTACGTAATTCTAGGAAATTTAGAGACATAGTATTACACAAAGTATAAAAAATATAAAATTTCTTCAAATATGTAATGTACTTCTTGATATTAAGTCCGTAGTGCCTACATACGCACACCTGGATAAACTTAACATGAACCTTCCAAAGAACAATAGACTGCTATAGAATAGATAGCAATCTAGAGCAGTCTGGTATAACTGACTGATAACAGATCATTACCAGTTATAAAATGACAAGATGAAGAGCAGTTTTGAGACTAAATTAAAACTGGCAAAGTCCAACCACTGACAATTAAAACACCCTCCAGATCTTGTTAGCAGAAAGCAGCACAAACTAATTAGTGGGATCTCTGCACCTGAAGTCCTGATTCACATGGAAACTTCTGATTAGGTTGATAAGCCTGCAGTACTTGAAATACAGCCCAGTTGGCCAGCAAATAACCCAAAATTGCTATAAAATTACTTGTAAAGGTTCAGTAACTACAACATAGAACTATTCTGCTTATTGCTTAACGGTGAGATTCAACCATAAAGCACCAGTGTACTGAAGGTTTTAATAAGCTGTCCCAAAAAACATCCTCCAAAAAAAGAAGGTTCCCATTTGTGCGTCCAGGAGCTGGACATCTCATGAAGTCAGTGCACCAGGAATCCCACACTCTCCCTGTGGTGGACATGTAGCAGAAAGATTGCCACAAGAAACCAAATTCTTGACATTTGGCCACTCCACAGCAGAAAAATAATCTACAGTTAGGTACTGACAAGATAAACTGATGTAGGGATTCCCTCATTCATTCTAGGAGATGAGAGCAATGGTCTTGTAATTTATTAAACAATGATGAAATGTCACCAATTTCTGAACATGTTCTTTTTCCTGCAGTAATTAGTGAAGGAGCTCTTTTTAAATAAAACCACACAAGAAATAATCAGTCTTAGATGTTCTGAATTACTTTTTAATAAAATAGTATGAAGTTATCCCGAACAGTGACAGAAACAAAGAAGTTTAATTTCTATCTTACAGTAAAAATACAGAAGAATTTGTTAGCTTTGGGGAAGAGCCAAATTATTATTGACTCAATTATAAAATGATCAAATTTCCTTCACTATGATTTTATTAATGGAGTATCAATTCAATAATAAATACCAATGTGAGAAAGATGTATTGAACACTATATCTCAGGTAAGCCAGAAGGTACTAGTCTGAAAATATTTTCTGAGAATTCTAATTGGTTTCTGGCAGTGAGAAAAAGGCTTTAGAGTCTGAGCACTGGATCTGCCCTCAGGGTTTTTTACACAAAAAGCAGCAGGAACAACCTCATCAATTTGTTGGCGGAAAAGGAAAAAAAAAAAAGAAGGAAAAAAAAAACCTAAAAAAGAAAAAAAGAAGACTGAAATCCATAACCATCACTGTAAGAAAGTGACAGACCTCGAACTAGATTCTTACTCCCTCCCACTCACAGAAGAATTAGTTTTGTGATGAAATTTTGGAAGGAATAGAAAAGCATTGCCAGTCATTACGTGCTACAGTGGTATTCATAAGAGCAAGAGAATTTTAACTGAATAAATCCGCAGGTGGCCCATTTACACAGTTGTCTTGTTGCATTCCTTTGGCAAGCTTTAGCTGTGGTCTCCAAGGTGAGTCTGGTTACTGCATCTCTGCACAGTGGACGTTACTAAGGTATCTGGTAACGCACATCTGGCTGATTTTAGAGAGGTGATAAAGCAAAAAAATACTATTAAATTGTTATGTCTCACTTGTGTTTCTAGAAATCGATAAATGAGAAGATGAGGTTTTGTGGGGTTTTTTTGTCTGAAGTTTTAGAAACATTACTTTATGCTTAAAAAATACTTAACTTTCCCTTGTCCTCATCCTTTATGCTCAAGTTCTGCCCACTCAGTAACCAAACTCAGGTCACTACCTTTTCATTCATTTCACCTGTAGCCCCCTACAGAGCCTACACAATCTACAGAAGAGTTCATATGTATCCTTACAGAGTCTTACCTAATTCCCTGGATTTCTTCACTTACCAGATTAAAGAGTGTTGGGCTCTCTAAGAACTGTCCTGAATTATACATTCAAACCCAGAATCAAGGAATTAGTGTCAAAACCAGTAGGAGTATCTCACAGAAAAAAAATCAGAAGAGTGCACCAAAACCCTTAAAAAGAAAGTATTTTTGACAATCATAATCAGAATCTACAGGCTAACAAAAGCCATTTAGAATACATACTGCATTTTTTTTTGTTTTCCAGTAATATTTAGCCCCTACCACTTTTTCTTCTAACTTGAAACTTAATAAACGAATGTATTATTGTATCAACTTATTTAAATGAAAATATCCCAGGTCTTTGTTGTAAAATTTTAAGTCTTTTATCATTGCTATTTTAATGCTATGACCATACAGCAAATTGTCAATGAAATTCTTTCTAGATAAAAAAAATGGTTTTCATTTCGATTTGTGGTTTTTCTGTTGGTTTTGGTGGTTTTTTTGTTTATTTTTTTTCCCCCCCTTTTTTGAGTTTCTTCACATTTTATTTTAACAGAGACACCTCTGATGAAAAATTTCTTGTGCTGGAATTCAGATTTAAATGAAGATTTGCACTGTTGCTCTGAAGCAAAGGAACAAGTATTTTCTGCTACTGACAGTTCTGCAGACAATTACATTTCCTCTTACCCCATGAAGATATGTAACTTCACATTC
This sequence comes from Acrocephalus scirpaceus scirpaceus, assembly GCA_910950805.1. Classification (NCBI taxonomy): domain Eukaryota; kingdom Metazoa; phylum Chordata; class Aves; order Passeriformes; family Sylviidae; genus Acrocephalus; species Acrocephalus scirpaceus. The sequence continues at coordinate 31,630,399 of OU383776.1, forward strand.
TGCTATCAGCTTCAGAGGGATTAAACATGTTTCTGCAAATCAAACTGAAAGATCTGCCAGCAACTGCAACACAAAGTTGCCTTCAAGATATTCTAAAATCACAAAAAATGTTGCAAGTCTCTTTTAAAGTTTACATAATCTCTAAAATAAAGTAAGAATTTAAAAAACCCTTCTATTTTCTTTAAGTAAGAACACCTATCATTGGGATTGACATCAGGATCTTTCCATTTTATGCATTGTTTCATATATTGTCTGAAGACTTTTGATAAATGACAGAAATAAAATGTCTTTTCATGCAGGTGCAATCTTCTTAAAATACCAATGAGAGCAAATAAGCTCACATAAGCTCAATATATTATCATAACTTGTGTATTAATTGCAAAATCCTATATCTCTACACCCACAGTACATACAAAACCCAAGGCATTTTCTCTTTATGAAGCACAAGAACGGACTTTTGCATTGCATTAGGAAGGGTGGGGTAACAGTCTTGATTATTCTAAACAATTGGTTGTTGAGCTGAGTCACTATTTCAAAATGTTGAGAGGGAATATGTAAGTGAATGCATCTGACTACATAAAAAGAAAAGACAACTAGAATACAACTAATATTAAAAGACATACTAGCAGCACACACCTTTTCCACATACTACTATTCCTGTAACATTGGAAATTTATTATTTGTCTTACCATGGTTTATTTGCTGTCACAATAAAGACTTACACTTTCAAATCTTCCTTGTACCAAAATAATTGGATATTTACATTTTTTTTTAATCCTCATGGAGGCTGGGATTTTAAGAAATTCCCTGATCAGCAGGGAAGTGCAGCATTGCACACGTAAGCTTTAAACACCCTACAGCTTATTAAACTAGTGATGTATTCATTTTTAAATTACTTTATCAGGCAGCAACTTTAAATTAAAACATCAAAAGTGCTAGCTAATGCCAACTGTCTTCTGCTTTCAACTCTGTTGCCTCCAGACCACCCTAGCTGCTCCTCTGCCCATCCCCAGCTGCCAGCTCTTTCACTTGTGCAATAGCTTGATAACACATTTCTGTCAAAATTATTTGGAATAGTGATGAAACACTACTGAAATTGTTCCGATTACAGTTTATTTGATGGATATGTCCTGGGATGGGGCAAGTCCATAAACTCCAGCAGGAAAGCAGGGTGGAGTTACTTCCTCCACTGGCTTATCTGCAACCAGAAGAGAACTGCTATGTGAAGTGTGTTGGGTTTTTGAATGCAGAGATGAGAAGTAAATGAAAATGAAGATTCTGATGGGCTTTTGTATGTATCTGCTTACTAATAAACTGATTCACTGTGGCTCAAAAGCACTTAGCTAATGCAGCCCTAAAGAACTGACAACTATACTGCCATCCTGGGCAAACAAATACTACATACAAACAAAAAATTTGAACACCTAAGAGATATGCACAGTGTGTTTTAGGGTAGATGCCCAACTCAAAATGAATTACTACAATCAGTCTTACCAATGCACCTAACTCTCCAATGTATACTACAATTGGCTACATATGCACTTTTGCAAACAAACCACAAGACTTGACGTAGCTACAATCTTACACAAAAGGAGAGTAGCCAATAATTGCCCAGACCAGGTATTTTTTCAGTTTATTAGCTTAAAATTTTAAAGTCATAACAACAATATGGGTGTTGAAAATGCCCTGGAAGCCATCCTAAGGGCTAGTGCAACAGTGAGTAACCACCAGCATTACCACAAGAAATTAATTTGTACAGGTAGTAGCAACTGAGCAAGACATTTAGGTCTCAGCTACACCGTACTCAAGAGTTCATTTTCACCACCTACTAAGGAATCTTGTTTTGATGAGTCACACTGTACCTATATGGCCTCTCACCCAAACAGAACCTACTCTGCCAGGCATTATAGAAAGGAAAGAAAATGGGAAAATGCATGGTTCTTAGTAAATTTATAACACAGACCAAGTTTCAAAGTTAATTGTGTCTGTAATTAGTTTTAATAAAAATGAATTTTAGTGGCTGATGAGGTAATTTTCCAGGAGGTTGCTACAGCGACAGGCAGAAGGTGCATTACTGAGGCGATGAGTATGTAATGAGCTGCTGGCAGTGGACCTCCCTTGACGTCAGGACAAGCTGCCAGCATCTAGCAACAAACCTGTGATCTGCATTCTGATCAGAAACAGAGGAAGACTTTTGTTTCCAGTCAGCACCAAGAGCGAAGTAATGGTTTTTAATGCATTTTACTTCACCTATGACAAGATCCAAGCCTGCAGCCAGCTTCATCGAAGCTGCCAAGTTATGGAGGTGCTAATAATGCCCTTGAAAGAAAGTGCAAGTCAAAGGTACTCTCGGTCTACCTTTCCAAATAAACAGCAGGAATAGGATTATGGGAGTAGACTGACTCTGACTTTCCTACATGTATTTCCCATATAGAAATCAAGCAAGGAAGTGAGACTCCTAAGCTTAATAAATAGACCAGAATTGTTTTAATCAGTTCTTTAATAAACTGAGTATGACTCCAGTCACCATGAAGAGGTAGTCAATACTGATCCTTATCTTCCTAGGGCTACATCACCTAATGAAGACAGGCCATCAAAACTTACTTGAATTTTCTTTCAGAAATTAAGATCTTGGAGCACCTTCAATATGGGGCAGACACTTCAAAGAAACATACTCCTCTCCAGCTATGAGCTACTTACCAGCATCTTTGAGGTCAGATTTTTCCAAGTAATCAGGTGATAAAGAGGCATTTTCTAAGGAATGAATCTATAGGATGAATTTTGTAACATTAAACTCTGTTCAGTCTATAGCCTAATTGATCAGGTGCAGGCACTAAGGCATGGGCAGACAAAGGCAGAAAAGTTACAGCCCTCAATCAAGCTCTAACATCATTTCCCTTTCTGAGGTTAAACATGAGACTAGTCTGCTCATCAGTACTGTCTAATAACTTTTCCTGAACTCAGCAGGCAAAACTGATGTAGCAAGGTGCTGAATTAATACTCACTAGCACACTATCAAACCCTGTGCTTAGGAGTCTGAGAGACACTTTGAGCACAGGAGTCCCTGGAGAGCAGAATGCCTGTGAAACACTGCTGAGGAGAATGGATCTGACTGGCACCATACCAGGAACAGTATGTTATAAATCTCTAAGTAAAACCAAACATGTTGAGATAGAAGGAATTATTGGCACTGATAGAAAAGTCAGTATAAAAGCAGTAAAGATGATTTGTTATCACCCAGCCAGCCAACACATCTCTATGGGAAGAATTAAGAGTACCAGGAACAGGGAAGGGACAAACCTCAAGAAATTCTATGAATTCTGTTGTTTAATGCAAAAGCTTGGTGATTTCAGTGTAACCACAGCTATAAAAGCAAGCTTTTCACATGCAAATGCTTTCTCACTGCATTCAGTGACAAGACAGATTTTGGTATGATGGTAATGATAAACATTTTCATCTTTTCAACCCCAAAGTTATAAGGTTTAATGCAAAAGAAGGTTCTTTTCCTCAAGATTAAGACAGTTCATGGGTGTGACACTGTCCAAATGCTGTTTCATACACAGACAGTGGCAGCGCAAGAGGAAATAGAAACCTAACCTAATCTGTGACTAAAGATAATTAGGCAAGATTTAATATGATTTATGTATTTCTGTCCTTTGGAGCCTGGCTATTCCGAAGCGAGGTGGGGCTATACTCCATACTGTTGTTGGGGTTTGGTGTGGTTTTGAGGTGGGATTGGAGTTTTTTTAGTTTGTTCTGCAGAACTTTAAGCCAATTGATGAGGCCACTCCCCTAAAAAACCCTAGCAACAAATCTTGACCATGTGCTGAAAAACAAAAGCCTTTCTTTTTTTACATCTTTGAGAAAACATACAACTAGCTTGACTTTCAGCAGCACATATGCAAAATGCTAAAGCTGCTGTAGCAGGAGTTCTCCTGCCTCAGAGACTTGCCAGAATAATTGACACAAGTATCCTCTATGCTAACACGCAGCAGTCCAGTAAACGGAATCATTTTTCAGTGTACAAAACTAAATGTAAACAAGTACTGGCTGTGTTCTCAGAACTTCTGTAAAGGTTTGTGTGTCTAAGACTCTACACCATTGATGGAAAGTTGAGGTAAATTACCAGTTTCCAGAACTATCTCATCCTAATCTATAGTAAACACAATAAACCTATGATTGAAGCGAGGTAGGAAGAAGTCTGCACAGCATTGTTTTTAATCCAAATTCCACCCAAATACTACCTAGCTGTCTTCCTCAATTTCCTACATCACTAAAAGCCAACCTTACCGAAGGTTAAAAAAGACAAGTCACCAAATAAACAAATGCTCAAGCAAATTTTTCTTTTTAGAAAATGTGATGTAAAAATTATAGTCATTAAGAACATGTCATGTGGTGCATGAAAAAAGCATCCTGAAAGAAATACATACTGCATACTGTTTTACACAAGCCCGTTTCCCTTTCTGAATTTTCCAAGTTCTGTTGCATAACCTGCAGTTTTTCTATGGAAAAAGCAGTACTTTGGTATACATGTCCCATCTTTCTTCAGACATTGCTTTTATTTTGGGACTATATCTAAGGCATAAGTTAGGATTAGCATGGTTCTGCTGCTAGTACTTGATCTTTGAAATTCAGACTTTCATTTTTATCTGCTGTTTCTGCTTTACCCGAAACCTTACATAAGGTCGTGTAAACTGTGAATACACAAAAGCAGAATCTACAATTCTACAACACAAAGTGCCCTTTAGGACCTTCAGGTACATTTTTACAAATGAAGGTAAGCAAGAAATAATCAACAGCTTATTGAATAATAATGTACCTAGGCATCTTTTAAATTATGACTATATGGCTTTTTCATTGCAATCTAATGACTGTTACACAGATACTCAACAGCTTATTGAATAATTATGTACCTAGGCATCTTTTAAATTTTGACTATATGGGTTTTTCATTGCAATCTAATGACTGTTACACAGATACTCCTGACAGTTGTTTAGAATTTGCTATCAGTTCAGCTGCACAGCAGATCCTGATTTTAGTGGGACAGTATTACTTCTGCTGAAAGAGCCGTCATGGTTTAAGAGTGCCCTACACCTTTATGAAAAAAAAAAAGATTGCTAAAGGCAATGCCAAGAAATGGAGTAAACTGCATTAGTAAAAACTTAAGATTCACAAGATGATCTTGCCCCCTGTGTGCCCCCAACCACATTGTATTTAACAGGTGCTAATTCCACTGGAATTTACCTGTTTAAGAAGAGTACAACAGAAGGAAGATGATATTTTCAGCTGGCAGGTATAAATGAATTTTTAGCTAAGGTTTTGAAAATGCTTCAAACTCAAATGGAATACTGTAATAGAAAAATTACTAGATGACCAAAGCCTTACAACTCCTGCAACAGTTTTACAAAAGGTGCACTTTACTGAGCAGACATCACCAGGTTTCATCTCTTTCTTTCCTGTTAAAAATCATTGATATGCTGTAAATGACCTCAAATTCACACCCTTTAGCTCTTATTACATAGTAAAGTATGGGAATCTGCACTTCTATACTCACTCTCCAACTACCTCAGCTCACAGTATATGCAAAGCTGTGCAACTGCAGGAACCGAGCTGTTAAAGGTGACCGCAAATACATGCATGAGAATACTTCATGTATGACCGATGAAGCAGTACATTACATAATAACTAAATGCGCTATAGATATCCACTGGTATAGCCAACACACTAAGGGGAAAATTATATTTAATCATCTGAAGTGTTAGAAAACATAGTCATGGAGGGGAAACTGAACAAATATGCTCAGCACTTGTGTAGCAACTAGAAAGTCCTTGGCTGGAGGTACACCGTGGCCAAATACTTCCATTTCATGTGGCCAGAGAAAGATGAAATTGAAAATATGAGCCAAGCAAGGCTCTGGGGCACTTTTTAGGTCTTAACACTTCCTACATTTTGTTCATGAATGGTAAGCCCTTAGTGTCATACTGGAGAAAAATGGTGATGAATCTTCAAAAATTCCAATTGCAACCCAAATTCTTGAACACAGAAGACTATTGCCTCTCCTTTCCTTAGCCTTTGCAAAGCTATGATACAATCAAACTGTTGACTGGTAACCTTTTTACATTTGGGTTAAGGTCTAGGCATGCGTATAGTATATTCTGAATGATCTTGTCACACACAGCTACTACTAAAGGCAATTTTCCATGTTATTAGTTTACGTCTGTCTCACACTGTGAGGCAGCACCTTAAAGGGAAGTAATTTGATGGTAATTTAGTGGGCAAGTCACCCTGTAATGCACATGGGAAGCACGTAACATCTATATACCTCATGTGCTCTTGACTTTGCTACAGAGCAGTCTAAAAGTTCATTTTAAAACAACATGAACACCCAAACTTTGGAGCTTCCAATGGTCAGGAAAGAGAATAGAATGTATTTCTTAAGCCTCCAAGAAGTTCAAATTAATTCCCATAATGCAGGGAATTTTCTTTTATAGACACTATCCCCACCTCTTCTAGTAAACATACATTGGATGTATTCTTCCACAGTACAAGCAGTGGGTATAAAACCATCAAAAATGAAGCTAAAAATTACTAAGAATGACAAAGCAGTTCAAAAGATGGCAGAAAGTAAAGTATTATGATATACAGGACATATTAGAAACCTGAAATGTAACTTAGAAACAATAAAGTAAAAGGACAACTATGTATACTAAGAGAATAATTCAGGTTGCAAAAGACATCAAACATCGAGTCCAACACTTTTCAATCACCACCTTGTCACTTAGACCATAATACATAGTACATCAAATTACTTCTTGAACAACTCTAAGGATGGTGACTCCACTGCTTCCCTGAGCTGTCTGGTTCAATGCTTAACAACTCTTTCCAAGAAGAAATTATTCTTGATGCTCAGAAAAATGAACATCAGCTGGTGCAACCTGAGGCTATGTCCTCTTGTTCTATTTCTTGTTACCTGGAAAAGTGTCTGACCCCCAGCTGACTACCCTCTCCTTTCAAGGCAGTTGTAGAGACTTAAGTTTTCACCTGAGCCTCCTTTACTTCAGGCTGAAGACCCTCAGTTCCTTCAGCAGCTCCTTCAGCAGCTCCCTGGAGGACTTGTGCTTCAGACCCTAGTTCTGTTCCCCTTCTCTAGACATACTCCAGCCCCTCAGTGTCTGAGCTGCAATAAGTGGGCCAGAAGAGGGCACAGGATTTGAGGTGTGGCCTCAGCAATGCTGACTGCAGGGGGATGAACCCTTCCACACTCCTTCTGATACAAGAAATACCAGATGTGGTCCTGCTGACCACACTGTTTCTGATCCAAGCTAGGATGCCATCGGCCTTCTCGGCCACAAGCTGGCTCATGTTCAGCTGCTGTCAGCCAGCACTATGAGGTCATCTTCTGCTGGGCAGCCTTCCAGTTACTCTGCCCCTGCCTGTATCACTGCCTTGGCCTGCTGTGACCCAAGAGCAGCACTCAGCACTTAGCCTTGTTGAAGACTGATGGCAGAAAAAAGCAATATAGGCAGCAGACTGAAAATACTACTACTACGACTACTACGACTACTATGACTACTACTACTACGACTACTACTACTACTACCACCACTAGTATTACTATAAAAACACAGCAGAAAACTACTGAGAAGATGAGAGGCTTGTGCAAAGGATGAACGAAGAACACATCTGCCATTAAAACATACACTTACCAGACACATATGCTGACAAGAGAGCTGGAGGACAACAAACCATTTTCCTTCATACATCAAGTCAAAAGACAATGAGCACAAAGTGCTTGTTTCCGTCTTACTGTCTTGTGAATCCCAGTAGCAACTTTTAAGCAATTTGTTTCCTTGCTTTGTGACAAGGATATAATGCTAATAAATTTGTTTGGGTGTTTTACTGATAAACACACATACTGTACTTTTGAAACAATGTTTCTTTTGTGTCTGCTGATTTTTTTTTAGTGGACTTACATACCTGGAAAAAACTCTACTTGCAAGCATAAGTATATGCAGAAGCTTTTCTAAAGACTCATACACAGTGATTACTAAGTCTAATTTAAAAGATTTTGCAGAAATCCATAGTATGAATTATAATAAAGTCACCAAATCTAGAAAAACTCATGGTAAACTGCTAAACTTGAGCTTGAGAAACAACCAATCAACTAGCACACATACCTTTTGCAAGACCAATGAACTAGGATTTTTTTTAATAGTTACTTAATGATTATTCCCTACTATTTTTAATGCTATTCAAAAGATCTACTACGGTGACAGTTTAATTAAAAGTAGGTCAAAATTATGGTATTCAGCACAATCTGATCAGAAGTAGCATCAGATCATTACTTCCTACTTAAGAGAGTAATTCTATTTTTAGCCTCTGAGGTACAGTGCACAAAATACATACATTTATTTCAACTTTAAAACCAGTATCACATCTGCTGTGGAAACAAAGTTAGGACCTAAAAATACAAGAAATTCAAAATATGAGACGAACTCTGCTTCACCTTCTACTTAGCTTTGCCACTTATTTCAGTACAGAAACAATGTGAAAATATATTCTTAGTAATGTGTCTCTAAATTTTTCCTTTCACTGTTTTGCAACCTGAAATTGTTCTCTTTATGTAATATTATATTTGTTTCCTTACCACCTAACACCAAAACACAGTATGGTATGTTTGGGGACAGTGAGATTTTAAACAACACAAGAGAGATGCCATTGTACTTTGCACCACTCCACACCTAAATGTGCAAAAATAATGGGTTGGGAAGGTAACCAGGACACAGAACTGCACAGGACAAGAGAAACCCAATGCATAGGGCAAAGGGAAGTCATGGTCTGGTGATAATATCGCAGTGAATCTGGAGGAGACCTATGTCATGCATCCATAGGTCTTCAGCTGCCTAAATTGTACCAGCAAGATCCTAGTAAGTTTGTCCTGACGATTCCCTTATGAAGTGCTGTACTAGATAAGGATGCTCAGACTACTGTGCAGATAAATGTCATTCCACACCTGCCACGTCTAATGTCCTGCTACAATAAGCTTAATGTAAGCTTCATGGTGCACTTTCTTAAATAGGAGGCTTCCATTCACATACACATGCCACGTGGAGACTGGTATTGTATCACTGGAATGATTTTTTTCATAGCAAATACAAAAAAAAGTGTAGAACCCATGGGGGTTTTTGCCATGGCTTTAATAACAAACTATGCTGCATTCTGTAGCACTGCTCAACATCAAAAGGCCTGTTTCTCTGGCAGCAGATGAGAAATTTTACCTGAGTGTATGCTACATCACTAAAAAATAACTAAGATTCATGGAGTAAAACTTCAGGCAGACATCAGATTCCAATGACAAATTTCACATTGTTTTTTAATCAGATTCCAATCCCAAGAAACTGAAGGCGTTACATTTCAGACATTTTTTAGTCACATACACATTTTTATTATTGTTGATCAAGAACAAACAAGTGCTTTCCTGATGTCTTCCTGGCAGCAATGTTCTTTAAAGTTTAGACTTTATTTCCATAATAGAAAGGCAGTTCAGTATAAAACAAATCCCTTTGTTTAGTACTGTTTATCTCACCACTAAGACTGCAAATGCCAGGGAGGGTAAACAGAAAATCTGCAAAATAGGAGTTCTTGAACATTTCAATTTTTATGAATTGTATGGAGGTCTACTTTGATTGCACTTCCAGTATTCACTACTGTCAGACTACACTAAATTATTTTTGCCCATCTTGCCTTTGTGATTGTATGTTGGAAGAGAGTAGGTTGAATAGGTTTAACAAAAAACTCCCCCGTAAAGTAACCATCCCTAGTTAGAATGTTAATTTAAGAGTTTGAATTATCACAGACTGTCATTTTGTGAGATAAGTGCAGATACAATCCTAAAATAGATGTAAGCCACTCCTTAATGCAATTTAGTATGTGTAAATTCACCTCCATTTGTGCTGCATATGCACACAAACATGTACACAGACATACAGTACAGCAAGCCAAAAAGTAAAAATTACTTGGTTAGAAACAGAAAGTTATACATAGATGTTCATCGCTACCATGTACTTACTATTTAGTTGAATCTGATAACTGATATTCCCGTCGTCTATCATAACATTCCTGAATTCCAGGGTCATTCCATAAGCTTCTTATTGCATCTACATACGGGTTCTCAAAACTTGACACCTTCTCTACATCAACTTCTCGAACTAATAGTGCATGAACCTAATTCAAAACAAACAAAACAGTAAAATTTACTTCATTTTGTATGTTTGCAGACAACTCATATATAATGAACAAGATTAGAAATTCTTCACAATGCTTTTTTCATCAATATGTATGTTCAATTTGAAAAATCAAATATCATGAAGATGATTGTGAAGATACAAAAGGAGGCAACCTTTAAGCTAACATGACAGGGAGTGAATTTGCTCACAGGAAAATTGTATCTTTTTAGACTTCTTTCTTTTGGGACACCAATAATTGCTACCAAAACATTGAAAAAAAGAAAAAATAAAAATGACAGACAAAACCGAAGGATTCAGTAAGTACCACCAAATTCAAACTGGTCATTAAGATCTAACTACTGCTAATTCAACTCAATTGTTCCACAACCAAAATCTATATGGTGTAGGTGACTGTTCAGTTCAATACACTTTTGATAACATTTTCCATGGCCTTCTGGGAATATAACATTTTCCCCTTTATTTACCAGAAATCTTGTAAACACTTATTCAATTCTTTTTGGAAAACCATGTCTCATACATTTTGCATCTTCTTCAAGGATTTCTACAAGTATTTAAAACAAGATTCCAGAATAAGAAAACTGGAATTTTTGGGAATGGTAATCATGACATCTCCACTTCAGGAGATACTGAAACAGCTACCATGTCTTCTCCTTCTTTATTCCCCACAGAAATCTATGGGCAGGGTTAAAAACTGATTCTGAGCTTCTAAAGTGTTACAGCTTTAGGCTGGTTTTCCTGGCAATACTCTTTTTGCCACAATCCATTACTTACAAAAGTGCGGCAGTTTTGTATCTAGGCTTCATCATCTCAGTCTTATTATTATCTTTATTATCTCTTATTTTTAATAGTAACAGGAAAATGATGGAATTTCCAAGTTACTAGGAGATACCTGATCCTACAGAACCTACTTCAAAAGAGCTGAAAAAATTAATGTAATTCAGCAGTATTAGAAAAAGGTTCATACTTTTTCTTCTCCTTGGTTAATAGGACTATGTTAATGGTGGTTAGATTTGCGCAAGGCCAGTGAGTTGACATTTCACTACCATGAAGCACTTGCTTTCTTTGGCTATTGGTGTGCATTTAAATAAAAACTAGGTTTTACCAAAATGCTCTATATATTTTCCTGAACTACCACAGTGGTTATGACAACAATAGCAGTTAGCTGGAAGTTGAACTGAGTAAATAAAAATGTTCAATGCCAAAAACGTATTTCACTTTTCCAGGTATAGGAGGAACTAAATCAGCTATCTTTGGGTTTTTTGTGTAAATCAGTGTAAATCTTCAAAATGAATCATCAGCCAAACCTCTGAGGCAAAATTTCATTAACCAAAAAGCTTCTGTCTTCTGTAGCCTTTGTATGAAGCAAAAATGCCCAGAGATCAACCCAAACCATAAGAAGTCAGAAGACTGACCTGTCACCTCTCCTGGGCAATTCATGATGCCATTGAAAATGGAAGGGTAAAGCAACCAAAAAGCAGAGCATGTTTTCCAAATGCCTAATTCGTAACAAAGGTGCCAGGAGATGCCACAGGAAAAGCCAGAGACTTTTCTTCTCGTCACTTTATTTTATTTGTATGTTTGTCTCCTTTGAAAAGCAGGTACCACTTAAGGACTGGAGGGGATAACCATCCCAGAAATTTGATGTTGCCACAGGCTACTGTAGTCCTGTGAATGAACTGAATTATGAAGCAGAAACTGCTATTAAGTCTGAAATTTCTATCATACAAACTCTGCAACAGGATTTCAGACCTAGCTGATGGACAAAGAAAACCACAACTGAACAGGAGAAACTAAGAAACAGACCATCTGCTTGCTGCCAAATATCTTCCCATGGTGGTTTTCTTGTGAAACTCCCCCAAATCTGAATTAATTTTAATGGACCGATGGACAATAAAAGCAAAGTGCAGTAAGGAACTACTTAGATGTTTCCTTATACATTATATTTTTATTGCTAAAAACCATTCACTGCCTAGCTTTGTTTGAGATCAGGACACCAAACAAAGTAGGAAAAAGACAACATTGACACAGTTAGAATGTAAAATGTAATAAAATAAATACAATAATATCACTTTCCTTAAGCAATGTCTTTGGCTTCTAGATCATACTATATAATACAAAAAATATGAATGAAAGCTAAAGCTTCAATTTCATGCAAGAAGCTGGTTCAAATTTTCTACAGCACTGACCTTTAAAAAGTTGGGACCTACCCAGACAGCATATCTATTAAGTTCATTTCCAAGAATTATATGTGCAAACATCCAAAACCGTAACATTCAAAAATTTATGGGAAATCTCAGGAAAGCGATTTGAAGCAGCTTCTTATCTAAAATGTTTATAATTTAATGAATAACTAAACACTTCCCTGCCCATTCTACCATGTACACGGCTTCCCCTCATGGTTCTTCACCACCCTCATGGCCGTCCTTAGGATCTCCACATCTAATAGTTGAATATTCTTGTATTCTGGCACTCAAAACCACACACTGGACTCAAGGTAAGGCCACCGCAGTGCAGAGCAAAGCACGACAATCACCATATTCTAAAATCCCAGCTTCAACTGGGATGATCAAAACTTTGATGATCATCAACTGTGGATGATCCAAACACTTCCTGGTGGGTTGAACTTAAATGCAACTATGGATGTCTATTGTAACACTTAGAGACTGAGAATGCTGCAGCTGTCAGTCAGTCAGTTATCTGCCATATAGTAATTTACATATAAGGCTGCCCAACCCTTACAAAACCTGTTAGAGCAGCATCTTCCTTACCATGGCTCCACTTGCAACATGAAGATATAAACAACTATGAAGGCATGAAGGGAGAAAAAAGGGTGTATTATAGCTTCTTTGTTTTTTCATAGTGAAAGGGCGAAATCTCAATTGGGTGAACTGAAATCCATTAGAATTTCAAATCAACACAGCCTCTGTAAACTAACCTGTGACGTGGACTCTACAATCACCTTAGTAATGTCATTATGGGGCTACTGTAATGTTTAAAACACTACACAAACATGCAAATGAAAACAGTGCATATAATTTGCACTCTAGGTATTACACAACTCTTAAATTAAACCATATTTTAATGATCTTATGACCAAATTGGTTATTTGCAAAACATACCCAAGAATTAAGGTATGGAAAAAGCAGTTGTAAACTCTGCAGGTAAATTCTTTCATGAAGGCAGGAAATTGTATGCCATTTCTGAGGAACTACTCAAAAATCTTACATCTCCAGGCAACCTAACATAATTGTAGTATGGTGGGACATTTTTTCACCTCCATGGAAGTCTTAATTACCAAAGTATTTCCAATGTTTTCTCTGTGTCTGGTATAGAAGGCAATTTACCATGGATATAGTACCATTTCAGATACACTGGCATTTCAGAGACTTTGAGCTTGACGTAAATTACAGATATAACTTTGGTTTTCAAAAGTAAAATGAAACTGAAACATATTCTAATATTTGATATTATTTGACTACATTTAATTAAAAACATTACAGTAATTTCTGGTCATGTTTAATTCCTTGTGCTGCTGGAATATGTAGAAAAAACAGTTGAAACAAAAAATACCTGGTATTTGAACAGAGAGGGAACATCTCACTCCTTCTGTCTGCTACACAAGACTTAAACTCCACAGAGATAATGCAATAATCTCCTCAACTGCAGTAACAACAGAGGCAAAAGAGAGAAATTTCACCTTCAGATTTTAAATATTAGTTTTCCTTTTATATTTTTCACTGAGTCTAACTGTTCCACCTGGAGACAGATTTTAAATATTAATTCTCCTTTTATATTTTTCACTGGATCTAGTTGTTCCCCCTATAAATATGAACTAAAATATGAAAAATTTTTAAACGAAGATTATAGGCTCTTTCATCCTTTTTAAAAAAAGTTTTATACCTTTAACTGTCCAGATAGATCCTCAAGCCTTTTGGCTACTTTCTTTCTTAGAAGGTGAGATCATTAAGCATTACAGCTTTTAAACACTACAACTTAGCTTGTTAATGACTGCATAGGGTGTTACACTCTTCAAATACTGGCATGGCTATAAAGACAAGCTGGAAGAGGACATCAGTGTGCAAAAGTGAACAGCAGGTTGCAAAAATCTATCACAAAAAAATCGTAACTAATATTTACTTATGTCTGTGTGCCATGTTGCATTTGCAATGGATTATAAATTAGGCACCTTCATACCTCCTGCTGGTACTAAATGTAGCACCTTAGATGAAATTTTCACACACTGGTCCTAAAATTTTGCAGCTAGTGAATACTTTCCTGATGTGTTCTGTAAAAATGTGTAATTTTTGCTGTTGAGGATCCTAGAAACAGAAACAGCTTTATTCTCTGGAAAACACTTTTGCTTTGTAGAGCTGGGGAAATTCTACGGTTGACTTTGTGAAATATCTTTATGCACCAGGCAACTGCCACATCCTTTCCACTGCTTTGGTAGTTCACCTCCAAAGAGCAGGTTTTGTGTTGTTAGGAGACTAGGTATTCTGTTCTGAAACTAGCCAAGTCTGCTTAAACATCCTACTTGTTTACATTCACTTCTAAAATACTTTAAAAACCCAAACAAACTCCACACATGCAATATTATCCTAACTGTAGACAACAGTTTCAATTATAGGAGTCACTTATATAGATTTAACTGCTTGATTAGGACTGTATGACATTAATTCACAAGTTCAACTTGTTTTCCAGGCTTTGCTGAATTCCTTTTTAAAGAAAACAGAGCAACAAGTAAAATACAGTCCATGTAAGTAGAGATCCAAAATAACTAGCCAAAAGTTATTTTGCTAAGTTACTACTGGGTTTAAAAAGTAAACAGACCCATTAAATCACATTTTGACTTGTTTTCCAAATGTTACTTTCAACTGACAAATTTTCAAAGGTTTTCAGCAGCTGATGAAAATTCTGGTTTCCGTTTGGATAAATCCTTAAGATTCCCAAGAATACAATGAAATAAATCTACTAATGTTTTGACATTATTAAAAATGAATTGTAGCATTTGAGTTTTAACATTGCTAATCTGAACATGAAATGAAACCAAATCTTTTTATTTTAGACACAGTCACTAACAACAAATGACATCTTCATCAAGTCCTTACAATTAATAAATGACAAGGCCAAATAGGTAAAATCTTTTTCCAGCAATGAAACCTATTTAAAAATTTAAATAAAAGCCTCAATGCTAGAAACTAACAAAAACTCTATCAGAATTGAACCAGCATTAGCAAGGACTGGCAACAAGCTCTCCTCTCACAACAGTTTTTGTAGCTAGAAAGAGTTATCCAAATTTCTGCTCCATCTATAAAGATAGTATTATCACCAAATGTTTACAAAAACACATTCAAGCACGGAGCTCTAAGCAACCTGGTTAAGTGGAAGATATCCTTGTCCACAGCAGGGCAGTTGAAACTAGATGATCTTTAAGGTCCCTTCCAGGTCATTCTATGTAAATACAATAATATTTTCAGAAAGATATCAATGCTCTAAGTTTTTTTTCCCTGTGTTCTTTGTCTTCTTTTTTCTCCAGAGGACAACTTTTAAGCTGAGATCATCAAACCATTTGTTATAATCCTACAAATAATTACTGTACATACAACATAAAACAAAATACTTCTCCCACTTCGCAAATATCTCTCGTTTTTAAACCTTTAAAACAGGCTTCACTGTTTTTGAAGAACAGTGCTTGACAAGCCTTGCAAATGCTAAATTTTTCAGCCAAATTTTTGTATAGTGGTTCAGTTGAATTTACAGAAAAAAATGTTATGGAAACATAGACATGCTGAAACTTTCATTCCATTTGCAAACAAACTTGCTGTACGTCACAAGCCTCCATGAATCTGCTACCTCAGTCAATCACTGTGGTACACAACTAAGTGCATTAAAAAAAAGAAAAAATAGAACGACAATGTTCCAGTACTAGAATTCTCATTTAAGAAGCACACCACTGAACAGAACTCCTGTAAGTCTCACTCTTGTACTCACTTCCTGTGCCTTGGTCCCGCACTACAGACTTTTATTAAGAGTACAAGCAGTGACAGCCTTGCATGGTCTCATGGATTCAAACACCTAGAATTGAGAAGACGATGTGCCTCTTCACAGAGGTCATGGCCAGTTGACTCAGTTTAGCATCTACTTGCTTACACAAAGAAACTGCAGGAATTGCACTGCAATTTTGGACCTAGAGAAGAACCTATTGTGAACCTAGGACACAGAGAAACAAACAGCAGGCTGTTCTTAAGTGAATGTCCAGGTTTTGGCTGGGATAGAATAGTTCTCTCCTTAGCAGCTGGTACAGTTTTGGATTTACTATGACAATAACGTTGATGATACACTGATGTTTTAGTTGCTGTTAAGTATGTTTACTCTAAGGCAAATTTCCCATGCTCTGTCAGGCAGCAGGTGCACAACAAACTGGGAGGCAGCACTGCCAGGACAGGTGATCTGAGCTATCAAGGGGATATTCCATACCACAGAACATCATGGCCAATATATGAACCGGGGAAAGTCAGCTGAGAGGCCCCTATCACTGCTGAGGAATGGGCTAGGCATCGTTCAGCACGCACTGAGCTGTTGTACTGGGCGTCTTGTTTCTCCTGGGTTTTGTTCCACTCTTGCTCTCCTTTTCATTCCTATTATTCTTATTATGATGTTTTATTTTGATTCAATTATTAAACTATTCTTACCTTAGCCCATGTGATTTAATTTTTTTTTCTCTGACCCTTCTCCCCACCATGGATATAGCAATCAAGTGGCTGTGTGGTACTTAGCGCTGGGCTGGGATTAAACCAGGACAATAAAACATGTAATCATATCTGTGTTTCAATTCAGGATAGAAATTATTATGTGGAAAAATAATCCTCTACACAATTCGTACTAATTGGAACTGTCAGATGTGATAAGTTTAAAAAAAAGAAAGTAGAGCATATAAAAGAAAAGCATTTTGCCTCCATATTTTTAAGCCACACTTTTTTATCTTTAAAGGAGCAGAGTGCCCTCTACTGACTAATCCATAACAGCAGAGGCAGTTATTTCAAACTGGTATTTCTAGAAATATCAGAGAACTGGGAGGGTCCCTTTCAAAATAATGAATAATTCCAGCAGGAATTTTCCTCTGTAAAAACTGCAACTTACTTAAATGGTTGCATTTGTGTGCTGTCCAACCAAGAAGACTGTTACCTCACTTCTTGGAAGTAAACTCTGAAAGTGAGCTTCAGACTTACCCTAGGCATGCAAAAATACATGACACCCTCTCATCTACTTATTTTGAGTGTGTTCATTAATCCCTTGATGTTTAGAGCAATGAGTTGGCAAGACTGAAGTAAGGCGGCAAAATGTAATCCCAGATGAAAAGCCATTGATTGAACAGGGTCACACAAAAATTAATTTAGCCCCAAGATGTTAATGATAGCAACCCAACATTATTTTCTCTAGAGAAACCAGAGACATATTATACCATGGCGATGAGTAACTATCTGAAAAATGCCTTTAGGGAAAATTAAAATTAAGTTTTATGCCATGTGTGACCTAAAAAAGTGATAGCTTCCTTATAAATTACTATCTTCTATCTTCTCCATTTCCTAGAAATAAACTGTATTTGTGCTACCTGGTATGAAATGCCAAGAAGAGCTTATTTAAAGGAGGACGGCAAAACACTGCTGACTCCTCTTTCAAGGCTTCAAGCAAAACACCAGTGTCCTGAAACATGCTGCCAACTTATATCAATAGTAAGGAGGAAAAAAACCCAATAACACACATCTTTCCAATAGTGAAAACAGAGAAACATGCCTTCCATTATTAATAGCTTGAAAAGCTATTCACTTTGCTGCCCAGTGTAAGTAAAATTGATTCATATGTATTTTTCAATGATTAGTTTAGCTTATTAACTATTCAGTATTTATAGTGAGAGGTCACAGTGGCCTTTTAAACAATCATTTGGGAAGGCTTATTTATCCATCAAAGCACAACTGGATGAGACTCCCAGGAGAAATAAGGCATGTTCTTTATAAATGTACCATTAGTCATCACATGAGAGGAAAAGATTTTTGAAGGGGTATGTTTGCTTCCTTATAGTACATTTTTAATAACCTACATGGTTTATTTGAAAGCCTGGCTTTCAATAAGAGTGACATCTATGTGAAGGTAAACAAAATTGAGGGCTTTTTCGAATTAATTTTGATTAAACTGCATCTGGAAGAAGCTTGTGGAAGGTGAATAACACAGGTAAGAAAGTCACAAACACAGTCTATTGAGAAAAACTGTCTCTTCATTACTAGTGTATATAACTATATAGAGGTTTTTGAATTCAGTCACCTAAGCCTCCTCTTCAATATACTCTGGAGATTCTCCAACCAACAAGATGAAGATCTACAAGTGAACATGAATGATGAAGCAAACAGTCACATCCAGTCACAATCACAACGCGTCTCCTGGAGTCAACAGGTTCCACTTAGCCACAAATATCTACATTTACCCTCTTAATTCTCTCCTTTTTCTGTATGTTGAATTCAGAAATGTCCAAGGCAATTTCCCAGAAAATCTTCAAAACAAATTTATCAAGTTAATTTAGGGAAGCTGTTGATGTAGAAAAGACAGGCTATTCGAGTTATAGCCTGCTATCCAGAAAGAAGGTTTATTAATAGGCCTTATCTACCCTCTTCTCAAGTATTATCAGAGACAGGCAGCTACTTCGGAAATCAGCATGCAACTACAACAAACACACACAAAAATATTTTTAATTGGAATTACAGTATTAACGCAAATGCTGGTAATAAGAATGAACTGGATGGTTAACAAAAATAACCTGTAATTCGTCTTTAGAACAAAATAATGAACTGTAAGAAAAAAAAGAAAGGATTTTGTTAAAAAAGCTAGCAAAGCAATCTTGCCCTGAGTTATCACCTGATGCTACCATTAAAATTTGTTTTCTTCAGTGGGCTTAAAACACTCTATCAATATGAAAATAACCCTAATTACTTTTTAGACAAGATAAGTAAGTATTTTGTTTCAGACTTCTGGCATAAAATGAATTACGAATTAGATTAAACATTAATTACATTTAGCCTCACTGGATAATTATAGTACATTGATTTCATGCAATCCCCCACCTGTAGAACACATCTCTAACTAGGAACACTTTTGCATTTTTGCAGGTAGGTCAGGACATTATTAATCAAATAAAAGAGAGCATTGCAGGAAGGGAGGAATCAGAAGAAACTTCATGCTGGTTTTGCAGCAACCCAACATCTTCTTCAGAAGTGCGGATCGCTAAATCTGCAAAGCACCACAGCCCCACAATCACCCAAATTTGCAATGATGGTGACTGACCTGACAGTCCATCCCACTGTCAGCACCTGGCAGTTTTTGCATTTAGGTACGTGACCACTGATGTCCTTCAACAATCTCTGCAACGTTACATAAAAAGCAGCAGGAGATTTGCACAGGACAAAACACTCTTCCGTAATTGTCATCACAAATCCTAACATGGAAATGCTATCAGAGGAGGGTAGAAGTTTAAAAGACTAGAAAGATGGAGAATACATGATAAGGACATGGCTCTGCCATCTTCTTTGTATGTTGATGAACTTTCCTTCACGCTACTATTTTCATGTTATTCATAATATATATTCAAATGACCAATTGAAATGACAGATTTAGTTAAAAAGGTCAACACTGAAGAGATAGAGAGAGAACACTTAATGATGCATGTTTACCTGGTAACTATGGAATGTAGCGTGGAATGCCCCTTGTAATAAAGTCTGAATTCTATGATCCAAATGCAATTATCAAAATTGACTGGCTGTGGATTATAGTGGATTATTATAGTATACAGTAGCTGAATAATTCACTACACTGGCATCACACTGGTGGCATTATTTTTAACTGTATAAAAAGTCAATTGATGGAAAGCTAGAA
The DNA here is from genome assembly GCA_910950805.1 of Acrocephalus scirpaceus scirpaceus. Classification (NCBI taxonomy): domain Eukaryota; kingdom Metazoa; phylum Chordata; class Aves; order Passeriformes; family Sylviidae; genus Acrocephalus; species Acrocephalus scirpaceus. The sequence goes on from OU383776.1 coordinate 31,650,567, forward strand.
AATTCACAGTACAGTTCTAAGAAAACATTAAACTTTCTCTTATTTGTGTCATGGGACAAAGGAACCACAGAACTCATGTTTTCCAGAAGATTTCAGTGCTGTTTCCCCTGCATCTTCTTTGTATCAGTGGCTTCCGTTTATAGCACATTAGTTGCTGTAGCTGTTAAACTGCTCCTTATTGAATGGTTTTAAATTTTAGAATATGGCTTTAAAAACCCAACAAAAACCACAACAAAACCCCCTTAGAAAGTAAGATATCAAAATCTGCTGTAAGATTTTTTTCCATGCAGTCCTCCTCTTTGATGAAAAATGGTCTTTTATTATTTTTCAAAATTCAGCAGAACTTTGAAAGCACAGAAGAGACTTCCTTATTTAGGGGACCTATGAGAGAAGGTTACTAGTATATCCAGAGGTCCCAGTAATTCACCACCAAGAGAAGTATTTATCCAAATGTATATTTGGATCAGCAATCCCATTTACCTTTCCTAAAGCACCAATCACAGAACAATAAAATCATTCCATTCTATAAAAATGTTAGTATTTTGAGGTCAGCAATTCTTTTGCACTTGGTAGGCCAAACTCTTTTCAGTTTAAGCAGCAAAAAGCTGGAAGGGTCTGAAGAGTTTCCTCCTGATGGTCAGCACATGACTCAAGTTTAATGGAGGGAAAAAAAATCACATAAAGAACAAAACAGTTTGGACAAGAATGAGAGGCTCTGCCTGTGCACACTTCTGTGGCCGCTGGTCTGCAGAAGCCACTTCTGCCTCTTGCACCTCAATATTACAAGTATTGCACAGTACTGAGAGGTCTCAAATACTGCCTCAGCTCTGACAAGCCACTTGGAAAACACCTTAGTGAAGAAAGAAAGTTAACTAGGTTTGTTAAATGCAGGCTGTTGAGAAGGAAACACAAGTTTAAATAGAATTCAACTCTGACCCAATGAAGACCAAGGATTTGACAAGCAGTGTCATAAAATTGTGTTCATATACATTTGTGGTTGGTGTCTCAGTGCTTTCAGAGATGTATCACTGCTTGTGTTTCTCCCACATAATTTGTTGTCAAACAGGAATCCACAAATTTTGTCATGCCTCCTTGTGACTCCATTGCTGTAACTGTAAGCAAAGCCTTTAATCAAGAAAAATAAATCATATCAGCCTTCAAATATACACAAACTTCTTCATCTTTACAACTTGCAGGATCACTGGCAACGTATTTGGTCTGACACTAATACTTCCATGTCAAGAAAAAAGGAGAACAAGGAGAAAAAAGAAAGCGAATAATGTCAAAATATAATTCTTTAGATTTTCAGCAGTTTTGCAGCCTCATCTTCTGTCTACTGAAATCTAAAGGCAAATAACTGCTGTAATTCTTACTGAATGAGCATTGCAGAAATTACTATCCCTACAAGAACCCAATAAATTAGGCAAACTCCATTAGCATTTTACAGAGATCTGTAAGTTGTGTTGTTCTCCTTGCCTTGTCTTGGATCAGACCATACTGGAAATCCATCAACCATACATATGTGATGAACAACAGTAAGTGGTTTGAAAGGCTGTGTTGCCTAATGACAGAGTTTGTATGTTTACCTCGCAGTCTTTCTGTGAGCATTACTGTGAATTCAGTGGCCTTAATTTATAGCGAGTCTTATTCTGTTCATGCAAAGTACAGCTCCTGAATGCATTTTCCTGTTGCATGTGCCACAAAAAAAGACCAGAAGACCAAAATCAACCAACTGTTCAAACAAAAAAAGTGAACCCAAAATAATGGCAACAAGTAAGAAGAGATAGGAAAGGAAATGACACCTCTAAAGATGGTATCCTGTGGGCAGTGTCAACTCCTACTCCCCTAAGATCATAGGATTATATTATAAAAGGAAGACTGTGTACCCTGAAGTCAGGGAAGTATTAAAAACACTCCTAGAATATTTAAACTTATGCTGCTATACTGGTCTCCCCACTTTCATACACAGATTTGGTGGGTGAGGTAAAACATTTCTTATTTAATAAGAATACCAGAGAAACACAGCTCTTAACCATATTGCTATAGATTTTTTACTATCATTTTCACCGTAAAGGCACCACTATATTGCCTTGTTTCATGTTCACGCATCTAAAGCATCTTGTTACAGATAAGGACAGCTCAGTATTAAATGTTCAAGTGATTTACCAGACTGACAGAAAAGCAGCTGTTGAACCTTAGGGACACACCCTCCAGAAAACCTGAAGACAGATGATGTGAGTAGACCAAGAGTCCTTGCTTATATTAATGCTGACCTTTCCTCCCAACATGAAAAAATAAAGATGTTGGAACAAGCAACAAGCAGAACAAGAACTCAGAGAAACCAAATTACTCATCCAAGTTTCACAGTGACAGCCTGCTATGAGCCTGGGATCCATAGGCAAATGGCATCAAACAAAACAGGACACAGATGCTTCTCCTAAACTGTGTAACAATGGAGATGCCTAACGGCTTCTAGAGAATAGAGGAAGCTGGGCATGCCCAGTGATTTTGCACTTTCATAATTAAATTGCGAATTGTATTTGCAGAATACCAGGGGCTGAATTTGACTGTGGGCTATATTTGGTAATCCCTAAAGTATGTTGTCTGAGTCAGGCTGCAAAAGGAAAGCTGAAACTGAAGAATCTGGCGAGGTTAATAACCGCAGATAAACCAGGAAGCAAGCTGACAGAAGAAAAGATAATTTATGAATGAGAAGAAATCTCCCTTTTTCCATTCCTGCTTCCATTGCCTTTAGATCACATTTCAAAGACAGCTGATGCCAATCCTAAACCCTAAGAATGCCATCACTACAGTTCCCATCTTAACACCTAAACTTTGACAATACTGTACATCTGAAATCTTTACTTTTCGTACTAACCAAAAATGTGTACTTAATCCTAAAAAAAACTTACTAAGCTGCTTGCCAGAGAGATGATAAATAGTCCACTCAGCTGATCCTTAAGACATATGCATCATCACTTTGGTTACAGTTGGATGCAAATACCACAGACATTAATATGACTGTGTGAGAAACCAGTAACTCACTAGAACCTAAAAGAAATTGCAGAAATCTTTTACACAAAAGTACTACAGGAATGTATTTTACAAAAAGGTAATTCACATCTACACCAATTCTAACAAGTTAGATATACCACAGGTAACAAAATTCTGTTCAAGCTACAATATTGTGGTCTGTTCTCCAGTCTAGAACAGACTGATCCTTTTGTGTTTGTACAAATCCTAATTTTTAATTTTCAGAAGACACACACTATTGGAAATCACTTACTCTGGACAACATTTCCCTGAACAAGCCTATCTGAATGCTAGGGATTTTTTGGTACAATATGTATCACCAGCAAAGCCAGTACTGCAACAGTGACTCTGGAAGAGAAAACAAGGTTTTGGGAAGTGCTTAACATAGAAGAACATAACAGACATAAGGAGAAGCAGAAGAGCATGGCTTAATACTGTGAGTAAGTGCTAGATACAGCATATGTGCTTCACTACTTTTAAGTGATGTAGCTGGAAATAGTTCAAAATTCTTAGCAAAAATGAAAACACGGAACTACGTTAGAAAATAGTGAATAGAGGAAGAAATAATGTGAAAAAGACCCGAGACCGCCATTTCTCAACACTACACTAGAGTTTCTCCAACAGGCGAAGAGAGCAGCTCCAGTGCCTTGAATCAGAACTTTATACTGAACTGTGTCTATTGACTTACCTGAAAAATGCATACTTATAGACTATAGAGGGTGATTAGGGAAAAAAAGGAGAAAAAAGAGTCAAACAAAAACCTTTGATATAAAAAACGGCTTTCCTTGGCATGTGAAATGGGTGAAAGGGCCTTCTCCATCTTCTAACTCAAATCTATGATTTCAACTCTTCTATCAATATAGAAAAAACCCCATTGTCCTTAATTAAAACCTGAAATCGCACATTCAGAATAGATTACCTTGCCTGTATCACCCTGAAGATTAATGTCTCAGCTATCAGTAATATTACTTAACTGGCAAAAAGGAGACTTCAACATGAAAAACTATCAAGCACATGCAATTATGTTAATGCAATGGAAAGCTGAGGGAAGGGAGACTTCTGGTAACTTTGGAGCCAGACAGTAACCTTCTGAAATCAGAACTATTAAGCAGACCAACCCACAAAAGTGAAAGCTGTGGAGGAAAAAACCCACCACACAAACCATGAACACACTTATGAACTTTTCATCACTGCATCCTTACCAGTAGTGTTCGCCTTTTTCACCCAAACCATGCTCCTCTTGTTTCCTTAAGAAATAAGAAACCTTCCACTAGCCATTACTTTATTTTTATCCCACACTAAGCTCTTAAAACTTAACAGATATACACAAATAATTGTATAAGAACAGGTCTGATTAACAGCTGTGTCTGCATTTTAAACTCTTTTGTTTGATGAAGGCCTTTTAGGTAAGTTGATAAACTAGCCCCCTTTGAGGAAAACATACAACAACAAGCAACACATTACTTGTTACTGCACTGCAAAACTAACACTCTTTCACATTCTGTCAGACCACAGTTCAGGGGCCAGACATTTATACCTTAACTTCCTATAGAAATGTTTTGGATCCTTTCAGAAAGCTTGTAAGGAATCTAGCTTTTATGTTTCTGAACATCAGTTTATCATATTAAAAAGAGAAGATCAACCAAAGAGATATTGTCTACTGAACCCTAAAGGCAAATAACTCCTGTAATTCTGTACTGAATTCTGTACTGTAGATGGAAACAGCCACCTTATTTTCTGGACATAAACCCTAGATATTTAAATTAAGTTCACTCTTTAGCAGTATGAAAGCTCCTAATGAATCACAAATTTTACTGGATTCCAAAGCTGTATACATTTATCATGCAGTTCTTGAGGAACTGACTTTAAAATAATTGCTTTGGGTTTCCGCTTTGATACATTATACAGATATATATATTTACATCACAACTGTAGCTCCAGATATGCACTGTGCCTGCTGCAGTTATACTCACTAATTAATTTTCAAATTAATTTAGGCTATTGTTTATGGAACATATTTCATCTTTTTAAAAAAAATTTCTTTGCACACTTGTCTGAACAGTGAGAAATACAATACTGGACCCTAATTTTTAATAAATCTATTTTAAGAATAAATTAAGATGTTCCTCCATTTTTCTTTCCTGCATATGTAAACATGTAAACCCTCAGAAAAACTAAATTCAGTGTAGACACACTAATTCAGTAATCAGGCCCTCATTTAGATCAGGCTGATTACAGAAAAAAAAAAAGAGGGAACTGTATTAGAATGAAGACTTGGTTTTTATATTGACTTCCTACTCATGTGTGAGCTTTGCCCTAGTTTGAACCCTGAGTGTGGGACATTTGAGGTGTTCACAGATGGCATGTGTTAACGGAAGTTGTTAGTTATTATTTTCTCAATTACTTAGCCCAGGAATGAGAGATTGGAAAAGACTTCTGAGTGATTTTTGGTCACTTGAGAATAAGTGAGGTACTGCAATTTTCAAGGTGCTAGATTTATTTCTCTAGAGGTCCACATTACAATAAATGTTTATGAAATTGCAACAAACTAGATAACTTAAGATTTATCACTCATGGGACTTTATATACTACTGAATTGAGATTTTCTGCGAGAAGAATCCACCAGAAAGGAGCAACCACATAGACAGTTTGCAAGTAAAGGTGGCAAATGACACAAAGCACCCTTAACTCATTTCACTGTGGAAAATTATGAGAGGAGTGGGCAACCAGGAATATCTGGTGTACTGCATGCCGTTGCAGCTACCTCCATTGCAGCAATCCTTGCCTATCCAATGGCAACAGAGAAGGAAAGATGCAAAAATGACTGTATGGAACATAAATGAGGTAAACATCAAGAAACTTCTGTGGTGTACATATCCTTAATTTGTATTTATTCATGAAATATCTGCTAGAAATTCAGCCTTTTAAAGGGCAACAGCTAAAACCTACATTTTTTTAGGAATGTGGCATAAAATATTTTACAATATTTTAATACAGACAAAATGTATTCAAACTGGAATGTATTGAAAGTGCATAATCCTTTGCTGAACTTCCTAAGTGTTCTGATTTCAAACACCTATACAACAATAATATCTGAATGAAGATACTTATTACACATCCTTTCCTGTATGCATAATATAAATTCTTTCTAAAGCTGAGGGAGACTAAGACTTGCTGTATATAAATAAATCTCAGTTATTGTGTCTGCAACTCTTAAAGTGAGACCCAGTGTTACATCAATTTTGCTCCTCTTTCACTAAACAAAGAAGAGTTATGTATTTTTTCCACTTATACAAAAATTTTTGAAAAATTGAAATCTTTAAATGGTGATTCATTGGTTCATTTTATTAAAAGATTACATCTTAATTTATAGTTCAACAGAATGGGTTTGATTAGAAGCAAAATATGCTAATTCAATGCAAATTTCGCCCTTTCTTTTAATCAGTATGAGAAACTTAAAACTCTCATTCTTTCTTCCACACATTATTTATTGAAGAAAATGAAGAAGTGTTCATAGTCAAGAACTCTAAAATAAATTCTGCAACTGAAAAAGGCCCTTCCCCTACATATGCCATATACACCTTTCATGACACATTACCCAATAAAAAAAGGAGGTTATTAAGTGATTTGTCACTTTCTGTAACCATTCAGCAGTATTTAGATTTGGCCGCATATGCATACCTTACTAAAATACAACTGAAAAACACCTGCTGGATGAGTTGAAGTTTCTCTTCACACTACTCGTTTTTCCAATGCTGCTTCTTTCTTTATCAGATAATCCTGTTTTGTGAGTTCTGAATATATTAAAGTATTCTCAAGACAGAACATTCTAGCCCTACACCTAAACTACAAAATGGAGGTTTAACTCCGGAACCACCTTGCTAGAAAGCAAGCCTTTGGCGGCAACAGTGACTTCTTTCACCACATTACCAATCACAAGGGAGATTTAAGTCACTCTTAAATGAGTGACTTAAATCTCCCTTACATGGTTTGGATGAAATAAATAAACAGTACAGCTATACTGTTTGTATGCTTTACAACACTGGTTATGATGGAAACATTAGTACTACATATATGCCAACAATGAAAATAAAATGCTAAATAGAAAAATACATTTTAGAATGAAAAGGTTTCTTTTAATTGAGAAGTTGGAAATCTATTGAAACTTGGGACAATCAAAGAAAAATAGTCATCTGCAATTGTTAAACACTGACTGCAACTTGTATGAATCAGTGTAGACTCACTGAAACCACCGCGGCTGTGCCAGGATTTTCTAATCTTCAGCAGCTTGTTACCCAACACCTTGTATTACACCATACCACCTTCTGATATTACTTCAGGCCAGTAAATGGGAGACATATATTGGTATGAACCCAGAATCTCTTCTGTCAAGGGAATTCTAAGTGTTCACAGTCATTCACTTCATTCAGAGATATGAAGTATCTAACATGTATCTGATGCTAAAAGTTGAAGAAATGTCATTACATACAATGTAAATATTTTCAATTAAGGCAATCTGCTCTGCTATTAATATCTAATTTCTCCTGGGTATGAAATATATGCCACATAGGAGGCTGGTACTCAACACAGTTAATATTTATGGTATTTATGACTGACTTCATATTAGGTCAAGGAAAAGTATATAATGCAATACATAATAATGGATTCTGGATAACTTCATAAAATGATGAAATTGGGATGATGTGTAAAAATACAGCTGCTCTTAAATTTTCAGCCTCCTCTTCGGTGGAATGTTAAGTAGAACACTAAGAAATAGAGTAATATGACTTCAGCAAAATACTGAATCACAAAGAAAAAAACATTTTAGAGACATAAAAAATTACATTTTTTCCTCAGGAAAACATGAAATATGTAGAAAGAGCAAAATACAGGAAACTACTTCCTAGTAGTACTAACTTCTTTAAAGTGTAAGGAAAGTAACTGAAATTGTAAACAGACAAAAAGGTATCTGCTTTGTTATAAAACATATTTATTTTTAGAGCCAAAAAATCAGCGTAGTGTAGGTTTTGCTTCTCATCATTTATCTATAGCAAGAGAAAGTAAAAAATGTTGACAGAGATCATCACTACTTTTGGATCCACAAATTAAGAGGACAACAGTCAGAGGCCTCAGAAATAGAAAATAAACAAAAATTGTATGTTATATGCAAGAAAGGAGAAAATAGTATTTTTAGAAAATAATCTGGAAAGTGAACATGCTATGTCCACATATATTGACTGTAATGTGCTTAATACAGCTATAATGACCACCTAATTTGAACTATAAAGGCTGACATTACTTCAAACAAATCCATTCCAATTGCACATCAGTCATCTTTTGCAGGTTGCAATATGTAATAAGAATTTAAACCCACTGAAAAAGGCATGGACGGCATCACCTTAAGAGAACACTGAATTCAGTTTCTCACACACTTCAAAATCTCCCATATAGTACTCTTTCAAGCTTTATTTGTCTGCAAGTTTGTGGGCAAGTGTTATTTCTACACCCTCATATTTAGTAATATACATCTTAAAATCATTGGTACAGGTGTGTCTGTCATACAGTGTCTGCGATGATATCTGATCTTCAGTTTTCAGTATATTAACAGTTGAATTTAAATTACAATAACTAACTAAGTTATCTAACCTATTTAAATAAGTATTTTGAGTTACTTCACTAACAGAACAACAAGAAATAGGAATAGGGAATTTTCTTAATTCTGGTCTGTTCCACTTACATTTTTTCTCTCAAAAGGAAGCAGAAAGGCCCTGCACTACTTGAGAAGAAAAAATTGGAAGTGGATCATGAAAGATTTACAGAACAAAGTTTTCAAATAGACACAGCATCTCCATAAGCAAGGACAGATACCCTCAGTGGGAAGCTAAAGGACATAACATTAGCTTGGACTTCCTTAAAGAACTCCTTGCACACTTCTCAGTTTATTCTTTCAGTAGCTTTGTGCTCCTGCATAAATCATCTAATCCCTTTGAAAAACTCTTAAATAGGATATACAATTAAAGTGGGAAATGAAAAACCCAAAGAAGTTTTGCTAGACTACATACAACAGTATGGAGAAACGCCACTAAAATCTCCCATTTTAAGAGCAGAACTCCCCCCTACTTTCCTGCAAGCCAATAAGAAAAGTGCTCCCAATTTTCTGGCTCCAAGCTAGATAATCAGCAAGATCATCAGAATAGAAAACAATTTTGAGAGATCAAGTTTTGTCTTCCAAGTCTGCATGTTCCCTGAATAAATGTCAAACCTTGGCTTGAAGCATGCGACAAGTTTGACAGAAGGTTTATGGCTTAAAGAGAAAACAAGGGGGCAGTGGGGGGACAGCATGAAAGACGCAGCTTGAAAAAAACTGCTTGAGAATTTTGAGCACAAAAAGATGCCAGTTCTGGCTAGCATATACAAGATTAGGTGCATATGACTTCCTTTTTCATTAATCTGTGTTGGGTCCGACACTCCATCTCTCCCATATCCCTGTCCTTACTCCAATCCTCACACCCTCAGATCACCCCTCCAAACTTATTTGCAAATAATACAAAAAAATTTGCTAGCCCGGACAAGGAGCAGAATTAAACAAAAACCACAAAACCCAATCAAAACCAGGAAAGATGCAGAAAGGGACAAAGCAAAGAACCATACAAAGACAGCAGCTTCTTTATAATGAAGGCTGAAACAAACTTTACACTGACTTCACAAACACAAATTCAAGTTTCCTTTTAAGCTTTTTACTCACTGTAATCTGACAGATGATTCTTTGAGAGAGAGTGAGGGTTTCAGAAGAGATAAATTAACTACACGAACATATGTTTTCTTCTTCTTAACATTCAGTAAAGATTTGTAACAACTTAAGAGTTAATGAGTTGTCTTTTGTTCTCCTTTGTCAAAAAACATACTCAGCTAGTTTATCAAACCAGAAAACTCCACCTGAAAAACAGGAAAAGAAATAACTAGAATTTTCTAGGATGCCCATGGGTTGCCTTCTAGCCTCTGATCTGTGAGAAAAACAAGCCCATTTCCATCCTTCCGTATCCTCCTGTCCAAAAGAGTAGGGATAGCCCATTCAGGAATGCACTCCCCAAGAACTTTCAAGCATAAAACTCAAGTGCATTAGGTAAGATTGTGAAGAGAAGATTTTTTTTTTTCCCCTGAGATGCAGCTGCTAGATAAATTATGATTCCCAAGGTTCTTGGCAGGGTAGGCATCCTGCGGCTGACATTATATTGCCTCATCAGTCCCACAGAGGACCATATTAATTCCATCCAGGCCCAGAAGAAAGGCCCTAAAGGATAAATTGTAATCACATGTGAACTGAAAAAAACTGAAAGGTAAGACAAAACAAAGCAAAGCAAAGTATAACCATGAAGCATTAGGGACTTTCAGGAAGGCCAGCAAGCAGGAAGACATCTGGGGCAGAAGGATAAATGGAACTGTTCTGGGAATTACAAGGTAAGTCTCAAATTGTTCTCATGACCAATGAGGTTTGTTAATAAATGAGGTTTGCTTAATAAACTAGGAGAAAGGAGCTTTGATGTACAGAAACACATGAAGTCTTTTAAAATATTGATTTTTTCCCAATACCTGCAAATTATCTAAAGGCAGAAGTATCTAGGAATAGATAGAGAACGTGGGAATACTAATCCCTTCTTCTGTATGTAAAAATATGCATAAAAGAAGTACTAAAAATATGCTCCAGAAAAAGCGATGATGAAATATGATACAACAGACCTACTGCCCCAAGTAAGGGCAGCAAACACAAAGATATCTTTATCCCATCAAGATTCTGAAATTAGAAAAATTATCTGAGAAAAAGTAAGTCTGCTTATCTGCTCCTACAGCAGATCACTCCAAACAGAGAATCTAACCAGGAAAAAGGATGTTATCTAAATGTTCTCACCAAGCAGTTATCAAACCAGCCAAACAGACCCATTTCCCTAGGCCTGTAAAAGTTACAGAAGTATTGCTGATCCACTGCAAGTCTTCAAAAACAGAAGTAACTTGAAACACTAGTACTCAGGTAAGTGTACAGCACAGCTATAAAAACATGTTCAGTACCATATCACTATTCTATAAGTGTTGCTACAGAATTGGCTCACTTTCAGGAAAAAAGATGTAGATTTTAAATTCTACTAGTGATGTTGATTTTTTCATATATAGGGGGAATTATGGTCCATCATGTGACATCCTGACCAATGTTCTGTTTAGTAAGAAAGCAATACCAAAACCAGTAATAACAGAACCAGTTTCCCTATTCATGGCTTTTTATGTAAGTACTCAAAACTTATTCGAAGCTCTGCAAAAAGCAGTGTGTGTGCATATGCACTGAAGTCACATAAATGGGACAGGATTCAGTGGCAAAAATATTGCTACTTTGGGTTTTCTGCATTAGATTTCTTGGTTGAACATGCTCTGCTGTTGAAACTGCAAGTGTTTGCTGTTTCTTTTCTATCAAATTTAGGTTCCCCAGGAGAGATAAAAAGTGTTTGGTTTTTTTCTGCTCCAAGCAATGACCATTTAAAGCAAAGTTTTATTTCTAATTATCTTCAAAATTTGGTTCAAATACTTCCCTGTTTTCGCATACATGATAAAAACTGCATGGCTCTTCACTTGGAAATGTAGTCATTTCAGTAGTTGTACTCAGTAACTGAAAATAAGTGAAATCAAGCTGAAAAAACAGATTATATAGAATATCACTCCTTTATTGTTTGCTGCATTGTATCACAATTTCAGAAACACAGAAAAACTGCTATGCAACTTAGTGCTTATCACAGTTCCTAAATGTCAGTAGCACACATTAGTCTTTCTGAACAGTAAAAAATTAGGCAATCCTATGAATATTTTCTTTTTACAGTTCCTGTAATTTGTTACTTGTTATTTCTGCTGAAGACAGACACCAAACTTGTGCTGTTCTCACAGAAAGAAGCTTATATAGCATATTAGGTATTATCTAAACAACTTCTGAACACTGGAAAACTGCAAGTTTTACCATCCTAAAATTGTAAAAAAAAAGTGAGATTTAATTTTCTGAGGCATCAGTGGAAGAATAAACCAGGTATAAAATAGTAACTAAAATTAAAGCCCTCACATGGAAGGGCAGAAGGGCTAAACTGAATCTAAACTAAGCTAAACTGGTTTTGATGGGAAGAAACAGATTGTGGGTAGAGAAGAAAATCTAAAGCAATTGATTTTGGTAATTCAGCACATGAAATGGGACAGATGAATCTCTTAGAACAACACAGTTTGGAATCATCTAATTCTGGCAGCAATTGTGGAATTATTCTCTTAATGGAATCCTTCCTTACTGTGGAAGCCTATCTTTGGCCAGCAAAAGAAAAATGAGAGAGAAATGTCTTGATTCCAAAACTATGTACAGACTAACTATTCTTGCTTTAAAGTCTCTGGAAACACATGAAGTCTGCTGTCAACAAAAGCAATAGTGACACTTTGACAGGTTGAAAGCAGAACATTTAAAGTGTCCCAGAAGAACTAAGAGACCCTGGCTGCTGAAGTAAAATAAACAAAGTCCCAAACAAAACACCCCCCTCCCCCACAAAACCCAAACAAAACGCCCCCCAAAACCCAGCAAAAAAAAAAAAAAAAAGGGAACAAAAAACTAAACAAAAAGCAATCAACCAGACCCCTCAAAAATCCACACCAGAACCAAACAAACAAATTTTGAACCAAAGCTGAGAACTACATTCCATACCTGGTATTAACGTTTTACTATCATTTTGAGAAGACTATCAGTAATAAATGGCAGGATTGTATATTGCTATAAAATCAATAACCACGTGTTTGCAATCTCTGCTTTTCTCCTGTATGATTCCTTCCCTTCCATTCTTTTTCATATTTTCCATTGCTCCAAGTACTTCCTTCAAAGATCTTGCAAGCTGCTACCCTAGGAGTTTGTATTAGATCCCACAGTACCTATATACAAACGCTCCAGCTTCCAAAAGTGTATCCTGGGGACAGCACATGGGAGACAACTTCTAGTGACATGGGTGTACAAAGTTAGAGTAATGTATGTACAAGCTCAAAAACTCCTATGAGATTTCTAATTATACCCTTAATACTCTTTTTCTGTTATCAAGCAGCATTTCAGAACAGAGCAATACACACTGCACTTATTTTCATAAGACTCTGAACTGAAAGAGTGAGTTCAGTGCATATAGCTAGGGAATTGTGCAGGAGTTAACACATTTTGAACTCCTCTCCCAAATGTTATGCTTTTATTAACATGATTTCATGGGGTTTTTTCCCTCTTATTTCCTGAACATTTAGTAGTAAGTTCCTAAGCATTACTACAAATAATAGGTGTTCTAACACATGAAGATTTTGGTATGAAATCCTCCTGTGTAGCCAACACTGCTTTTTACATCAACTAGAATCTGGTTCCAACTTCATTTTATTATTGTCTTTCTTATACAGCATATGGTGCTGAACACTTTGTCTAAGCTTTTAACTGATATCATCCAGGATGTTAGATTTTTTTATTTAACAGCAAAAAAGGTTAACATAAAGTTATTTTAGCACAGATAATTTAGGGTTGGCATGCTTTTTCCAATCTGTTCCAAAATTACTTTAATCAAAAACAATTAAAGCAGGACTGAAAAAAATTTCCCACAAAAATGTTTATCAGAAGATATATAATCATTGTAATAGAGCTTAAAACCAGTTTTTCAAAGAGCTTGGAACATTTTCTGAAAAAACTGCAGTATTATGACATTCTCTTTTAAAAATGTACATGAATATCTGTACTAATAAAGCCAAACATCATAAAACTAAGAGCACTATTAATCAGTTAGCAAAACAAGATAATCGAAGTACAGAACAGTTCTCCAGATCCACTGAGACAAATCTTACCCTATCAGGAGCCTACATGACAAGCCATCTTATTACAAACATAGCTATGTTACTATAGCCTAATGACTGCCTGGTCACCTGTATGGAACATCTTCTGACCTCTGCCCAACTGTTTGACATGACTCATGTTGTTGTCAAGCTAAGAAGTAAAAAACAAAACTGCAGCAGTGAAGCCCTTCAGTGCTGTGTCACACCTGATGCTCACACAGCTCACTGCCTTCTCCTCTTCAGGGCCTCTCACATCAGCATCACAAATACCAGAGCCCAGATTGTAAACACTGCTTCTTATTGGTTACCCACTTCTCACTGAAATGAGAAGACCCTAGTGTTTAAAGGTTTATTTGAAGCTAAAACACAGCACATGCAGAGCTTATAGAAAGGCAGATGGAGTTTATGAACTAAAGAGATAACTGATAAACCATCTGCCTACTGTGTTTTTAGTGAGGAGAAAGTATCAAGAAGCAAAGCAGTTTCATTGACACTAGCAACACCTTAGGCAGACACAGCTGCACTGACTTGTTCAGGTCCAGAAGTAATTCCATCAGAGGAACAATTAAATGGCTCCCTCCTCGCAATCCCTGAATGACACTTTATCTCACAATTTATGTAACTGCTCACCTAACAAGGTACAAACCTGCCTGCTTTATAACTATCAGCCACTTTCCTAACTCCCTTGATATACTTGTTTTGCTTCAGTTTTTAAGCCTATTTCATTAATAACTTAAGCTCTACGTAAAATATTACTACTTTGCTTGCCTTCTCCTTTTGTATTTACGGAGATAACAAGCATGACTCACATGCATATTAAAAAGTGCTGTCTTTCTGAGTTAGTGGCCAGAAAGTGAAATTGCTCGTGCTGCTGCTCCATTACTTCAACGCCAACAGAAGGTATTAACAAGTTTACTATCAGCCTCATCATTATTTTTTTCAGCATTAGCAACACAATTAACACTATGCTCATTTTATTCTGCTGCAAGTGCTCAAGAGAAGTTATAAAATGCAGAACTTTTCTTCTTCTAGACTTGAGTTCCTAAGGAGGAGGAAAACCTAAAATACAGCCGAGACAGTTATCTAAGGAAATATACCCACAGAGGCTCTCATAAATAAAGGCTCCTCTTCTTTCTACCTTGAGCAGGAGTTACAATGCCATCACCTTGTAATCAGTTTAATGCAAAAGGTAGCTCCAGAAATTCCAGTCTAGGACCTTTAAGATGTATAACAAATGACTAGGAGAATACTACCTTTCCTTCCCCAGCAGATATTCAGTGCATGTTACTAAGACTTTAAAACAAAAAGTATTGCAAATTTTAGATTTGTGTTTGTTTTGTTGATGTGGGGTGGAATTTTTTGGGGTTTTTGTAGTTATTATTTTTTTAAATAAAATAGTAATTATTTTGTTTAAGTCCAGTACATTATGTTTAGTCTCCTTAGTAAGTGGAATAGGAGTGAAAAGTCTCCAAAGGAAAGCGTCAAATGAACTGACAGATGAATGACTATGACATGGTATTTACATAAACTACCAAAAAATGTATGACACTGCCAGGTAACCAGCAAATTCCTTCCATTTACTTCAGCTACTGCCTCAGGAGCAGCAACAGAAGAAAACCTCAAATACAACAACATACTGAAACGAAAAAATTTACTCATCATTATAGGATTTACCTCAATCAAGGTCTTCAATAAATATTTGTTTCACAGTTTGGAGCAGGAAAAGTAATGAATGAAGCAGATTAAAAAGAACACAGTTAACTAGATAGTGATTCATCAACAACACAACTAACTCTGCATTAAGTAACATCATCTATTCCTAGTTTGCTTGCCATCAACCATCCAAACCTAAACTCCAGGAGTTAAATCATGCTCCTGAGCAGTGTATTTCTGAAGAATGACTGCCATAAAGAGTTGCTGTCTATACAGACTGAAAACAACTGCATCTCAATAGTAAGGTTTTTTTCCTTAGTCCCTTAATTAAAAAGAGTATTTCAGCAGTTAGATCTTCAGAACAGGTCTAAAATGAATTAGGTCAGGCAACATGATTTAGGGTGTACTTTTTTTTCACCACCCCCACAGACAGCAGAACTAAGTGGAAAGAGTTACTAACGTAGCACAAGGACCACACCATAGATTTACATGATTAAGGAAAAACAGTATTAAATATATCAAGTAAAAAAAATCACAGAATATTCTACTGAGAAAAACAATAGTAACTGAATTTCAGTTACTTACTATTGTAATCTTTCTCTGCATGTTTTCCCCATATTTTTCATTTCAGTAAGGTATTCAGTAATATTAACATTTGTTTGTCAGGGTTTTAACAAAAAAGTTTCAGAAAAAAGGAAAACTGTATCTTACAAAAACTGTGCTCATGCTGCTCACCAAATGACTTACTGAAGAACAGTCTAAAGCTTAATTTTAACTAGGTCTTATATAATAAATACAAAGCATAGAAATAAATCTGCTATTTCCTTGAACAGAGATTTTATTACCAGCAGCATTCTGCATATCACATAGTGTAACTTAGCCTTAACCAAACACAGAAAAGACCCAGTAGTCCCCTAAGAAGGAATCTGCTAAGCCCCATACTTTGGGAGAGGAAGGCAATCAGCTAGAGACTATACTGAGCTGAATTATGAAACCTTTGTTCATGCTTATGAAGCCTTTCATGAATAAACTGGTATTAGTCTGAGAAAGTACTTATCAACATGATTAAGAGGACAACCACTGGACTCATCACAATTAATGGCAAGTTATAGGTACCCTTGGATAAGATAAATACATACGGGTCAGATCTAATGCAATTTTTACTAAAACATGTAAAGATGTCTTTGAATACTTGTTTAATGAATTTTTCTCCAAAAGGTTTTTATATGAAGACTTCCACTAGACTTGTGAAACATGCTTGGAAGGATACTTGATGTCATCTCTTGATATGAAATGTCAAGATGTCTATGAATAAATAGAAAAACCACATTTTTGGTTATACTTTCAACTACATCGTTAATCTTCATTACTTTGCTGAGGAAAATTTGTAGGAAAGCTTTTTAACCATCTCTGTGTAATCTGAAATGCAGATACTGTGGCTCTTGAATAAAAGCCTAAATACTGCTTAACTGCCAAGAATAACTCCACCTACTGATAATCTGTGTAAAATCAGAGGCAAATAGGTTTCCATACGAAAAAGAGCTCTGGGGTAAACTACCCACTCCTGCTAACTGCATGCCAAATACATGGCACTGGTTCAGGCTGCTGATCTGCAGTAGTGGGGTGCTGGTTAAAAAAATAACAAGAAAGTAACTGTAGATCAAAGATGTAAAACTTGCTGTTTCTTGAGCAAGTTTTTTTTTAACTGGAAAGGGCTTGGTTTGCTTGCCTTGTGCACCTTTCTGTCAGTACACCCAATTTACCTGCCCTATGGACTACAGATGATGATTGTTTGAGTGCACTATCTGTATGGCAATCACATGCCCCACTAACTGTGAACTCACACTGACAAGACAGAGGGGGAGGAAGGAAAACACTGCTTAGCTGAGTCAGACTCTGGAGTCTGAGGCTGGCAGAGCAATTAATAAGTATCTTTCAGAAATCTCAGTTGTGCTTTCACTGTTCATCTACTAGGCAGAAATCACTTCTGTTAACAGCATTTGACTAGAAGAGCTGGAATAGGAGGGAAAAAAGGCTTCGCCTTCCTAATTGTTTTGTCCGACTTCTACTCAGTTATAAATACCTATCCTTCTGTTTTCATACAATTGAAACAGTGATAGTGGAAAGGTCAAAAAGCAAGTGTGTAGACTAAAAAGATCAGAGGTGGTAATGCAAAGAAAAAAAAACAGGGTGGTGACAGAAAGCATTAGCATTGATTTACTACAAATTGACTATGCACAATCCTGCAATTTCCAAAATTAGGATTCATTTATTACAACTTCTCACAGCAAGACAGATTTACTAACCCTAAAAAAAATAAGGAAAAGGGATTCAGTGAAAACAGAATTAGAAGCTTGGCTATCAAAACCCTTCCTTGTGTTTAGAAATTGCTAGTACAACCAGCAACCTATTAAAAAATGCTCTAAAATGGTGGCAGACGTGTTTTAAAAAGGAGTAGACTTTGGTTTTAACTGCTTAAAAAAACTCATGCTAGCAGACACAGCATTAGTTTTGTTCCATTAAAAGAAATTAAAAAAAATTTAAAAGCTGATGCCAAAAGAGGCAGCATTAGTTCTGTCTGCTTAAAAGAAATTTACTGGAGCTCATCTTAAACTGTGTTTGTTGAAGCTAGATTCTCTTTTTCCTGCTTGTTACATAGCCAATATTAAAATAAAAGAATTTTCGAAGGTTATTTCTTTATAAATTGCCTTACTTACCTCTTAAATGGTAGTTAAATCACTGCTGTTTCATATCCACAATACAGAATTTCACTTCTTAAACCTAACTTTTCCACCATTAAAAGAAACGAACACTCAAAAGCAGAACAAAAACCCCTGACAATGTGTGAAACTCACATTCAGAAACCAATGAAGGGAGAAAAATTACTTGACAGGTTAACAGTTCACACTTTTAACCTCAAAATAAAGATGAACATGTACCTTTTTTTTTTTTACCAGCAAAAATACTTTCCATCTTGATTTTGCTAGTATCAATCTCTATACGTTAAAATGCAAATGTATCTTCAACAAACAAATCAGGTCAGCAAGAAATGAAACATCAGTCACTTACTTCAGCTTAAGGTAGACAGATCACTTAATTTAGCTCGGGGAAGTAGTCTATTTCTGGTTTTAATCAGTGGAAAGCATATTCAATTAATTGCACAATTCTATATGCCAGTATCAACATGTATCAAAAATTACTTCCAAAGGATCTGGTATGGACTTAGTGACATTTTCTAGAATGTTCTGTTGTTGCATGTGAGGTCTGAGGTCAAACCCAGAAACTCAGCTTAGCAATACTTAATTATGGGCGGGGGGGTGGAGGGGACGAAATTCAAAAGAATTAAAGTGTAAGATAGTGATAAATCATCTTTACACCCTCCTGACAGTTGATGCTTTTAGCTTCAGGCACTACTCCAAGATAAGCCAGAACATCCTCCATGATGCTAACTTTCAGCTGCAGCTAGTGGGTCTGGCAAACACTGCTCTGCTTTCTCTACTTTATCAAAGCCCATAGTGGTCAAATCACATCTCTGTATGTAAATACTAAAGGGGAATGGATAAGTGTGGGCATCCCGAGATTGGGCATAAGTAAAATGTATCCAAAACCACCATTTTCTGAAGCAGCTGTCAAGACTGCAGAGCATGTACTTCTGTATGCATGTGCAGTTGCCCAAGGCACTGAGCTACAAACATGATTCCAGCATTCTGTTCTGCAGTCATCCAGGTTCTGATGCAACACCAAACTAGCAATGACTAATACTTTGGTAAAATGATGTCATAAAGGGAGGAAACAGTTTTGTTTCATTCAGAGGGGAAGAAAAAACACACATTTGCCATACTCAAACTAGTTTGCTTTAAGTTTCCTATCTTTGAATTAACTAAGAATAATGTTAATTTAAATGCTGTGGGGATACCATCCAAGATCCATATTTAGGCTCTTAGCTATGCTGCCTGTGGTAAAACTGACATTTTCAGGGCCATATAAGCCAGTGAAAGTGACAGGGACCAAAGAAAGGATCCCTACAGCCTACTGCAGCTCACCAGGAGCGTGAGAGAACTTAGCTCAAGGAGATTCGTGTAGTTCATAGTGATCCGAGGCAGCAGATGCTGAGCATACTACTGCTGCTCTCCATTTATGAATCTGTGCTGCAAACTGGATGCGGGTTCATCCTGGGACTGCTTGTCCTGCTTGCAGGACAAGACTGCTACTGCAAGTAGGGCAAAGGGCAGAGAGTCTGGGGCACTGGACAGAATCACAGTCAATGATATGGAAAAGGAGGGAGAAAGAGCTCTGCCTTTGAAGAGTTTCCCCACAACAGCTCTGAACATTTTTCCAGCACTGGTCTTCATATTAAGGTCTAGTTATTAGTATTTCAGACATAACCACTGGTCTCTATTGAGTACAGGTCTCCACATAACAAGACGTTTTAAGATGAGAGACAGTAGAGACTAACACACAGAATGGCAAGATTCCCACAGAACAGAAGAATTATTTTAAGGGACATGAGCCTTTGCCTTATTCTACAATTGGTTCTGCTGAACGGAAGAATTTCTATGAAGTGCAGAGGAGAATACTCAGCTCCTTACTTACTTAATACTTACTGATTTTATTTATAAATGGTAACCGTGATGGCACCCGTAACATACTGCAACAGTGGAGATTTATTATTGCTTCTTTCATTAGACTCATCTGCTGATGTAGTGAAGCATAATTAGGAGATGGACATGAGTACATGTCTGTATTTTGCATGCAGTAGGGTTCTGGTTAAGAGTATTCTTACTCAGCTTTTCAAAATATCTATGTACTTCAATTTCTAAGACAAAATTACTTTCTAGTGAAAGCACGCATTACATTTCTGCTCATTGAAAGGATGAGACAGTCACTGTCTCTTCTTTTCTTATACTGTACAGAAGGGATGTTATGTATTTTGTGTGATGCTGCCAACTGCAGACCCAAAACAATGGCACTGTTTTCTGTTTGATTCCTTTGCCATTTGGAAATACTTATTTTTAACAAGAACTGTAGTAAAATTACCTGGAATTCTGCAGCTGGTATAAATCTGTATCTGCAAAGCAGATGCAGGAAAATGCAATTATATCAGGAACCCCAGGTTTCACAGTTACCTCAACCATTTTTCCAACTGTATGAAGCTGTGTTAAATATCAACTCACATGATTATTTCCACTACCCTTGCTGCTAGAGAAAACTAAGACTGTCCTGAGAAACTCACTGAATTCTAAGAAGTCTGAAAGCTCAAAAGGAGTATGGGAACCAGCATAAAGCACAGCAGTGTAAGAGCTCTTATTTAGTACCCTCCTTCACACTCTTCTGCTGAATACAATTGCACAAAATCTGAGAATACCCAAAGTGAAAGGAAAAAAAATCCCACAAACCTCAACACAAGGAGATAGATCTAATTGCCAAATATAAAATAAACTAAACAGTTGTCTAAAGGAAATACCTTACTTGATACCCTGTTTGAGAAATAACTGTATCATTTTCAAAGATTAATGACCATCTGAAGACTAGAAAGGCATTACTAAACAAAGTGTCTTCAGGGACTAACCCTTTCTTAACAAAGTAGCATCCTGACAACTTAGCCTCCCATACCAACTATGCTCCTCCCTTCGCCCAGGTCTCTACCGACCCCTCTCCCCAAGGTATATTTATTTAAATTTCCTCTCATTGTAGTAACTTCATATGGGAAATCTAATTTCCATCCCTTTCCAAAGAGGAAAGAATTCACAAAATCTAATTCTTCTGTAGTTTAGACCAGTAATGAAGGACACATTGAAAAATTGCATTAAAATCTAGCAAAGCCAGAATTAGATTGCATTTTATGTTGGCAAGGATTCTGTCTGTTTCAGTACATGCAGATATTTACAACACCTGCCTTGGATGCGTTCATAAAAGGTTACTTTCCACTGCATATCCTAGCCAGTAGATGATAAATCGAAAAAGACCTGTTGGATCACAGAAATCCATCCCAGTATGCCTTAAAAAAGTAACTGAATAGTACTGACTTCAAAGAAGAAAAACTAGAAGCATTACTGTTGCAGGTTCCTTATTTGTCAGATAGGTAAAATACTACCCACATTGCTGATTCATATGGTATGATCAGACAGCAGCGCACCGGAAGCTCTAGAGGAAGACCACAAAAGCTGACAAGTGTCCAAAAAGGGACGGATAGGCAGAAACATACCAGTAAGAACATACACCCCCCACTGGAATCAGGAAATGACAAAGCTAATGAGTGAGCAAGCTATAGCTCCTACCAATCATTAATCCTCAAAAAACAATTCTTGAAAAGGTACACTTCTTTTCTGAAAGAAATGAGATGAGAAAAATTTGAGTAGTTTTTTACAGCGAGAGTTGCTATTTAAAACATTTTGCAATGCTGTGAATGAGTACACCACTTTAGCAATGGCAGCCAGTGCAAGTCATTGTTTATCACACAAGGACATGAGCTACAAGGCTTCACTGTCATGCTCCTCTCTGATTCTGTTTATAAAAGTTGCCCCAGAAAAAAACCTTTTTTTTTTTAAACAGGGCCTTTCATGATGAGTCTAATAATAATGGCATACAATTTCTTTTCCCTATCAGGAGTACTAGAATATTCCACAGGTGAAATTAAAAACTTCCAAGACTCAGCTTGGAAAAATGCTGACAGGTGTTCATACATTTTTCACAGAAAGGGATCTTCAAGCAGTAAATGAACTACACACAACACAGTATCATTACAAAATTTTTGGAAGAGCTTCTAAAAATTAACGAGTCTGCAAAAATAGATATATCCCCTCAAAATCACAAAAGGGTCCTTAGAACCTTCCTGACCATACTTTAAATACCATCTGCATGGTCTATGTTCTCTCTTTCAGGAATGCTTCATTCATCTCAGTGTGCAGGCTCCTCTGGAAATATGTGTCCATTCATGCATTTGTCAATCTTTTAATACATGGTCTTAAACAGCTTCCCTTATGAGCAAGTTTGAATCAGACACAAGTAACTCCAACTTTCTTTAATAAAAATCCATTTCATACTGCATACCTAACATTAGATACATGTACAAGACATATTTTCATGTCTTTTAGTGATGTCTCAGTTCAATACCAACAGCTCCTCTATGGCTCCTTATCAAAGCGCCACTTAACTTGTTTTACTACCAAAGAATTTTTATAAGCTCCTTACGAAGGGGCAAGTGGTCGGAAAAACTCCATCTTTTTCAAAAACAAAAACTAAGTATTGAGGTTGATTTCTTCCCCATATTCCCACTGCACTGAATTAAAATATCTGTAAAGTATTTTTGAAAAATGCCACCATATTTCAGTTTTCTCCTGTACCTTCTCTTATTTGTAGACTACTGGCTACAGCAGAATTCACAGTATCTGATATGTTTTTGCACTGTTTTGAGTGGCTTAATTTTCAAACCTTCATCATTACTCTTTCAGCTTTTCAAAGGTCAGGGCAGTATTTAAAAGCTAAGAGTGACAGAGAAAGTAAAAGAAAGAAAAAGAGGAAAAAATAACTAAAGAAAATTCATTAAGTTCTAGGGTTATATTTCAGCTTTTAAAAAATCCTTTTTCAATCCAGACTTTGAATAAAAGCAGCTTTAAATGTAGAGGGTCAAAGGAATAATAAAAACATATATTAAAAGTGTTTAAATAATATTCTGTGCCAGAAGTCAGTTTTACCTGATTCCATGGGTTTATGACTGAGGATAAAACTTTTTAGTACACTGTATCTACAAATTAGCTTAGAAGATTAACAACTAAACAGCAAGTCAAATTTTAACTCTGGCTAGTAGGTCGTATTATGAAAAATGGTAAGTCATCATCAGAAAGAACTTTAACTGCTACTTTAACTGTAACAGCTTTTCCACAGTATCATTTGTCTCAGAAACTCATATGTATGACAGGACTAATGATGAGACACATGAGAGTTAGAGAAATGTTACGAAGCAGCTCTTCATAGTCACCATCCCTACAACCCAATTCATCTTTTTTTCTCATGTTGAAACTGTTCACAGAAGTGACTTGATCATAATAAATTATTTTCTTACCTACCCAGTAACTTAGGTCCACCATAGCAATCTAAACATTAAATAATCTACAGGAAAGGTCTCTACACCTTCTTGACAAAGATGAAACACACAACTATAGCCTTGTGATTGTCTGTTTGTTATGTAACTGTTGGGAAAAAAGCCCCATGATATGACTAATGTCATGCCTCAATTTTCCTTTGCCAACCTACTCTTCCAGAACCAAACCCCTGGATTCTTGCCTCATTACTCACCTTTACACCATCACCTAAAGTGAATACAAAGTCTAAGTGTGGAGCTACAGGCCCATATCCTGAAAACAGGCAGGCATGCGACTGGACTGATGAAGTGTGAATATGTTATCACCTCTTCATGTGCAGACTTTAAACCTAATTTAACCAGGGAGAAAAAAGAGCAAAATAATCTTTCAGAAAAGGTAGAGGTCAACAGAATGATGTGAATACCTCTACTGGGCAATACATCTAACAAAGCAAAAAAAATTGTACTTCAGAAACAAAAAAGGGGGTTGAGGGGAGGAAGGAGGGAAGGCTGGGCTGTGCTTTGGTTTTTTGTGGATTTTTTAACTACTCTTTTGTCAAGCCAAGGCTGAATTTTATTATAAGATAAAACCTGCTTGCCTCTCAGACATTGTTATTTTCACCATACAGGAAGAGCACACTGAAAAAGGAACTGACAAAATCTGGAGAAAAATATTGTCCATTTAATATGAAGAATTATTAATTGATTGCAATAAACCTTATTTCAAGCATCTTGTGTGTACCAGGAATTACAATGAAGAAAAAGTAACTTTTAGTCATTCTACATAGTAAAACCAGAATACAGCAGGATCTGAATTACCAAAAAAAAGTTAACTGCAATAAGGAAATATTGTCATAAATTTTCGGAGGAAAATATGACAAAAATACTTCAATCTGAAATTAATTTAGAAATAAGTATTAGAGAAGCTTAGCCTGTCTCCTGTAGAAATGAATGAAGTAATTAGGAAACTATTACTTTTAAGTATTTCCTGCTTGAAAATACTTCTATATTATGTTTATCCATTATTTTTATAGAACTGTATTGTAAAAATACCTGTATTTATATAATGGTTGTTAATCATGAAGAAAGTCAGAACCATTCCAAGAGTACACAATCTCACTACCTTAAAATATATGCCAAACTCCCTTTATGCATAAAAGTTGCCTTGACCAAATTTCACATCTTCATTGTGAGAGAACACACTCATGAACATTTCCTTTCACACAATATGCTCTGCAAGCAAAATAATTAAATGACAAACATATTTAAATAAAATAGTCAGAAAGGAAGGGATAAAAATAAAAATGGTAGAAGCATGTTTTCCCGCATTTATGACCCTTTATCCAGTGTGTAAGTAATCACAAAATCTACAAGAATCTGCCAGCATTATTACTACCCATTAGTTCTCCACTCTAGCAAGAACTGTAAAACAACAGAACTGTAAAGTTAAAATATGGTCATCACACCTCACGTGAGTGTTTTTGTATATGACTTACTACATCTCATTAGCAAAAGGTAGTTAATCACTTAAAATGTTGTATTTAAAAAAACAAAGAGTTTCATGTAAAATGAAATATTTAAAAAGGAAGGAAGAAATCTTTTTGCTCTGCAAAAAGAGCAGTTAAAATTTTGTTTTCAAATTTATGTTGAACTGCAAGCTGACAGTTTCCTCATTTCGCATCAGTAAAACTAACTATTTTACTGGAGAAAGGAAGAGTGCTCTTTTACCTATATGTTTATTTTAAATAAAGTATTTGAAACTCTTGATGGGAGCATTCAACGCTGCTTCTACAGCTTACTTCTCATATACCATCATCTTCCCCACACATTTGGAAGAATAGCCAGAACTTGGGCTTCTGTTGAGATGAAGTATGAAACACCTAAGCAGAACCAACAAGATGAAACAAGTAATTTAGTAATCCATTAGAGCAATACAGAGAGAGAGATCTCTGAGTGAGAGAGATCTCTGAGTGAGAGAGAGACCTCTGCTCTAAACAGAGAGCAAGCAAAAGAGTGACTAGGAGAACAGAATGTAAACTACGTATATGGGGGGCTTTCTGTTTATTTTAATTTTATTCAAATACAAAGAAGGAAAACAGCAGAAAGTAGGACAAAATGGTAGGCCACAGGAGTACATAAAGATGTGCTGAGGTCAAATATATGTAAGGTTGAGGAGGTGCCAGAAAGAACGGCAGGGAATGAGAAGACCAAATGACTGAGAAGAGACTGATAAAAAAAATGAGAAAGACAGCTGAGGAGAGGCTGCTATCTATTTAAGATTGTCGAGGTCCTCACAAAGGACTCTTTAAGAAATGGCTCCTGGCTTTATTGGAATCCCTAAAACTCACGGATCAGTGTCCTAATGGGAAAAACGCATAAAGGAGATGGGCTTTCCATCACATTACAGCTTCTGGGGGAAAAAAGCAAGCTACTTTCAGTTCCTTTGTCTGAATACATATAGTTAAAGGACCATGATATTTTAAAGCTTCTATACACTCTTGCATGTTATCTGACTGCAGCTATCTATCTCTTGCTAAAATAATGCCTATGGAGCTTCCTGGTATTAGAAGCACTGAACTCTTCTGCAAGACTTTCTATTTTTTGGGTAATTTTACTTTGGTTTTGAGTGCTTGGAGAAACACCTCAGAAAACTTAAATACTAACCAAGCACTACAGATTGTTAAATACTAACCAAGAACCATATTTCTCCATCTGCTTGAAAAGCCATGTGATTACAGCATTCTGAAGCAATAAGCATTTTATGCCTCTATCCCAAGAACATAATTCTTGCTTTTTTGTTAAATAAAACCTCCCCTCTAAACTGAAAGACTTACTCTCACAGTTTGCACACTACTGCCCTAGATTCAGTCCCTCACACTCTGTTTCAGGTGAGGGGTCTGCAGTAGGCCCTTTCCTCCAAACTATGTTTGTTCAACATCATATTTCACCACCACGAGATCTAAACCACTTTAACATCCCTAACTGCTTACCCAAGACAAAAGCTTATGCAATCTTATTCCATTCTTGCTCCTATTGCCTATTGTCCCACTTCTGCCTGTAATTTTATTAGCTTTCTCCAGTGGATCTGTCTGACATAGAAAAAACCAAGCTAACAAAGCAATTATGGACTTGAAGATAAAGTCAGTAAGATTTTAAACTTTGAAAGCATTTCCGGTATCTGCTCATTTTGACTGCAAAACACTTCCCAAAGGAAACAGGCACAAATACAGACAAAAATTAATCAGAAAACACTCTTAGAAACTTAACAGCAAATGTCTACCATAAAACTTGCTTTTATGTTTCCAGCTTCTTGAAAAACTTCCCTGTAGCCTGATCTTAAAGGCTACAGTTACTCATACTAGTTTTGTTGTTATGAATATTTTAGAAGTCTCACAGGAAATGATAGGAATGGGATTCAAGTAAGGTTTCCTGCCTGTTAAACACCATGGAGTGACACCTTCCTGATACTGTCTGCTGGAGCAGAGTGGCAACTTGCCTTTTGAAAGTTACATTGAAATGAAACAGTGGTATTTGGTGTCTAGTATAGTAGTAGATTCATTTGTCTAAAAAGACAAACTGCAAAAAGCATAAGACTATATTTTATTTTTTAAAAAACATGCATATGAAAACCTGTGGATGCGTGAGTTAGTTTATACAAACAAAATTTTGGAAAAGATAGTAAATTTTCAGAATTGCTTCTGAACATTTCTATAGAAACTAACACTTTCCCTTCTTTAATAAAATACTTATTAACCTAAAATTCAAAACCATACAACAACTTCACAATTTCTAGTTAAAAAGAAAAAATGGAAGCACAGTGAAATTTACTCAAAAGGAAACTAAAAAAGTCTCTAAGCAACCATTTCGTCTGGCAAATTCCAAATTCCTAAGAGAAGCGATCACACTCACCCATTATCTTCAACCTCAGAAAAGCTCACATTCTGAAGTTTAAACATGTAAAAATAAATGTCTTTCATGATATAATGCTCTATGATCAGTTCTGAGATATTAGCTTCTAAACAGTTACATTTCTCAATTGGCTTTCACTACTCTGATAATGAATCTTTCAAAACAGTCTAGGATATTATAATATAGGACAATGCATTTCACTCTCTGCCTCTTTAGTTACACTGGTGACTATGAAGCCAAACAGTCTCACAAGAACTGACTTGCGAAATTTAGAACTTGCCTCCTGCTACGTTGGTTATACTAAAATAACCCAATGTAAATGTTGTGATGTTGTACACCACACAAAGAACACAGCTGCCTACTTAACTGACTGCTAGGTATAATGGCACTTCAAATTCCAGCAGCAGAGATTCAAAATACTCTGATTTTAATAAATCACAGTTAAAGGTACGAAAATTGGTACAGTAAGAGAAAACCATTTATACTGTAGCCTGAAAGTCTATTGCAGAGCATGAAGAACTTGACCTAAAAAAGGGTAGTTTTTTAGGCTCAACCACATCAATACCAGCTTGACTTGCAATTTTCTAAACTACAGTGTAGAACAGCTACTGTTGTAAAAATATGCTGTTACTCAAACTTCAAGATATTCTCTCCAGAGATAGGACTTCCTGATAGGAGATTCAAATTAATAGGAAGTGCCCTTCCTGTGTTTTCTAGACTGCTAGACTAATGAGCTTGTTTTCAACAGCCTGTAAAAAAAGGAGCAGATTTATCTGTTGACTGGTGTTCAGTGCTTTGAAGTGAAGTGACCTTGTATACAAAGCTAAAGTATAGCAGACCACAATCATGCCTATTTATGCACAGTGCTGTAGCACGTTTGGTTTTTCTTGTATTCCTGATGGAATTTATACAGGAATTGCCTTGAGAGAGTGGTAATTGGTGACTTTTACTTTAGTCTGCAAGTAGCCCTATTAGAAACTGATAGGAATGCTTGTGAAGTAGCTGAGCACAGGTTCCTAATTTCAGCAAAGTAATTTTTATGTAGAGTAAGTGAACTGTTCTGGCCATGTGTATACAGCCATGACAAACCTACCTGACTCACTCAGCCATACAAAAACACTACAAAAAGTCAGCACATCTAAAAAATAACTACAGAACACATACTCTGTAATATAACATAAGGAAAAAAATAATCATGATCTATCATTAGGATTTCCAGATATTCAGGCAAAGTGACAGTCAACACCAATTTTTAAGAAAAAATGTGCTTCAGGATCAACTAACTTTTCAGGCCAATATGTTTTATGCTTTGCACACAGCAAAAACATGGACCCAAAAGGCTGAAATGCAAATGAAAATACAGTTTTAAAACTAATTAGACATTTGATTGCGATTTATAGAAGATGAGGGGGAAACAGATGATTTCAGCACGCAGCTAGACTAAAAAATTTAACTGTCAGGTGTCTTACCAATTACAAATTTTTCACTCTTTTTCAAGTGCACAAAAAACCCCACCCACCATTAAAGATGGTCAACAATACTGATTCTGACAGATGGGATCCTCCTGACTTCCTACTGCATGAAGTCACACTCCTGCAAGACTCTTATTATTGCAACATTACATCACTAACAAAGTGATGATCTGCAATGACTTCAGAAAATGCAAATGAAAAAACAACTCATCATTAACCTGGTAGTAAGCTTTATCTTTCCTACTCCTAAATTAGCTGTCTTAAAACACATACAGCAGTTCAATTCTAATAATTAAACTTCAGATGTGTAGACACAAAAGATTCTAATATTAACCCAAGTTTATCTCATTTTCTCTTTCCCAGTCAATGCATGCTTTTTTTTATTGTCAATGTTGCTGCTCTTTGATACTTTCTCTTAATGGTAAAAAATAGAATAAGGGAACTTTTGAGTAATTTATCAAGGAAAATATAACTTTCATCCAGGACTACTAGATAATCATTAACTACTCTTTCACAAGATGGAAAGGTGAGCCATCCAGTTTGTCACATTTTTTAAATTCTCCTTTCAATGAAGTTGCTGATAGACAAGGAATCAACAGTAAAAACGCAAACAAGGTCTCAAGGAACTGTTATCAACGAGTGCCTGCTTGAGCAGGGAGGCTGGATCAGATGATCCACTGTGGTCCCTTCCAACCTGACCCATTCTGTGACTTTGTGATATTTGGAGATATAGACATGTAATTCTGCGGCTTACCATGTATTTTAAGTAAATAGTAAGCATTTCATTCCTAGTCACAGAACAGAGACAAACTATTGTAGTTATCATACTATCAAAATCTGAATATTAAAAAAAAAGTAAAAAAATCAAGGTAGTCAGAAATGAACCTTAGAAACATTTTAAATGTATTTTGTCCTTTTAAACAGAAGTAACAGCATCAATCTCAGAAGACTGACTATTTTAAGGTCTTGTGTAGAAAATTTTAATTTAACAATCTATTCACACACAAACAGATATCCTCACTTATTTTTCTAATAATTTGAATTTTTTTCCACTTGTAATAGCAATCCTTAAGCAGTAAAGTTTTGCTACACATCACAAGAATGGTTTAACCAGTGCACAGCCTTACAGGAAAGGACAAGAATTACTGAAATCAAATGGCAGTCTGCCGTTAAACCTCTCTTCTGTGACAATCCCTCTCAGGCATCTTAAGAGAGATCTCTTGTTTAAAAGCAAACTTGTGTTGTAGAAGTTGAAAGCAAGGCAGAGAACTAAATGCAGGACAGGAAATGCCCTTTTCTTCTGAACTTTTAGAATCACTTCTGTGATGTGTCATTTTTTGAGACCTTTAGTATACTTCCGGCAAAAAAAAAAAGGAAAAACTTAAGCTACAGAAATAAACAAAAATCTCACCTTGTTATTTTCACACTTGTAAGGGATTTTGAGGGTATCCATGGCCTTGATCATGGCCTGCATTGCTGTGAATATATTCTGGTACACCAGTTTTGTAAAGCCCCTTTTGTCTTCATCAGAGTAACCTGATCCATGAATGATTCTCATCTGCTTGATAAACGTGCTTTTGCCACTCTCTCCTGTGCCTGCAAGACAAATAAGAAGGATACGCTTTACCCAGTGGACACAAACATGACTTTTTTAGTATAATGCTGACAGCTTGCTTACTGCAGGGCTCAACAGTGTCAAATGATGCTTGGAAGGTAACTACAAGGACTAATTCAGGCTCAAACAGCAGCATCAGTAGCAACTGAAGAATAACTGAATTAAAATTTGCATTTTGATTTAACAACTAAACTAATGAGCAAAATGGCACTCCAAAATGTACATATTATATATTACTTCATGTTTGAAAATCTTCCGTTCTTAAAGATGTAATTGTCCAAAACTCTAACTTCATGAGACATTTCATCACAGAAATTCAGAGTGGAAGAAAAAGAACATTTTCTTTTTCTGTACTGTAAGGACATTACAGTAATCTGGTATTACAGCAACCAATATATCTGTGTTCTGGTTTTTTGGGTTTCTTTTGCAGAGGTGTCAGCTTGTTTGGGTTTTTAGTTTTGTTGTATTTGTTGGTTTGGTTTTTTGCTTGTTTGTTTGAGGGTGTGTGGTTTGGTTGCAGAGTTTTTTTTGTTTTAAGCTAGTATTGGAACAATCAGAGCCCATCAAACGTCAATCTCAGAACCACAGGAAACCACCATTAATTAAAATTCAGTTAATATTTATTTATTAACAGTCATTCCTTCCAATTAATTAATGTCTTCTTGTACTTTGTACTGAAGTAGTTTATTGATGAAATATGACTATTTGTCAGCTCAAAGTTAAGATTTGCTTGTTGGAAATTTACAATGGTTACAACACACAGCATTTTTTCTTTGCTCCAATTCAACAAGCTCACCTGTGACTACAAGAGCTTATCTATATTATCTCAGCGTTTGCTTAAGAGGAGGAGTTGAATCTGCACAGCTACATAAGCCCTCTGTTCACCCAGCTACTCAGCTCTGCAAAAACCAAAAAGCATTGCTCAGTGCTGTGTTTTTGAGACACTCAGCCTGGTTTATTTCTATCATTTCTGTAGAGCTTTCATGCCTTGTACCATAATAGTCATGTCCAGGACAAAGGCAGCCTTACAGGCCTCTTAGACAATGTTTTAGGTGTCTTCTCAGAAGAGTGTGTTTCACAGCGGTGCAGTTTACAGGAGTAACACTTAACTATTTCTGAGATAGCACACACTGCAAAATCTAAGCCTCTAAAAACTTCTGCCTTTACTACGAGCATAATTTTGAAACCATCAAACCTCCCATTTCCTGCACACATATAATGAACTTCTAATGCAGGTTTTCTTTACACACACATTCCCAGAAAATCAAGCATGATGCTACATACTACAGAATCAGAATGGTTTGGGTTAGAAGGGACTGTAGAGATTATCTAATCCATAATCAGGGACATCTTCCATTAGACCAGTTTGCTCAGAGCCGCATCTAACCTGGCCTTGAACACTGCCAGGCATGGGGCATCTACAGGCTCTCTGGGCAACCTGTGCCAGTGTCTCACCACCATCACATGTAAAGAATTTCTTCCAACATCTAATGTAAACCTGCCCTCTTTCAGTTTAAAGCCATTTCTCATTGTCCAATCACTATATGCCCTTGTAGAAGTCCCTTTCCAGCTGTGTTGTAGACTCCAGTTAGATAATGAAAGGCAGCTAGATCATATCCCTAGAGATCAAGACACTAACTGATACCAACTTGTGCTTCCTACCGCCTCATCCATTCATTAGAGAACAAGTTAAAAATACATCATGGTAATACATTCTTAAAATTTTACCTATTTACCATATTAACCAAAACCAACACTGGGTAATAGCCTGAACAGGACCCTTGAGTGGGCCTGCTTTTTCACCTGGTAAAAAGAAGAAAACCTGAAATTATATAAGAAATAATCTATGTATTCTTCTGAGAGGATATGAATGCCTTATGGGCTTTGTTAGCCACTGCTTTCACCACCATCATTCTACAAATACCTCTAGCTGATACAAGGTGAGAGCAAATGTGAAATGGCAGTGCAGTGGATCAGCAGAATAGACCAGTGGAGGATAAAACTATACTGAGATCAATTTTCTGCTGGCTACCACTGCACATTTAAATTAGTCAAGTCAGTTCCAGTTCTCTGAATCCAGATACATAGTATCTTCTCATCTGTAAGAAGACGGCTGAGGCCACACAATGTACCCGAATCTCAATCATAATCAGAATACCACCACCACACTCCCTTCATCTTTTAAAAAACATGACTTTCAACTTTCCTCCCACGCCCTCCCCATCCTAATATAATTCCTTTTCTAGTACTTCGGTGAGAATTGAATATTGTGACTGAATAAAACCCCACAATCCTGATTCAAGCATATAGCTTGGCTGGTCATCTGACTTTTACAACTTTTTCCCAGAAAAAATCCAACTAACAGATGAAAAAAGATTAACTGTCTTCTAAAAATAATAAATGTCTGTAATAGTTAACTCCTGTTCAATCATGGCACAGAGGATTTTCAAAATTTTAAGAGCTTAGCATCTCAAAAACTGAAAATTTCTGAAAATATCTTTGCTTTTTTTTTCTTGAAATGTTAATAGCAACAACTATAACTGCATCATCAAGAATTTTACAATCAGAGATCTGAAAGCACTTTTAGCAGTATTATATCCACAAGCAGAATCAGGAAAGAAGACAGGTTGCTTAAATGAAGAGTAGATCCTTATGCATGCACCTGCACCCACGTATATACATATAATGTACAACTTATTGTATTGTTGCTATTTCTCCTGGTACACATCCTGCAAAAATCAAGCTACAGAATGTTGAAATGTAACATTCTTGGTTCTGTGAAACTTATGGAAAAAATTTAAACATGGTTAATTTTAAATAGATGACAGTGCAGCTACTGGCAGAGAGGTTTCAGAACTTGTGGTGACTGACAAAGAACAGACAGGAGACTAATTTAAAAGCAAGACAACTGTAGCAGCCTAGATTGACAAGCCTTTCTTTCCTGTGGTTGTGCTATGCATACCTGTACTTGTTCTTGCATTTCTCTGCATTGCAACTTAAAAAAACCCCTCTAGTATCTTCAGATCAAATACGAGACTGTTTTTTACACTAAAACAACAAATATACCATTCCCTAAGCAAAATTCACACTGGTATCTGTTGAACAGAAACACTGCTAAACTACACCTGGTGGTGGTTTGACCTACCAAAAGGCAAGAAAAACCCGCTATTTTATTTTTTTAAATTTTATATTTAAATTAGATAGAAGAGGATACTCTTAACATATAAGGAAGAAGGAGAAAGCCATTGAAATTCACTACCCTATTAGTCACTGTACACACACACATTTACTAGGAGCTGTCAAAACAACAGTGTATACATTTCAAGAAAACTGGCTTTCATCTTGGGGCTTGGATGCAGATAGAAAGACTAGAAGTACCTGGACATGGATCAGAGTGGAACCAACATCCTACACAGATGAGCAGAACCATACCGTAACCACAGTTTCATCAAACATTTACTCAGATAAAGCAGTCGTTTCTACACTGTCACACAGATTTAGAGAAAAGGGGAGCAATCAATCTCATCAGATAGTAAGTAGCAGAGTAACTCCTAGGAGGAGTAAGAGCTAAAACAGTAATAGAGAGGTATGCATGAGAAGAAAAATACTTGATTTCATTTGAAGTTATACTTCACTTGGAGTAGAGTTTTATGTCCTCTGTGCACCTACTAATTCAGCGATAGAGAAAACAAAAAATACAGTCTGGTCTGTTGCTGTTCCAGCAGTGGAATGCAGCGGGATCACATTTCCGCTGAAACCAAGTATGGCTAAATGAAAATATAAAACTGTGCAGAATTCAGGCCTTGTAGATGACAGATCAGTTGAAATGTATCATGGAATGCATGAGATCCTTCTCGGAGGTTGAAACAAAGAAGCCAGTCTGTCCTACCAAGTAAAATAGCAGCTTTCAGTCTCACAGTTGAAGGCTACTGTTGGGAGGGATATTTCATTGGTAAGACTCTGTAGCAAAGCGACCTGAGCTGGAGGTGAAGCTCCCAACTCACCCTGTAACATGTATCTGGACAAGTTCTGGAGCAGAACTAAGGTATCTCTTCTCCAACAAAAGAAGGCAGCAAGGCTAGTGAAACAAGGAGGCTCCCATACAAACAGCTCAGTCCATCTGATGTGGTCATGCACCTAGGCAGACTGTGTGTTCTCATCCTGACATCTAATAAAGAGATCCTTACCTCTGCAACATCCTTGACCATCACCTCTGTCAACAGTTGCCACAATTGAGTTGACCTGCTTGAAGCTAGTACAGCTATTGCTCAGGCAGTCCTTTTTAAGTGAAGACTGCTAGTACTCTATTAACTTTTCTCTCTATTGCTTAAAAACTGTTATTTCGATGACACTGTATCACTGTATCATGCCTCTGCAGAGATACAAAAGTACCAACCTACACCTCCAACCAACTTATATTACTGCAAGTTAGTAACTGAAACTAACCATTTTCATCTTGGTCATAAAAATACCAAAGAACTTAAGCAACAACTCATCCAGACACATGAACGGAATTCCTGTAAGGAATTACCATTCCTGAAAATGCATATAGTAGGCATATGTGTAGTTTTCATAAAATAAACGGTAGTACTATTGTATCTTCCTTGTGTGATTATCTAACTCCTTAATTGACATTAATAGGTTAAATCTCGCAAGAGTTGTTTGATGTTAGGAAACATTTCAATGGCATTTCATTTAGAGTTACAGAAAAGCCTATGAAACAGGAAAGCATCTCAAATTTCAAGCAAAAAAAGCCAGAAAGAGAACGAAGACGTCCTGAAGTCTGTTTCTACATCAATGGCACTATGTTTTGCAGTTTTGTTAAAAACTAAATGGAAAAACTGCAAAAAGCTAAATTAGGTGAGAACCCCAGTGGTGGCTTTCTGAGATTTAACAATGCACAGGTTTAAGTTAAGAACCACTTAAAAGAAATGGGAGAGCGGTACATATTATTCTATTGCCAAGTGTTTGTTCCACTGATAGAATATCTTTAATTTAAAATCACTACATAATCTTCTTACTTGTTTTGCTTACAAGCCACATATGCGTTTTTCACTTGCTTTAAAAAAAAAGTAAGCAAATAATTATTTCACTGCTTACTAAATTATTTCCTCTGTATCATTTTAGTAACTTATAAACATTTCATTAAGATGACTGTCAATATTCTACACAATATTATTTCATGAATTACTAATGTAACAACAAAAAAGGGCCTGGCAAGATGAGAAAAGACTTATTCCTAAAAAGGATGGATAGAAACTTATGAAGTAGCTCATGAAGTAGATAATTACCTCAAGTAAGGAACATGAAATATCTACATTAACGTAGAGCAATTTTTTTCATGAATAATCTTGAATATCTTAAATATTTATGAAAAATTAAGTAAATGTTATCCATTACAAATATTACTAAAACTGCTCCATCATTTCCTTACCTACACTATTGAAATTGTATTAACCTTCCTTAAAAAAAAGAGAAAGAATACCTCCCATTATGTTGACAGCTAGTCTGAGTGCTTTCTACAGTAGCAAAATCCTGTTACAAAATTAATCTGGTTATTTTTGAGACAATAATAAAGTTAGTCATTCTAGCGCAGGCACAAAACTTAAGAGAAGCAAAATACCCATCCTCATTGTACAAGTGGTGCACTCAAAACAGTTCAAGTGACTACTATAATAAAGCCTAAGATAGATACTGAACTACTGAAAAACTGGAAGGAAATGGAAGATAGAATAGAAACATAAAATTCAGTTGATGTTCTGTAGCTTCTTAATTAATGTTAATTCAAGCTTTTTCATGAACCAGAACCTCAAACTCTTTTACAGGAAATACAGTTAATCAAATGCAGCTTTGTGCCAGATAAAACTACACTGCAAAACTACTATTATGCAGCTAGGCACAGCTCATTCCTGAAAGTCAGCATCCTCTTCTCTCCATTTTCAATTCAAGAAAAACCCCAAACCCAACCAACCAACCCCAAACTAGCAAGCCCCTCCCCAAATCAAAGCAACCAAACAAATCAACAACAACAAAAAATACCACTACCGCCTAAGGCCCCATCCAACAAAACAGAACCTCCTCCTTATCTTTTATTATTTCTTATCTTTTTTTACAAACAGATAATTTTCACCATTTTAGACGTACCTTTTTATGGTTTAGGTGCAATTCAGAAGCAAGAAAGCAAGAAAAAGAGAAACTGGGTGCCTTCACAGAGGACAAGTAATTCCACTAGAATTCACACAGCTTTGTAAATGGGTTCAAAGCAGGACAGGATCCCACCTTGTCTGACCTTCTCCTCCCTTCTCTAGAAAGGATCCCTCTGATAAATCACAGACTCCCTAAAGAGAATCAACTCTTTCCAGTCCCTGCTTAATTTCACATTTCATGTGGTTTGGAGCAACTTAGACAAATTCTGCCAAAAGAACTCACATGTGCAGAAAAAATGTCACAAATCAAGTTTCACCTCAAAAATATTTTCTATAATATTTTCTATATTTATATTTCTATTTTCTATATATATTTGCTATTCACAACTGAACCAAACAGTGAACTGTTTAGAATTAGTCTGTTGGCCGCTGCTGTTCCATGAAAACGTTATGAACAAAACCAGAAGCAAACATCAGCATTCATAAAAGAAGGTATCATACCTCTTACCTTCCTTCCACAAAGGAAAAGCAAAATCTCTCCTTAGAAACTTGTGTGTGAATAATTTCAAATGAATGTTTGTATGAGGGTGTTGCAAAGCAGACTCAAGTAGATTACAAGGCACAAGCAAGTCAGAATTGACCATTTTTTATCTTCTTTGAGATCAGTATAGTAAACAACTATTTATAAATCAACATGTTTTCTGTAAGCTATTTATTAAAAGAAAATGGTAATAATATGCTGACTGCCACCTGATTTTTTGTGAAAACTACCTTAACTACTAATTGGATAGAGACTGGATTTAGGATTTAAATCTTTTATGTTTCCTTCATATTCCACCTACAATTCTTCACCTCTGCACCTAAGTTGGACTGAAAATGATGGGCACTGAGGGAGGGCATACAACCCTACATGTCCTGCAGGTCTCCAGGAGGAATCTCCAGGAATTTCAGTATGAGATTTTAGTTTCCCTGCATTGCAAGGTAAGGCTTGAGCTAGCTCTAAACTTTTATTTTATTTTATTATTATCTTATACATAAGATTTACTTAACTAATAATTAATTCTTTCAAGTTTCTTTCACCTTCTGTTACTCAGAGGGATTATGAACAGATAAACACAACTCCTACTCCTAGCAACTCTGAGACACCATTTCAGGAACAGTAAAAACCATTATGATTAATCAAAAGCAAGGTTAAATACTGGTAACATTCAAAACTGCAATAGTTTTCCTTTATTTTTATTATGAAAGGGAATAAAATACCTTTACTACTTTAAACCCTGTGTCTTCAGAAAAAGTGGTCTTCATCTCTAAGATACCAGAACAGAGTTTGTTTGACCAACTGTGTTTCCCCCATGCCACGGGCTAGCATTCTTCTACCCTACGGAAAACTGCAAAAGGTGAATATTTCTCTCTTGGTATATTCTACTAGCAAATATAATTATCATGCACAAGAACATACCAACAAAACAACAGCTGTATTTACCAAGCATACAAAGCCTTATAGTTTGCATGTTCTGCTTTCTTAAGGTACAGTTAGAAATTCTGTGACCTGTTTTCTAATCTGTGTTTTAAAGAAGTACTGTAGTACTCAGAGTAGATTAGATGTGCACTTGCATCCATCTGAAATACCAATGTAAACCAGCATATTATGTAATTTGTTTATTTTTAAGAACATGTTAGCAACAACTAAGTGCAAAAACATGAAAAACCTTTCCAATGGTTGGGGTTTTTTTAAAAAATATTTATTCTATTCTCTGTTTATGAGATCTATTTTGAAAGCCTGATACAAATTTTTGACCTACCACTCATACAAAAAGGCTCCATCCAGGAGCTGAAAGTACACAGTACACCATTTTCTTTCTAAGAATGTAAAAATGCTTACAAGTGAATTGCTTTGCTATACCAAAACTAGTATAAATATGAATTTACTGAAAACAAGTCATATGAATAACAGCACATTTGTTAGGATCAAGTATTTATGTCAAGTAGTATTTCTGATGGTAAATATTATTATCTGAAATTAAAGACTAAGAACAGCAATGTTTTGTAGCATTTTGGTACATTTTTTCCTCAAGAATCGTTGGCTACTGCTTCTAAGATTGATACTCACTCCAGTTTCACGCTTTAGTCTAGGTATCATGAAGCACTACTTCCAGAGGAAAAACACAAATGAATGAACATAAAACCCATTTGCTTTTCCACCTTTTTATATGTCCCTCATCCATGCCAAAGAAAGAACATTTTCATATGGATTGAGATGATTTAAAAGTAAGAAAGAAAAGCAACTCATGATGGTTCTTCTCATACATGAAGAGAATAAATAATATTTTTCCCACAAAGCTATTTGAGGTCTTCCTGTGTTAGATTATGTACTCACAAGGAAGACATTCAAACTGTTCCCTTGGTCTCTTCTGCTTGTGCTTTTCTGCTGTTCATGCTTCAGAGCTCTCTATGACCTCCGTACTAGTATGACAACATGACAGCTGTTTCTGAACATCTGATTAGACAAGAGTCAACTTACCAGTATAACTATCAAACTTACACTAGAAACATAAAGGAACTATATATCAAATGTTGGTATGCAGATACCTGTTAGACTGCTTCCCTGGTCCATTCACAGGCAGCACTAGACACAAGACAGAGGTTTATTTCAAGCCTCAAATACAACCCTAGCACTAAAATGATGAAGTAATTTTTGCTTCAGTCTAACTACACACAAACAAGTACAAAGTGCAGGGTCTTGCAAGCAGAGCCCTGAATTGACTGCAGTAAGCAATCAGCTAGGTATTTAACAGTTCTTTTAACACTACACCTTACAAGTGTATGACACATTGTGTATCTTTTCTGGTTTCCTAGGGGAACACATCTTGGGAACATCATAAAGGAAATACTTAATGGTATAAGTGAAAGTCTTACTGCAAGTATTCTTCTCTAGCATTTAATCCCTATCTCTCATGACATTGTGAAGGCAATGCTCCTCCTTCCTCAGGGAGACTGAAGAGATTGTGGCGACGGAAATCCATACCCACCTTGTTTCAGGCCCTCGCACTGAATGAGTATCCATGTCATTCCCACACAGCACCAACTCAGTAACTCCATTTGGGTATCGCTGTCATTACAGCTGATCACAACATTAAATTGGAAGGAGGCTGGGGTGGGAGGAGCTCAGACATTTTGTAAGGAACAAAGAAACCTCCTAACAGAAAACAGAATGGGCAAGCAGCTTCAGCAGACATTGGCTGCTGGGAGAGCAAAAAAGGAGGAGAACTGGGGAGCACGAAGTCAAGTCCAGTGCAGATACTGCTTTCAAATCAGCAGCTATGAGTAGCCCTTGGAAGAACTTTTGCCATCCCCTACAAAGCAAAACTCCTCCTTGGCTGGTCTTCACCCCATTCACATGCAGGGCTGTGGAGCCCAGGGCTGTTCCTCTTGCCAGACTCCTTACATGTGCAAGTTTCTCAGAGGCTATTTAGCAACCATTAGAGATACTGAACCCAAAAGACATGTCCCTTACTACAGGCAGTTCCCACATCTCTTCACCCCCAAGGCACACACCGCCCAGCAGGGCTGACAGACCAAGAAGCTCTGGCACAGCTGCTGTACAGTAAAAACAAGACTATTTTTATTTTCATCTCACAAATACTGTGAGAGGGTCAAATGCTAGGTTTGTGTTTCCCTTGCTTCTACATTCACAGTGTTGCTCACAACTTTTACGTGTTTCTCAATGCACACTGGCAGGGGTGTGCACATACACTGTGAAATCCAGGCAGGCTCCAAGGCTGAGCCCATTATAAATCCACTCAGAGGGAAGCACAGTTCCAGATATTGTGGCACATTTCCTGCAGCTTATGGCAGATCATCCTTAACCTGAGAGTGCTTTTTCACTGCTGCTTCCCCTGGAGAGTCAATAGTTTTTGACGGGTTTTGCTGTCCTCTAGCATTTTATGTGTTCTGAGGCATTTCAAGAAGCCATACACTAATTAAGAAGCTCCTCCAAAATGAAATGAAAATGAACCCTTGCACACTTTTTCCTCTTACAAGGCGAGGGGACCTGGGCAAGTCAGCTCATTAGCTGGATAGAAGTGACACAACTGCTATATTATTGTAGCTCTTACTTCAACCATTTCACATCTAGCAGGTTTGGAATAACACATATAAAGATCAAACAAATCATGTTTTTATCATATTCCTTGGTTATTTTAATATAAATACCACCTATGCACATACTTTCATGTGCATACATACACACACAAAGTGAGGAAGGCTTTAAAGACGAAAATTTACCACTGACACTCTCTGAATTTAAGAAATCAGGTCAAGGTTGGTATTAACAAAGAAAAGTTTTATAATTAAAAAATATATAATTAGATTCTCCACCCCCCCGCAACCCCCCCTTAAAAAAAAAAGTAAATTGAATAGCTAAGTTCTGAGAGGACATCCTTGCTAGCTTTACACACTATATTATATAGCACTTCCATTCTTAGTACGTGACAGAAATGCAGCTTTCTTTTCAGATACTGCATTTGCTCAAGCAAACAGATGAAAATTTGAAAAAACTTTAAGTTTGGGGAAAGCAAGGGATGAAAGCTACTACTGGGTCAGTAAGGACACGAACTGTCACAGTCAGTAAAAACAGGGACAAGCAGGCAGATTTTATGGTCAAAGCATCTGGTACTATCATTCTGCATTTGTGTTTTTAACAGCAGTGTCTGAGCATGAACACTGCTTAAAGCATCGCTTTGGTATGGCTGAACAGAGTGACATTTTAATATTCCGCTTCTCCAGCAGGGAAAGTCAGGAGGCAGCACTCTGAAGTACCACACTGTCACAGAGACAGCCTCCATGGCTTGTGCCCCTTCAGACTGCCCAGACAAGGCCCAGCTCCCACGTCACTGACCTGCTCAGCTGAGCAACTTCAGCAGCTCAAAGGAAAAGTTTCCAGTCATATCTCTGACATGCCAAAACAGACAGCAACAGGACTCTTGTTCTCTTCAAAATAAACTTCTGATCCTCCTTATAATAACCTTGTTGCTGAAGTTACATATTTATTTAGACCTGATTATATAATATGATTCTATACCAAATTATTACCTACTCTGAAAGTTTTCAGGGTTTTTTTTGTATTATTTACTTTATACATGCACTATAAACAAAGATGCATAGATAAATAAATAACTACTTTTTACTTATAAAGGTAATAAAACCCTTAAGATAGTACCAATCAGAACTCAGTTAAAATTGTTGATAAGCAACATGCCTTCCTGAGTCACACAAAAGTATAATTTTGCTGGATACTCCTACAATATTATAAGGAATCTCCAGAAATCCATGAACTAGATGGTGTCTTGAGTTACAACTACTGTTTTACTCAAACAACAGCCACTCTAGCCAATAGCATGTACCACCCAGATGTGGATGTGTAACTTAGGAAATGCCACCTCTGTTCTCTCCTAGAGTCATCTCATTGGTATGACCTCCTCTGAAATTACGTGTGGCTTTCTGTTAATTAATTGAAGTTCATATGCTGTTCATTAGCATTTAAGTAAGTTATTTGCATTATAAATCCTGGTTCATTTGAAATAAAGTTCTAAATTCACTTAATATCCTTAGAAATTGGGCTTTCTACGGTGACAGGTTCTTGTTTTATGAACATTCACATAATTCTGGTTTTCACTTTTTGACTTTGTACTATCTGGTTTCAGAAAGATTACATTAAATATACTTCTGGCCACTTTCAGTGCTATAGCAAAAGATACTCAGCATGATAACACTAAGAATCTGTTCCTGTTCTTATTTAATACACCAGAGCAATAACAAAATTAATTGTTAGGGCAAAGAACTGTAACACAACTGCAGTTCACACAGGCATGAGGTGGTAGGGTGAAGGACTAGTTTCTGTTAGCCATTATTTTTCTTTCTAGAGGAAATTTTTACTTCAAGGAAGTAAACACTTAATTTAACACGTCATGCCTTTGCACAATAGCCAAGTAGGAAGTATTTAAGTCCAAATCTTCATGTTTTAGGCCATTAAAATGTAATCCACCAAGTCAATATTCTTTATAATTTTTTAAAATTATAACTTCAGTTCAGCTAAAAAAAACCCACAATGAAACAACCAAGCGTATATCCACTTGTCACCCCAAACCAAAGCTAAACAAGATTTTACTTACAACAACCACAATGGCATGATGCCGAAAGGTGATTGATTATATTTGGCACCTCTGTATTTACTTCTACTTTTGCATCATTCTTTTTGTACCCTAGCAGTAACAATAAAAATCAAAACAATCCCCCCCCACTAATTTTGGACTTATACAGGCCCGCAAATGTAAGGAGTCTCTGTCCATGAAGGTGTGGAAGAAATGTGATATGAAATGCATTCAATTTCTCATTTTTCTAAAAAATTTTTTTTGGACAACTGTAGTCTTTGATCCCTTTTGTATAGCGTTGGACTGTCCGAAAATCTATCATGAAAAACTCTGGGAAATCCAACAGAAGGTATTAAAAATGTTCTTTTTGTTATGAGGCTTGCTCTAGGAAAAAGAGAGGCAGACAGAAAGAAACTACATGCAATAGCTTACATGACTAGAAAATAGCACACACCTTCTAGATGTTTAAAAAAAATCCCCACGACATAACACCCCTATTGCTCTAAAGGCCTTGAATCTTGTGAAATAGAAGTTAATTTTACAGAGAGCACAAATACTGAAAACACTAACACTTTTCAAAACAAAGAGAAGTCTTAAGATAAACATCATTTTCCTACACTAACATCACAATTTCTAACAAACAGACCCCTCCACACAGCTTTTGCTATTGTTCTGCATAATTTGCAAAATCACCACCAAGCACAAAGGTGCATGTCTTCTCCCAAACTCTACAGCAGCTGTCCAGCCTCACCCTGCAGGTCTCTGCACTATACAAGCCAGGAGAGGAGAGCTGTGTGTGGCAGAAACAATTTCTGCCTGGGACATGACGGTGGCAGCAGCCAGCCAGCTCTCCCCAGTCAGGCACAGCTTGGCCCTTGGGGAGGGAGTACCACAAAAGAGCCCTTCCTCCACTCACTGACTAGAAGCTGACAAGGCAGTTCCCTACGAAGGTCACAGTGAAGAATTTATTTCTGAGAGCTTTAAGCTCCCACCCCACCCTTCAAGTACAAGCCATTTGGCTGCTGTCACACGGGTGTGCAAGAGGTGTCTGAAAAAGGACAAGGCTGACACTTTCA
The DNA here is from genome assembly GCA_910950805.1 of Acrocephalus scirpaceus scirpaceus. Lineage (NCBI taxonomy): Eukaryota > Metazoa > Chordata > Aves > Passeriformes > Sylviidae > Acrocephalus > Acrocephalus scirpaceus. Next base: position 31,694,560 of record OU383776.1, read on the forward strand.
GCACCAGCAGCGAACCCTTAGTCCACGCTTCACAACACCTTTGCTTTCAAGAAAATGGGGAAGCAGAAAACAGTGCGATAGCCAGGGAGTTCTGAACTATCCTCCTTTTTCCCCTCTGGTCAGTTGTCAAGTTTTGGGATATTTTGATGACTCTATCATCATTTATGTCTCATTTATCATAAAAAAATAAAAAGAAAAAGCCGAGCTGCTTCAACATCTATACTACTCTAGAGATCCAACTACGACTGGAAGCCTTTGAGCATTAGTAAAAGGTTAAGAACTGCACTCTTCCAGGCTGCTGAATCACATGTACATATCCAGTATAATCAACACCTCACACTAATTACCAATTATCTAAACCACTTAAAAACTTGTTTGCCATGAAGAAGCTGCAGTCAATTTTCTCTTTTAACGTGATCTCCAGAATCACATAAGCATTCTGGCATTTACTGCACGGGGAAGGATACTAGTCCTCTAATCTCTGCCACATGGGAACAAGTCTCATAAAAGACAATTAAAGTGTTTTGGGGATGATACTTAATGTGCAGCAGCTCTGGGGAAATGGTATATACCAAACTCTAGGTTTATCAACCCTGATAAAGCAATTTAGTTGACTAAAATATGCAGTTAAAGACTACTTCCTCACTACAGCTGTCAAAGAATAAAGCTTTTTTTATTGTGTTTTAGACAATAGCTCAATGAATTCCATTGCCCTGTGTTATTCCCTGAAACAAAACCTAAGATGAATGTTTCTGCTCAGGTAAATATGAATCCTTTTTGACTGTCATCAGAGATCACCTATTTTGTTGGTCAAGATTTCTCACGCCATCTTAACAGCTTTATTTCTAAAGATGAAGAAAAATAAATTTTAAAGGCTTCTGCCCAAATTTTCAGAAACCAGCACTTCTGTCAAGTATTATGTAACTTCATAATACTTGACGGAAGTATGCTTTGAATACTTCAAACTGTCATATTTTTTTTTCCCTAACAAAAAACTGGCTAAGTCAGAAAATTAAGAGCGGTTCCTACACTTAAATAAGAAATTTCCAAACTGTGAAAATCATGAAAAGAGAAATTTGAGTTGTGAGTGCAAAATTATTCCTGAAATCTAAGTCTGCAGCAGAAAACAAGAGAAAATGAACATAATTTGCTTAAAAATATGGATTTTTTACATTATGCAGCTTACAGTTGATAACTAAATTTCAACTACCAAAACTACAAAAAATTGCAAACCTTGTTGTAACTAAGAGGACCAAAGGTATGTTCAGAGTATTTGCAGGGGAAAACCCCTGAACAACCCACCAGGCCTCACCAGCTTTGCAACCGTTACTTTCTTCTATATGCTGACTCCTCTGATGTTAGTAATAAAGACAAATCAGTCTTATTTCAAAGAAATTAAGTTACTGAAGAGTTTGGAAAAAGAAATTAAAGAAAGTGATAATGACATCAGGAAAGCTTAATCATACCCCTTCCCCCCTCTTTCTTCCTGTGATCCTTATTAAGGGTTTTTTCTGCCATCCTTACTCTTTAAGTAGTCCCAACAGATTATTGCAAACTATGGCCTTATTAATATGAATGAGGGTAAAAAACTGAGAGTAGACATAAAGTATACTGCATATCCATTTTAATAATTTTAGTCGTATTCTTGAAAAACAAGGAACAGGAATAAAGAGCATCAAATGCTTTCTAAAGTTCTCTGCCTATCACTTAATAACCTAAGTACCTAAAAAATTTCTTAAGATGGGAGAGAGTCTAAGAACAGAGTTAGCATGACGTGACCAGTTGCCACTTATTAGCTGCTCCACACTGGTTTTTGCATGGGTAGCTTCAGTTATGTGTAAATGTCAAGTTTTATCAAACTGATTTCTAAGTTCTTTTTAATTTCAGTAAATCCTGCAGCACTAAATAGATAATGAGAAGATTAAATACCTTTAAACACTGTCCTAAAAAGTGACTTCACCTATGTTATACCATATTACCAAATAAAGAAAAATTTATTTGAAGAATGAGGTCTATAATTTTATAGCAACTACTTTATTTTTAAACTAAAGTATCAGATAAAAGCATCAGAAGACTTAAATTTTTACTAATTCTCTGATTTTATTCTACTGCAGCTCTGTTGTTACAAGTTTATTATTAACTTGCTTTTTAAATTCTACTTGAGAAACAATTCCTCAGCAAGGTATTTTGTTACATCGCTCAACTAGGTGTACAGGTCATGATCCCATTCCTTCTCAACACAGAGGTGAAACATATATTTACCTGAATGAGAACATTTCAGACAGTGTGGTTACACCTGTTCTGTGTGATGTACCAGTCCTCTGAACAGATCCTTATGAATGTGTTTGTTATTGTTGTTAATTCTATTACAAAAAAAGCACTTACTTATTCTACTTACTAAACAATCAAACAGACCAGTTATTAATGACCTGTTTCTTAACTACTTTTCAAGACTACTGGTACCTAACCAAAAAGCAACAATTAATACCAATTTCACCACTATTTTTCTTGAGGTTTTCTGCCTTAACTATAAACCTCATCTGCATGCTAGATTTTACTGAGACTTAGGGAAAAAAATCCACATACCATTTTTCTACATGAGCTATCCATTTCAAATCAGTTATTAAAATGTTACCTTCATTGTTGATTTATATATTTATGATTTTTAAAACAAAATGCAGTATTATCAAGAATAATCTCAGTGCAGAGAAGGTGTTCCATTCAGATTATATCTCCACACACTGTCACTTGGATTTATTCAAAACTCTGCTTATGGCCATTCCACGGTCACACACATTCCTTATTGACCCCCTACCCTCCACTAGAAGGTGTGTTAGGCTATCTTCAGTAAAACATAGATGCTGTGACAACAACCTGGGGGGAAGTAAGTGCAGATGCAAGATTTGTACATTATACTGTGTATTAACTTCCAAGAACACAAACACTTTCTCTCTCAAACAATACATGACTGCAGGCAATCTTGTATTTGCTAAACTCTGGAAGGCATGTAAAATTTGAAATAGAAGTTCTACATTTTTACAGCCCTAAATACTGTGGCCTAAAGCCTAAATTAAGTATCTTAAATTCTTCTCTTCCCTTGCACAGGTATTTTCTGAATTACCAAGACTGAAATGCAACCATTTCTATTTTTGTAGAACAACACTATACAAACTTTATGTTGGAAGGCACCTATAGCACTGGGCTTCAGACTATATCTAGTGACAGCTACTACACCACCAACGTAACTTCCTAGGAAAGGGAGACAGTTCCTTTATGTCAACTACGAATGCATGGCTATTGATTCATATGCAATACTGTACATACAATTTAAGACTGTACAATCCTAAACCAGACTTATTAAACAAAAATACTGACTTGACCTCTGCAAGGAATGATTGCTAACATGCTACATGAACAGAGACGTCTTTTTATATATTTTACCAGCAATTTCAGTTAGAACATAATGCATCATATAATTACACTACAATTTGTTTGCTTGAACTGATCATCTTTCTAATGAAATATGCTGTCCAAAAGACAAATTTATACATTTATTAGTCTGCTGCAAAGCCATGATAGGAAGTCTGCAATTCTCTTTCATTTGTGAAGTTGGACATTAATGTTTTATATTTTCATGCCCCAGAAATTCAGCTAGCAGACTATCTAGCTCCAGAGCCAATCATACCTTATGAGGTTTTTTTACATATGTGCTTTCTCATTTTTATTTTATTCAAGAAACAACAACTTTTCTTCCAACCAAGAATAGTACAAGGTCCATGGTGGTGAACTGTAGTCTAAATAGAATCAGGAACCTCTTGCTTTGAGTACCATGTAACATCACCAGGAAGTATTCAACTCCTGTAACATTACAGGTTGCTCCCTTAAAAATGTAATTGATGACTAATGTTCATTTTTCGTTTTTAGTGTATGGTAATTTCTAGGACATACTTCCTCAAGACTTCGAACATACTCTATCAGCCACCTAATCAGAAGCTTCCTGTCTCTTTCTTGAATCAAAATTTTCTTTCCCAATTTTACTGGTAGCCAAAAATCTCCTGAGGAATGCATAAAAGATAATTGTATATCAAGTTAAAGGCATCTAGCTCACTTTAAAGCATGAAAAAGTTCCATATGGAGTAATTTTTACACAGAAAACTGACACATGGGAAAGCCAGCATCAAACCTCTCATTCTAATGGGTCTGCTGTGTAGTTACATAAAGTCTATAGGTCAAAACTATTTTAAAGGTTGCATGAATGTACTTGCACACACAAAGAGAGAGAGAAGGATAGATATTCTTTTGCTTCCTGTCAAAAAGACAGCCTAAATAGCTGTATTTTCCCTGCCCAATTCCTTATTTTTAAGATCAAAACCATCTGTTAACATCTGTTTTTCTGATGCTTCTGTTGAAAAATATTGGTATGAATTGACAGTAGCTGTTACCATTAACTGAAACAAAAAGTCAAATCAAACAAAAAGGACTGATAATTTAGATGTTAACAAAGACACTGCCTAATCAAAGAATAAACACTTCACTGATCAATTAGTTATGCTGCGATTTAAACTTACTGCAGGGTCCAACACTGAAAGCAAAGCAAAGGGGGAGTGGAATGTCATTAATAGTTAGAATGAAGAATAAAATGGTTAGAACTTAGAATAAAAAAGAAGATAGAGGAAACTTAATTCAAGTTTTTTCACATAATGGACTAATTACTAATTACTACTGGAAACAGATTAAGTAGCTCATGTTCTTCATGAAAATCAGACTTGATCAGAAGATCAAGTTTTTCAACATAAATCAATCTACTTCAAAGAATTAATATTTCATTATCTCTCAGCGGTTATAGGGAAAACTCCTGAGGTGAAATGCAAGTTCCATCACTTTTATTCAAAGTAGCAGCCAATTGTTAAGACCAGATTCTTTTTAATGTATATAAAATGCTACTGGGAGATGCTTTGCAAACACTAGTCTTTTTTCCAGTTGAAGTGCCCTTAGCAGCTCTGAAAATCATGGAAGTATAGAATCATTTCGACTGGAAAAGACCTTGAAGATCACCAAGTCCAAGCATTAACCTAACACTGCCAGGTCCACCACTAAATCACATTCCTAAGCACCCTCCAAGGATGCTGACTTCCCTGAGCACCCTGTTCTAGTGTTTGACAGCCCTTCTCACGAAGAAATTATTACTGATACCCAATCTAAATCTCCTCCGGCCATTTCCTCTTGTCCTATTACTTGTTACTTGGGAGATTAATCCCCACCTTGCTACACCCACTTTCAGGGAGTTGTAGACAACCCCTGAGCCTCCTTCTCTCCAGGCTAAACCACTAACCTGTAGATATAGTGACGCTCCCACCTGAAACCAATTGTGAGCATCCCTGTGGGCACACATATACTAGTTTTTATTTCAAAAGTACTTTTCTGAACCTAGCTGTCCTCAACTCCTTCACTGACTGTGCCCTTTCCCATTGCTATCAAAGTATCCCCAAGTGAGAACACGGATTTCTTTAGAACAAAACGGATTTCTTTAGAATTTACTAAATTTTTTAGTAAAAATTGAAGTTAAGGACCACAACTGATGCATTCTAACCACAAACAGGATTTAGTCCCTAGGATAAGATTAGACCTGACTAAAGCAAAAAAAACCCCTTGACCATGGACATCAGGTGCTCCGCATCTACTGTTTTGCCCTACAGACCCACTCTCATTCTCAGTATTTGCTAACTTAGAAATAGCCTTTGTCTGCACTCCCCCACCTATCATCACAGGGATAATAATTATTAACTATATGGAGGTGACAAGAGTGACTGATTAGCTAGTGGGTGGGCAGCACTCTGAAAAATCTGTAGTGCTATGTAGCTATTCCCTCTTATTACAAATATTCTTGTGCACATACCATCCAATAAGACAGCAGTGTATAAACAAGAGTTAATCTGGAACATCCTTAGTCTCTCTACAATATGATTTTGCTCCACTTGCTGAAGCCACTCTGGTGACAGCAGGTTTATTTCATGGAACTTAACAGTAATCTGACATGTCCACTCGAAGTACATGCATTGATTATAGCTAGGATGCTGCTCAGTTCAGCCGAAGTCTGCCTGTAGAAATACAAGTCTGTCCATATAGTATAAGCTTTCCTGTATCTTAAAAGGTTATTCAGTATTTATCAGTCAAGATCCAAAAACCCATGAACAACTAACTAAATGACTCCTCAATACCATTGTTATACACAAGAAGAAGTACCTACTGCTGTTCTCATGAATCTCCTGGTTATTTATTCTTGCTTAATAAAACTAAAGACAATGTAAAGCATTTATTAATAAGTACTTGAGACTGCGATTTTGTTAATTACTATCTTTTATGTTTCATTTTGGCACTGTACTTATGCTTCCAGAGTTCCTTACCTCCCAGGCTTTGCAGTATGACAATAGCCCAAGTGGGGCTCACCTGAGGAGTCAGTCTACCAGAGCAAGCCTCGTATAAAATGTGAGGACATTTTCTGATTCAAAATACAACTATAGGAGATAATAACCCTTTCTACTTCAAGCAACTTTCTGCTTAGCTTAGTCCTATCATACACAGAAGAACTTTAATTATCTTCTCTTGTTTGGCCAAATCAGTTCAAACTCCCAGTTTCAACCTCTCAAGAAAGATAACTTGCTGGCCAACTACACTGCCATGTATTGCACATCCATGTCTTGAAAAGCAGGATGCATCATCAGATGAAGGAAGTAAAGTTCCTACCCTTGATCAAAAATTAGTCTCAGCTTCTGATCCTGCCAGCTCTAGCTATCTACACACATGCTTACTCATTCACCCAGTTCTCTCTGGGCTTCTAAATCAGATCAAAGGGTAGATAAATACTTCAGTGCTCACTGGCAGAGGTCACAGTTCTCTCCAGGAAACTGGCAATCTCTCTGAAGAGATTCTTCACCTAGGGAGTCTGGCATGATGAAGACAAATGTAAACAATCAGGTGTCCAAGCATGCCAAAAGTTGCAGTTTGAGAAACCAGTAACTAAAGAAGCTAGAGCTACTACAAATAAAGTAACCAATTTCAGTGTCCTTGAACAGATGTTTAGAGGAGTGACAGGACCTTTCATGTATACATTCAAAAATATTAGGCAAAATTACTTCCACCTACCAGTATGACTACATAGTTTAGACCAAATAAAAGAGCATTAAAATACACTTCACAGTAAGGTTTTTCAGAAAAATAATGAACTACTGGTGCCATCAGAACCCTAAGTACTTGACTATACACAACAGAAAGAATTAAAAGGAACTATAAATAGTCACCTTTTATGGAATTGTAACAAGATATTCCCAAGATATTTAAATGTGAAGTTTAGTTCAGATGTTTAGGCAGTATTGCCTAAGACATGAAAAACTTGTTACTCCTAGGCAAGCATTTCCAGTCCAATGTAAACTAAGATCTGTCTCCTTAGTAGCACCGGTACCTCAGTCTCTTCTATATCAGTGTATAAACTGGGTGATGTGCTAGAGGGGGAAACAGCATCACCTATGAAAGTAACAACTACTACCTTCCGACTTTCTCTGCTTGAAAATTTAGTTTCAGTATGACACTTTCCCAAAAAGAAAAGCTACTGTGTGGAAGTAAGATAATGATCCATGAAGCCCTGAGTTAAAGCCTTATCATTTAGGAAAAAATCACACATTATGATCCAAACCATACTGATTATTTTAAGTGGATCACAGAAAACCAGCAAAATTGGCAACATGCTGTCAGTTCCCTTGTAAATTACAGCATCAGAAGCATTACCAAGTAAATCCAAAGAAAAAAAAGAAAAAAACCCAACCAAACCCAACACTAGATGAGTCTGAATCATGATTTTGTTTGAGAAATGATGGTATGGATTCATTAATTGATCCAGGAATAAAGCTTGGTGTAATTTCCAGTATCATTCTGAAATGTAATTCATAACACTGTAATTACAAAGAGAATTACTGGGGAAAGCAAGCAGCTCAAGATACTTAGTTATAGCGATACCAGCTATTTAGGAAAAAGAGGAAATACTCCTAGGTGACTTCTATGTCACAACACAGAATCGGAAATATTATCTACCTTGCTTGCTGATGGACTTAAAAGGGCTGCCTGAAACTGAGAAAAAGATTACTGTGAAAGCATTAAACTTCACAATTTACATTATGAGTTGCTCAGGAAGGTTTTCTGCTTCAAAAAAACTTCATCAGAGAATCATTTTTCTCCTCTCTGTGAAAGGAGATTCATTAACAAGGTGAGTCCAAAGGAAGAATGGCAGGAAGGTTTATTTTTCATCTATGATTAATTTACAATTGTAAAACTGTAAATTTAATCTACAATTCATCTACAACTGCAAACCTGAGATATTTTAAGGTAACTCCATAACAAAGAAGAAGGTTGGTTTGTTTTGTTTACTGGGGTTTGTTTATCTTTATTAAGGATGTATTCTTTTTTTTCTTCTTTTTGGTTTTTAAGTTTTGGGGTTTTTTTAAACATATCTTATTCTGAGGGGGAGTGGGTAGATCAAAAGACAAATGTTTGTAGGAGGCAAAGGTTTTTGTACACTTAAAGCAGGCTATTAAGAAAGGATGGGGAAAAAGATAATCCAGCATTCAAATGGCTTTTACCTTCCTTTCATTTACTGGTTTTCACAAAGAAAGAAAAGAAAATAGTGTATCCCCAAACAGCTGACTCATTACTGGAATTACCTCAGGAGAGCCTGGAAAACAACTTGCCATTATTTGATTTTACAGGTTAAGATGCAAAAACATCCTACAGGTGGAGAGCTCCAAAGACAACCAAAATCCAACACCGAACAAACAAATCTAAAACAAACGACACTGTGTTATGACAAGAGGAAAATAAAACTAAGAGTCCATTTTTAGAAAATAACATTGAAAGTATCATTTTTAGAAAGTAACAGCAAAGAGACAAGCACAACTACATACTCATTTGCTAAGGTACGGCCCTCCTCACGGATTTCAGTGCCTAGTTTCCATAGGAGCACTGAGCACCAGTCTTTAAAACAAAGACCTACAGATGAGCCAAGGTTCCAACTCCAGTGCAGCCTGACAAATGTCCCATGTCTCCCTAACTGTACTGAATGAGATGCTTTACCAGAAGACCATGCCAGTATCTCCATTTCTCCCTGCAGCACAGCCAAGGCAGACACAGCCTCCCTCACACTTCACTGTCCCAGATATCAAGTGATCAGTGGACATTAACACAGCAGATACTTTAATGTACTGAAGATGAGACACTGGAGATGTGACATACCACATTACTCAGCTGTAGGGTACAGACTCATCTTCAAACACTAGCTAGGAGCGGTGTTCTTCAAGATGGCACTAAGGATGTCGGAGTAGAACTGTTATTTTAGAAGTGGGTGTCTCTCTGCTTAGAAGCCTCTATCCTGCCCCACCATTCCCACAAATCCCTTAAGGGAAGCCACCAGGCCCTCTAGCAGGCACCCATATGCTAAAGAGTCCATTAGTCAAGAGTCAATATGCTAAGTCCTGTCAGCTTAGACAGTAAAGCTCTGCCAAGAGCCAAGGCAGGTGCTGGTTGCTCTGCTATTCCAGTATCTGGACTAAGTATGGCAGGGCTACAGACTTTTCTGCTATTCTAAATACAGACTGGCAGTACATACACTTCTTACTCCCAATCTTGTCAACCTTGACTGGACAGGCCAGTTATTTAAAAAAATTATTTGTATGTATTTTAGAATACACATATATGGTGCATAGTACCTTTGTAAAGAATCACAAGTCTTACGCATTTCTTTCTCTCATGAAGAAGATTTTTACAGAAAGGGTGATACAAGACTGGAATGGTCTGCCCAGAGAGGTGGTGGGAGTCACCATCCCTGGATGTGTTTAAAGGAAGACTGGATATGGCACTTGGTGCCATGGTTTAGTTGATGTGTTAGGAGTGGGTTGGACTCAATTACATTAAAGGTCTCTTCCAACCTAGTGATTCTGATTTGGTGAATGTACACACAGAGAATTAATATTCATCTTTGCAAATAATCTTCTGACTTTGCAGCACACTTCTAACAGTGATAAGTGTTTTGAGGGTAGGAGAAGGGACCATTTTTCCTTTTGCTACTTCTAGAAATAATTTGTCTTCTGCAAAAGGAATTTGCTGACAGCAGACAGAGCATCTTTTTGAGTGCCACCAAAACAACTGAGTTTGTGATCACATCCATGTGCCACTTATGAGGATGTTTCGGTACTGACCCGGGCTTACATGCACAGTTAGCATCATGCTAACTATGATGCTAACCTAGTTCGCATCAACTAGTTTACACATGATCTCAGGATGTTGCCAAAGTGTGTGTTTCCAAGCTGGACGGTTTCAATCCTGCTGTGTCTACTTAGTTTATAATAATGTATCAAACCCCTAAAACCACAACTACACTATATAATGATTGCATACTGATGTGACATTACCAGGAGCACTGACATTGGATCAGGCCCAGAGGCTGCTCAGCCTACAATCAATTGCCTAAAGCTACAGCCTGTGTCAGCCCTGTAGCTACTCAGGGATCAACTGAAAGACAGCCCTATATCAGCCTACAATTCAGGGTAACGAACTACCTTGCTGTCTTCCCAGACAGACTTAAGCTCCACAGGTGGCTGCTCTGGGAAAAGCATGCTGGCATACTGCCACTGCGAGACTTCTGAACCGCAAAACCAACATTTTCACTGATTTCCCCTCAGGTAACTGGTCACAGTGATCCAGGACTACTTACAAAATGATTCTTTACACACCTGTAAGCACTGATCAGCAAGTGCAGCATAATGAAATATAAATCCCATAGGATTTCCCCCAAACTGTATGATTAAAGGTCAGGGTGAACTGATGACTCAGCTGATCCATATCTGCAAGATGATGCTGCAGCATAGCCACTGTATTTCACAGAATCAAAAATTGATTGAGGTTGGAAGGGATCTCAAGCAGGGCCACGACACGCTGCCCAAGACCATGCGTAGATTTTTTTTTAACAGAAGGCATATGCTACAACCACCCTGGGCAACCCAGTGCCAATGCTCAGTCATCCTCAGAGTGAGGAAAGTGTTTCCAGATGTTCAGAATCTCCTGTGTTTCAGCCTCTGCCCATTGCCTCTTGCCCTATCACCACACATCACTGAAAAGAGCCTGGCTTTCTCCTCTATGCAAGTTCCCTTTGGGTACTTATATAAATTGGTAAGATCCTCCCTGAGTCTTCTCCTGGCTAAACAGTCCTAGCTCTCTCAGCATCTTCTTACAGTAGAGTATTCAAGTCCCTTCATTACCTTAGACACTCCTTGCTTGAATCCCTCCAGAAGTTCCACACCTTTATCTCTTGTACTGGCGAGCTTAACCTTAGACTCACTGCCCACCAGGCAAAAGGAAAAGAGGGCTAAGCGCTCTGTCTACTTGAAAAAGGAAACCCTTTCCCCAAAGTGTTCAGGCTGCATCTGCATCAGTACAGTGTCAAGTCCTGACCGTGCTTTAGCTGTGTTAACACACATCCAAAAACTATGTAAGAACTTTCTGAGCTCCATAGGTACACAAGAAAACACAGTCCCACAGGTAAGCAGTAGTCCTATAGGCCTCAAATTTTCATTTTTGTAAGATTAAAGTCTGACACCTAGATGAGGGTGAGTGGAAGAAAGTACCCTGTAAGCATCCTAGATTATTCCAAATGCAGTTAAGTCCTGGAACATCCAGTTCTTCCTTGATATCAAGAAGTACTCACTTTCTAAGGATAAATCAAATTTCTCAGCAAAAGATGCAGAAGTCAAGCTTACAGCAGGCCTCTGGAGACAGTGCTCCTCAGGGTACAATCTAAAGCTGTTTTCATATTTCACACAAGAGCTAAGCAGCTGCTACCAGCATTCACCAAGCATCGACCCTGACACAAAAGCACTGGTATATAGTCAGACAGTGCTTCCAAGGTGGATGAGCCATGACCACTGTGCATGCAGTACACAGGCGAAGCCTGCAGGTACCGAGGCGTAGGCACAGACGGCTGGGATTCTCATTGTCATTACAGCACACTCTATTTGGATGCAAGCAAGACCATGCAAATAGCTCAAAGGGACTGCTCAACACTATTTGATAGAAATAATGACAGCAATATGGCACATGTGCCTGAAGTACATTCCATCAGACTAATTACTCTGAATCTTGTAAATTATAAATATCTAAACACCCAACATTTATCATCCTGACAACCAGTTTGAACATTACTGTGTTATACCAGAAGGAAACAGAAAAACCTGAAGGTAAACTCCTGGACAGGAAAAGAATACATGACAAGAGTTCTGGGCTAGTCCCTGGATTTCTGTAGAAGACGGAAGTTGCAGAATTGGGCAATTTCCACTGTTAGAAAAGCATTCTGAAAGGCAGGTTGGCCAGAGATGTCAGAGTATGCTTACATTGTTGAAAGTGAAGGGGAGGATGGGGAGGGGAGTGCACTTATTTAGCAAAAAAAATTGAAGAAGTATTGAAATTAAATGAATAATCAAATAATATGGAGAGGTTGAACTGTTTGTACAAATATTCTTGACAGGTGATAAACCCACCAAATTGCTGACACATAGCCATTTTAAGAAGGTATAACTAAAGAAAAGATTTACCGAAGCTGAAATTCAGCGGTTGGCTTTATTTTATACTTCAGAATTGGCTGAAAGCCAGTGATCTTTATATTTTTGGTTTAAATTCTAGCAGGGAAAAATTGAAAGAAAAACTGATGCCATAGGAAATTACAATCACAGGTAATGTGACAGACAAGCAAGAGGGGCTCCTCTAGTGCTTTCATGAAAAGGGAAAAATATCATCTCCTAAGGCCATGTAATGATGCCAAAGGTCTCAAGCAAATTATCCTGGTATTTCTGAAAGTTTAAAAACTGGGATTCCTAAACCAGAAAAGCACCATACAGAAATACCTCTGAAGAAAAGGAGCACATGTCAGAACCATAGTCAAAAGTAACTGCAGGAGCATATGATTATGACTGTACACCATATGCTATGTGTTAACAAAAGAAGTTCAACACCAGTAGTAAAGGCATGTTATAAGCACATTGTGTTCATGAGAGCTACTTTAGCAAAAACCTGGCAGAATTAGAAGTGTAAATAACTGGATTTAGATTTAAAACAGGAACAACTGGGAGTCATTTCAGAATATTTTATGAAGTAGCCTAGACAGCCACAATTACACAAAATAAAAAGAAAAATGAAAACAATAAAACCAGCCTGGATAAGAAAAGTAAAACAAAAAAACTGAAATAGGTAAGCCAAAATCATGGGAAATCTCAACCATTTTTAAGAGAAAAAGTCAAATTTTCACCTCTGGGGTTCCACATAAGACCACACTTTTTATTTAATGACAAGCCACACTGGTCCCTCACGAAACTGCTGCTGTAGAATACTTATTAACACAGAAAAACATCCATGTAATTTTCTTTTTTTTTTTTTCTTTTAGGGAAGTACAGACCACATTTGCAATGGCAATGAAAGACTGTCCACTGAAGACCAACAACACAGAGGATTTATTCAAGTCAGAATGTCAGTCAGAGGTACAAAGGTTTTAGAAGGACTGGCTAGTAAGGCATACTGACTCGAAACTCTTGAACTATCACCCAAAAAACCTCAAATGGTGAAAAATGGGTGAGGGAAAGAGATTGCATACCAAGACCGATGGAGTTACAGTATTCAGATTGTTTGCTGTACAAAGTCAGTGATTTTGAAGAACTAGACACCTGCTAAGCAGCTGATCATACAACAAACCAACACAGAATGCATTCAGTAACAGTTGTTTGTCTGCTACTACACAGGCAAAGCCCTCAACAGACAACTGTCTTCCAAAGAGAATCCCAACAATATTAAGACTTAAAAAACCCTTAAAATCTTCACCCATGAGATAAAATAAAACCATGAAATTATTACTGACAATACTCATAGGGGGTGCAAAAGCTGTGAACTGGTAAACAGTGATGATGATATGATGCTGAAAACTGTATTAGAATAACCTGTAAAACATAAACAGGTAAATACTGTGCATTCAAATACTGTTAAACATAAACTTGTCAAACAATGACTAAACCAACCCTAAAATGCAATTATTTAGAAAAGCATTTAAGTTACAGCAGTCATCTAAACATGAATAGTTTAATGTCATGGCTCAGTAGGCTGTGACACTCCTTGAACACACCTCAACAGTGGTATTCCACCTAGCAGTACTTACATACTTGTAATAAGTATATACACATCACTGTTCAATTATCATGATCTGTACCTCAGTACTGACCTTGAATTAGAAAGAAGTCAAAAACCAGCTACAAAACCAATTAAATGATCATAAATCTACAGTTACAAAGTTAGAACTGAACTATGGAACCATCCAGACTGAGCCCCAAGATATGGGAATATTTTATTTCTGTCCTTGAAGTTGATAATAAATGTAATGTTCATGACTATGATGAACTTAAAAATGCAGTTACGCAGTTATTTTACTTCTTATACTTTATCTAATGTCAGAAAACAAATTCCTCAATATAAAAAGCTTATCAGACAGGCCACTGGGGCATTTTGTGCAACCATGTATTTTGGTTCAAAAAAAACACATACCACCCTCTCAAAAGACACACACACACACACACAAGAAAACCCATCATAAATACCCACAAAAAACCCCTTTCCAAACCCACAAACAAGCCTGAGTTATTGAGCACAGTGATATACACAATTCATGTCAATATGCCTAAACTACACTCTAGATTGGTAGGTTGAAATACTGCTTTAAATAAGACAGCTATACTCAATCAACAAATAAATTTGTCTTCCTTGTGACTCAATTTTTACTACTTCCCCAGATTTTTGATACTCTGTGCACATAAAAAAAAAGCTGCAAAGAAACTGAAAGGTATTAGAAAATTCCATGTCACTAAGCAGAAGTAGCTTGGCATCACGTAAACAAGACAGAACAAACAGACACAGAAGGTGATTACATGTTTCTGCAGCTATGGATTATTCCAGAAAATACTGTCACTCTTTGAAAATAACTGAAATATAAAGCAAAAGCATTACAAAGCATTTTCATTATAGTTTCCCCCCACTTATTTTAAGCTATTCTAACAAAAGACCATGTCCTAGAAGACTGACAAGTCATATAGTCATATATAGTAACTTTGCGTAACTACCAGTTTAAAAAAATCCCACCATATCTTGTCATTTTAAACAACAAAAAGACAATCTCCTCCTGCTTTACTTGTTTTGTATTATTTAATGGGAAAACTCCATAGACTAAAAAATGCAATGTCAATATTTAAATCTATCCTTCTTACTTCACTACATGAAACTAGATCAAAAAGGTCTGTAAGTCAAAACATTCAGACAAATTATTTTCTGAGAACAACCAAATTAAAACTGCACTAATAAAACGAACCTGGTTGTAAATTTACAAAAAAAAATCCAAGCATGTCATTACCCAGAGAATGTTTGTATCATAAATTTCTCCAAGAAAACAATTTAAAGGCATAGATACTAATAACCTCACTGTTCAGCATCAGAGGTTTGCATTTGGTGTAGGAAATACAGCCATAATTAAGCTATTAGCAAATCCTGCTCACGTTGTTTATGTAGTTTAGGTTCAAAGGCCAAAATCTTCAAAGATAACTGTGAGTCTAGTTCTTAACCCTAATTAAATCTAATAATCAATACAAGTGTACTATTATGTTGTGGAGCCAAACACAGAACAAAATCAGAGTGAAACTGAATTCACTATTATCTTGCCTTGCAGGTAAGAGGAAAGGATGAACGCAATTAAGTAAATAAACCCCAAGAAAACAAAAACTGTTCTGGGCAGAGAATGTGTCTGGATTTCTAGGAACACAAATGGTGTTAAAATCCAAGCTTAAAGGACTGTAAGACAAGCCATTTTACTGATGCTAAATGTGGGGGTGGTGGGGCACTGGCACAGGTTCCCCAGAGAAGCTGTGAATGCTCCATCCCTGGCAGTGTTCAAGGCCAGGCTATATGGTGCACTGAGCAACCTGGTCTAATGCAAGGTCCCTGCCCATGGTGGGGGGTTGGAACGTTAAGATCCTTTCCCACTCAAACTATTCTGTGATTCTATGAAGCATGCTGTCAGTCAATTTAATGGAATACAGTAATTCCAGTGAATCTGTTATGTTTGTAGAAAATACCCAGTTTTACATTTAGATGAAAGCAGATTTACTCCTAAATTGTCTGTTCAGCTTTCCTATGAAATAAGCTGCTAAACCAGGAGAGACAGCCACCTGAATTAAATCCATCTTTGCGTCACTCAGAGTGAATGTTTATTATCTCCTTTATTTACCAATTCAATGCTGAGATAAACAGAGACCAAGAGGAAACTGAACATAGTGCAAAAAAAAATTTCTCATGTTATTTCCTCTCAATACTCTCTTCTTACCCAGAAAAACATTAGCATGTTTAGGTGCATTTTGTGTTTTCAGAGGCAGAAAAAATAGCTTTGCTTCTTGGAGCTATCAAGTTAGGAAGATGTACAACAGCTTTAACTTCAGGAAATCACTTATTACCACAGCAGTCCAATCACAGCATCACAGAGCAGTCTGGGTTGGAAGGTACCTTCAAAAATCACGTATGCCACCCACCACACCAAATTGCTCAAAGACCCCTCCAGCCTGGCCTTGTACACTTCCAAGGACAGGGCATCCACAGCCTTATCTGAGCAGTCTGTTCCAGTGTCTCATCTGTCTCCCTGTAAGAGATTTCTTAAGTGAGTCCAATCTCAATCTACTGACTTTCAGTTCAAAACATTGCTACTTGTCCTCTTAGTAACAGATCCAGGTAAAAAGTCTTTTTACAGCTCTCTTAGATACACTCCTGGTATATTGAAAGGCTTCTCCAAGGTCTCTCTGGTATCTTCTTTTCTCCTGGCCGAAAACCCCACACTTTCTCAGACTCTCTTCATAGAAGAGGTGCTTAATTCCTCTGATGATTTTTGTGGCTCTTTTCTGAGCTCTTTCCAGTCTAAAAGGCTCACGTCCCTCTTTTGCTGAGCACCACAGAGATGGCTGCAGTATTTGAGGTGCCACCAGACAAGAATCACCTCCCTTGACGCCTCAGTCAGACTTCTGATGCAGGCCTGGCTTTCCAGGTTCCAAGTGCACACTGCTGTCTCAAGCCCTATTTTTCATTCACCAGTACCCCTAAGTCTTCCTGCACAGGGCTACTCTCAATCTATTCATCCCAGTGCTGGTACTCACATCAAGGGTTGTCCCAACCCACAGGCAACACACCCAGGACCTTGGACTTGGCCCTGCCAAACCTTGTTGAGCTTCCAACAGGCTCACTTACCTCCTGTCAAAGGTACTAACTGTATCTCTCAGATTGGTGTCACCTGGAAATCTGCTGGGCATGCAACTTCCCACTGCTTATGTCATAATGAAGGTATTAAACAGTATGATTCCTTTAGAGACACCACTCATTACTGTTTCCACATGGCCACTAAACCACTGACTACAACTCTGTGGATGCAGCCACCATGTCAATTCCTTATTCATTGAAGAGTCTATCCATTCAACTTCCTTCACCTATACTGGGAGGGGACACCATATCAAAGGCCTTACAGAAGCCTAGATAGATGACACCTCTACCTCTTCCTTTGTACACTGATAGTGTTACTCCATCATAGAAGGCCACAAGATTAGTCATGCAGTTAGTCTTTCCTGAAGCCTTGTTGGCTGACTCTATAATGAACACCTCCACCTCCTCTTCCGTATGTTTCAACAAATGTTTAAAGAATATCTGTTCCATAATCGAAAGACTTAATTATAGCCTGAGTTTCTTCTTGAGTTTTAACATTGCCGAAGAGTTTTCCCCTACTTGAGGGGGATTAAAAAACATTTCTCAAGTGTTTGTCATGGGATTTTATACTAAATCCTTTTGCCACAACATGCAGTACCTGTAACTTCAAGATCAAACCTCCCACAAGAAGTCACTTAGAAGATGACTTAATGGATTGGGGAATGGTAATGAGATAAACAGATTCTGATCTTGAAATCTCTCTTTTAATAATGGGCCAAGTCAGTCAAGAGAGCCTGTTTGGTAGCCTGCCCTCTAGTATTACCCATCACTGTTGAAGATGACCAGATGCATACATCATAACCACCCCACAAAAAATGGGCAGTTGCAGGACAGGAGAGATTCAAGTGGCATGAAGATTGTTGCTGTGTATGAAAATGCTTCTAAGCACCAGGCTCTATTAACACACAAATAAGAAATTAAAAGAAGAAAAAGAGAGTACCAGAGTTATTCAAATATAGGTGTAAGAATATGTCCTTTATTCTTTGGCTTTTTTCTCCCTAGCACAACCGCATGGCGTCTCTGTTTCCAGGCTACTATTATTTTCATTTAAAAACAAACAATCAAACAGAAATACAAGTGAGTAGTATTGTAAGAATCATTATTTTCCCTCAAAAAGATTAACTGAGTTGAAACAAATTTTACAAAGGAGTACTCCAGGTTTGTTTTTCGCTTTGTTTGTTTTTTATTGTTTCTTCTTGCAAACCATCTTTGAAAGGTTTCAATTATCAACATAAATATTTCAACACCATTTAGACAGCACACTTCAAAAACACAAGCATCAGATCCTCCAAGTACCTGGACAGCTGTGTAAGAATGTATTCAAGATATGTGAATGATGCCTTTATTTTTCAACATTTAATTTCAATTGCTTTTGCTGGTCTGTTCTATGAGACTAAGAGGCACTTGGAGTGCTTTGCAAACTCACTATCAGAGCAAAATATAAGCTCCATACTTGACCATCAGTTTCCCAAGCCTGATCAGTTCCCAAAAGCATAAAGAACGATGGCATCTTTTTCAACTTCTATGTGTTTGCATTTTTCTGGCCTTCTGAGTTAGCAGTTCCTTCGGAAGTCTTCTGTTTGACTTTCTGGATGACACTGCTCACCCAGAAATGTGGGCTGGAATACCTTTCAGCATTCTTTTTCAACATTCCCTAATATAAGCAAGATAATGAACACTAAGATGGAAGACCAAGGAGTTAAAAACTCTCCTGTGATGTTTTTATAGAAAAGGGAAATAAAAGCAAGTTTCCTTAATTCACAGAAATTCTCATTCAGTATAAGGATTCAAAGATTATCATTAGAGCAATGAACTAGCCAAGGACCAAGAAGTGTACGCAAGTGTCTACTGAGCATATAGCTCAGGTACAGGGACAGACACATTAACAAAACTAGATAGCAATGTATATTCTGACATGAGAATAAATACTATTTCAATTAAAATGTTTTTTCCTAATGGATAATTTTGAAGTGTACCTAAAACACATTCACTACATTATACCTTAGCTTATAAAAGTATGATAAAGAATGGGCTCTCTTTGGGTTGGTTTCATGGCTATATAGTAACTAAATGTGTAATTTCTACCTTGATTCCTGTTAACTCAAAGAATCTCTAACAGGTTGACTTTTTTTCACATCCAGATACACCAAGTTCCTACAGAACAGAAACCTGTGCTCTTACCTTGGATTTAACTTAAAGGTGGCTAACCCTATCTGGGCAAACACTATTCTGATCCACATTTGGTGATACTTACCAAGATTTGAGATGTGTTTTTCAGTTAACTTCAAAAGACTTAAGGATCTAATTGCACTCAGCTCTTTAGAGAAGATTGGGGGTAGAGGGGAGAAACGTATTTCAAAATTTAACTGCCCTTTCCACAATTTCTTTTGGAATAAACAAATACTCCTTCAACAGACTTTTGACAGCTCAGACTGAGTATCGAAGTATTTCAACAAGGACCACAATGGCATTCTCCTAGATACAAAACAAAAGACACAGATAATCAGTGAGAACAGGGTGTTGGGTAGAAATCTTATCCATGTACTCTGAGGCAAACAGACTCAGATTCTGGCACTAGTCAAAAAGACCTAGTCTCATTCATTCCTAAACAGATGCTTCTTCCACACACAGGTCAATCTAAATTACAAAGAGCAAAGCTCCCAGATAGCTGTCAATACACAGCTCAGCTGTGCTGAAGCAACAGTGATACAGTCTTTATCTTTTCAATTTACTGAATCACTAGTTGCTTCCACTTTGATAAACTTTGTAATGTTCTTTTGCTTATTCAAGCAATACACGTATTGCACACCACCTGCTTTCCACAGAAAGATAAGCTGAACCAACACAGTGGGCTCACCTAAATCATACAGCTCATTACAGTAGTTTGTCAGATGATTCTGCCTTAACAGACTGACAAAGGAGGAATCTTGCTTGGTGTGGTTTATTTTTGTTTCTGGAATAGCCACACTACCTTCTCAAACGCAGAATGAAATGAACAACGGTACTTTTCTGTTGGCAACTGCATCTGCATCAGGGTTCTAGGATAAAACTCTGCACTACTGATGAACAGGTAGAGTGTACAAATTAGGTAGTTTAATTATTCCATGCCATTTGTCCTTTGAAAACTTATAAAGGACAAAAAACTGTAGACAATCATGCTTCAGTTTAGTCTCAGTACCAGCACTACTTATTGAGGGAACAATGTGCTTCCAGAACACTTCATCTAAACCTTAGTTTAGCCTGAAAATACATTTGTGCTATTCCTGGAACCCTCTCAGTAACTTTCAAAACTTTTAACTTCTAAAACTTTGGTATCTCTTGGACTTCTCTCATCCAGTTTTAACACATCTAACTTCTTTGCACAGAGTTAATAATATTTAAAACCTGCAGCATGCTTCCCTCTTTTCTGCCAACACCATATGTACGGCGTCCTAATGTTTCCTATATGCTAATTCTTCCTTTGTTTTCTCCCGCTTTCCTGCTCTTTGTTCTTGCTAGGTTTGATAATTACAGTTTTAAAAAGTGAATACTGAAAAGCTTCATAATTTCGTCAGTAACAGCTGTTCATACACAGTTGCATTTGTGTACAAGAACAGATTTTCTTCAGTCTTCTACCATTCAGTTTAATGATAGAAAAAAATATTGTGCTTATAGCATTCTATTGCTGCAACACAGCTAATCACCACTAACTGGACATCTACCTTACTTTCTTCCACACCTCTCTGTGATCTATTTTGCAGAGACTGTAAGGTTGTGCTTTCCCCTATGAAATTGCTGTTACCACCGCACAACAACAAAACTAATTTGAAGCAACTGAAGGAGAAGAATTATTATTTCTTCATTTTGCAGCACACACTCAAATGCCCATTCTCTAAAGATTTCTCTGCTCAGCATGTATTTTTTCATCCTACATTTATTCAACATTGTTTGTTATCATAACATACAAATTAGGGGTCACTTGGCTCTTTGAGATGTAAATAAAACTAAATTAGTCTGAATTCCTTAACTGTTCAGACCCTCCGCTAGCTCCTATTAACTTTGGTGGGTTTAGATCTCTTATTGAGTAGTGAGTGAGAAATAGAGCAGAAATCCCTTTTAAATGGCTGCACACAAGGTATCCTTTTGTGGTACACCAAAAATAAATATTCCTAAGCATTTTCTAAATGTATGTTCTTTACATTATCACACTGATATCCAAATGATGATTTGTGTCTTCCTACCCCACAAAAAAGATGTTCTTATAAATGGACATATCTGTGTGTATATGAGAATACATGAAAGTGTTAATATCCATAATGAAAGTGCATTTCCTTAGAAGCAGCTTCTGCTAAATATTTACCTATCTAGCTACAATACGTAAGAAGAGGCAAGTTAATTATTTGTCCATTTTACAGTAGTAAATATGTAGAGTCAATTGCTTAAAAATATTTTAAAGTTCAGTATGAGTACGGCAGACTGATAAAAGTACAGTTTAGAAGAAAAATATGGAAGCTTGTTTCTCCAGCTGAAGAAACTATATGAAACAAGAGTCTGCCATTGTTGGCTTAATGGGCGCGTTTCCTCTTCAACGTGTCTACAAAAAGTCTGCCTCTTTGTGAATATACCAAGTTCTGCATGTTCAACATCTAATACTGCTGACACAGGTTTTAGAAATAATACATATACTCACCTTACATTCAAAAGCATCTTTTGGCATAAGATTGCTGTTCATGCCAATTCAAATAGCTTACCATCCATCTACTTCCTGTGCTGCAGCAGGGAGAAGGACACTTGCATCAAGTCAAGTCTCTTCACTGACACATTCGCTATCTTCAACACAAGAAGCACCTAACTCTTAAAAAAACATGCTTTGCATCTAACACAATACCAACCATGCTGGAAAAAATAGCACTGTCACCCAT
Organism: Acrocephalus scirpaceus scirpaceus; assembly: GCA_910950805.1. Taxonomy (NCBI): domain Eukaryota; kingdom Metazoa; phylum Chordata; class Aves; order Passeriformes; family Sylviidae; genus Acrocephalus; species Acrocephalus scirpaceus. Next base: position 31,716,822 of record OU383776.1, read on the forward strand.
AACTCCAGTACCTAATCTGCCCAGGGTTTACAGACACATAGGCACAGCTAGCATAACATTTGCAGAGTATTTTCTTATATACTCAAGGCATATCCCAGTGAGAAAACAGTGTACAACATTAATGTACAGAGTCTACAGGCAGACTATGTCCAGGACTGATTGTTTATAGCTACAAACCTGCCATGTAGGCTCTAATGTTGCTTTCTGAGCCTCTGGAAAATTTACATGGATGGCAGGAAAAAATTAGATACGGATGTATGACAAAAAAAATTATATATGTAAGTATATAACTTGCTACTTAAAAATGAATATGTACATACATGCTTGAAATAAAAACATGCAGAACACCTTGGCATAGGTGAATATAAAACATTAGAACACCTCTTCGTTTTCTCTCCTAACTATAAAAACTATGTCTTTTTACAGCTAACAGCAAACAATGGATGGATATGAACAACTGTAAGCTCTGGAGACCAATCACAGGGTTTTACAAAGTGTTCAGCAGTAATGACATCCAGAAGAATTTGAAAAATACAGATTAAAACCAAATTCGGTGGAAGACTGTATTTGTTCCAAAGTGTCTCAAAACACTACGGCCAAGTTTTGTTAGCTGAAACTACTACTATGTAATATGCTTCAGTGCATATTTATAGATTCTGGCTTTCCATAATTACAATTGTAAAAACCCACTTTGTCCTGTTCTAGTATGTTTAAAAAAAATCAAATAACGATGTACAAAAAAGTACCAGAAGTGGTATTTTTATGTTTAATCAAAGAGTATTTATTTTTAAACTAATGCCTAAAAATAATCTTAGCACACACTAGAAGTTTTACACAAATTACTTTGGATTTTGAACTCTTTGATTTCATGGAAAGTAAAAAGATATCATGGGCACATTAGAAGAGTGTATCAAGCAGTGTATGCGTGTGCCTGTGTGCAGGTGTGTGTGACACAGTAACAATTAGGAGGAACCTACATTACCGAGAAGGCACTGTGTCTTTCACAAGTTAAGGGTGAAAAAACTCTGAACCAAAAAGATTAATTTTTTCTTTATGTTTGCTATATATATTTGCATTTTTATGTGTGTACATCTAACTTTTAAGCCAGTGTAATAATAAAACTACCTAGCATAGATACACTTGTTTGTGCCTTGAAAGGTTGATAACACCTTTCACTTTGCACTTGCAACCAGTCTGAAAAACATGCACAGCCACTTAACAAGGCTCAGCTTAAACTGCACTAGTATTCTCTTTACAAGTCAAAGGATATTCCTTAGTTCCATACTTAAAAACCCTTAACGCACTTAGGTTTTTCATATCCAATAATACTTACGACAGTGGGACTGAGAAATTTGCACTATCAGAAAAAAAAAAAAAGAAAGAAAACCCAAACATGTTTTGCTTATGTTTACATAAAACTAAGCAGCATGGGTGATTTTTCCCCTAAAAATGAGGGGGAAAGAGATGAAATGGGAGAATAAACATCTATTCAGTATAAAAAAAACGGATTATTTTAAGCATGTTCAGATGGTTTTCAAGTTACCAGCTTCACCAATTTTAATGAATATATTTTCATTTGAAAATGGTTTCGTCTGTCTCATAACCATGTGAATGACTCGTACAAACAACAAACTTAGTAACTGAGCAATTGCTTATGCCGGGGAAGCAATGAAAGTGACTAAAAAAATTGCTCGAAGCTACTTAAGATAAACCCACTTATGAAAGAAGTTTCCCTAAAACTGTTTTAGAAACTGAAACTTGAGTCTATGCAATATCAAGACACCAAGAGACATTCACCACACACTGCCTTTCACAAGAAAAGATCATTAATCCAAATGTGCATGTACATTTTCAGTAAAACATATGACAGTGGCTGACAAAACAAAAGACCAAAAATGTGGGCACAGTAACAATTTCTGTACTGGTTTTATTATCCAGGTATATGGATGTGCTGTTAAGTATATGCAGCCAAACATTCAACCCTTCAGATCTGTAGTACATCATGCCTCCACTTTCATAAGCCTCTTGGAACTCTTAGCTGGCACTGATAATGAACGCGGAAATCTTTTGTACAGGAACTTAAGAGAGTTTTACCTAAATCTTTTTACGGTTGGCTTCTCCCTGTTCTTCTGCAAATCACCACATATTATCTGGTCCAAAGCAATGCCACAACTGGACTCCAGTCTACCAACATCTACCCCAGTACTTCACGTTAATGGTGGGAGAACCTTGTGAAGCAATCTGAATTTCTTCTCTAGGTAATATACATCGGTCTCATTCAGTGAATTTCAAACATATCTGAAAATCTAGAAGAAGCCTCTAGCACTAATGTAAGAGAAATCAAGAATATACAGAAAAAATCGGGACCTGAGTAACATGTCAAATGTATGAACTGCCTCTCCTGAGGCAAGGGTCTGTCATTAATCATACTTAGACATCCATAATATTAAGCGAGAGAAATCTATTTTATCTTCTTTGTGAATCTTGGAAGTCATACCATGCACTGCCAAAGACCAAAATCAGGCCAAAATCCGACAGAACATTATTACTGTGATTGCTGCATCCGTGTCCACTACTTCTCTCCCACATCAGTTAGAGATCCCAACCTTCTCTACATACACAAGATAACCTTTAGGAAGTAGAGTGTTCATATGGAAGCACTAAAATGTATTGATTCAAGGTTTTCCTTTCAACTTGCCTTACCTCATTGAACAGGCAGTTTACTTCCCTAGTATAAATCACTACTTCCACGTACATGGCCCAAGAAAAAATCTTCCCTGTAAACATCCCACATCCATTTGGAACATACTCACCTATCCACACACCAGACAGTAGTGCAAAAATACTTAAAGGCCTGTGAATCCAGGTAGGAACTATTTACCAGGGAGCTACGTGACACAGTGCATCACACTGGACAGAGGCAGGTATATTTTAATTTGAAAAGCTTATTTTAACATAAGCCAAATTTCTATCAGATAAATGCCGCCTCTGCATACTCGCAGCTCTAAAACAGCAACCTGTTTTAATTAAATTATACAGTTGATTTTATTTCCTGTCCAGTGAGTGAATTCCAACTGTATTAAAGATCCGGTAATCATTCTGCACACTTCAGGTTACCCCTCAGCCTGGCACGTGCATCTGGGCCTTTGCGGTTCCCTTTCCTTTATAGAAACCGGTGCGCAAGCTGAGCACAAGCCCTTTATCCCACTTTACCCCAATAAATACAAATCACAACCAAAAATGCAACCGGTGAGCTAACAACCTTCCCGAAGCTCACAGAACAAAGCAGACATCACACCCGCTACCATCGACTTGCATAGCGACTCCCTTCCTTAATCCGCTTCGCTATCATCGTTCTCCCACACATACCGACATTTACCACTCGTCTCGCAGCCCCCTCACTCACCCGCCATCAGTTCCCTCTCCATTTTGAAAGGCCGCTTCCCCTTCCACACCGAACCCACCCGCCAACGATGCCCGCCGGCCAGGCACACACGCCCAGTTCCCCGCGGCAGGGACTCGGCCTACGGCTCCCCGCGGCGGGGGCGACGAGCGCCCAGAGGCACCGCAGGCATTGTCGCTGCCGCCTCGTCCCCGCCGCCGGGTGCCTGCGCCCCGGCACGGACCGCGCCGGCGGCGATGCCCGAGCTGCAGCTGCAGCCCGGCGGCCTGAGGCGAGCGGAGGAAGCCCCGCACTCACCCAGCAGCAGCAGCTTCAGCTCGCGGCGGGCGTCCCGCTTGTCCCGACGCAGCTGCCGCTCGATCTCGTCGTTGATCCGCCGGGCTTCCTTGGCTTCCTCGCTCAGGCAGCACGCCATGATGGACTCCAGAGTCATTCTTCCTAACTGGTTCAGACACAGCCCCCACCCCCCCTAAACCGGCACGCACACTCGCACACACACACCCCGCCGCCGCTCCGGCCCCGGGGGGCACAGCGCTCTCCGAGAGGCCGGGGGCCGCCGCAGGGCAGGCGCGCAGGCAGAGCAGCCTCGATGCCAGAGGGGCAAGAAGAAAAGCCGGGCCGCTGGCGGCGCGTATCCCCGCTCCCTGCCGCTGACACCCGCTGCTGCCAACTCCTCCTCTCCTCTAAATCATGCACCGAACAACATGGAAACATCCACCGCGGCAGCAGCGCTACCCAGCCGAGCTGCCCCTCGACCCGCCGCTCCCCTTCCCTCGCCGCCGCCCGCAGCCTGCGCGGTCCCCGAGCGTCCCTGGCGGCCGCCGGCACCCCTGCCGCCCTCCGACGCGACCACCCCACCCCCTCTGTAAGCGCTAATGCCCACTAATCCCTCCCCCGCGCCGCACACGCACAGATCTCTCCGCTGCTCTCCGCCTCCGGAGCGGGAGCCCGGCTCCTGCGGGGTGGGCGAGACCGCAGCTGCCCGGCAGGAAGAGCTTCCCCACGGCCGCTCCTCCTTCCCGCCGCCTCGGCCTCTCGCCCTTCCTAGCAGGAGGCGGGGGGTGGTGGCGAGGAAAGCGGAGCTCGCTGTCACGAAGCCGCCGTTGATCGGCTCCGCTCGGTTCGGCCCTGCCCGCGTTGCCAACAGAGCAGCGGAAAGGGAAACGTGTACACTAGCAGGGGTCGAGCTCGACTGGTTTATAAATGGTTTGGCTCCGCGGGCGTGGTGCGGCAGGAATATGGCGGCCGGTCTCCCGCCGCCGCTCCCGCTCTCTCTCCGCCCCGCGCCGCCGTGGGGGCGAGCGGCCGGGGCAGCTGAGCCCCCGTCCGCGCTGTGCCGCCCCCCGGGCCGCTCCACCCGCCCTGCGGCGGCGGAGGGCAGAGGAGGAGGTGCGCGAAGAGATTGAATGGATTCTCACGCCAAATGGCTGCGAGGAGCTGTGTCTGCTCCGGTTTGTCCTGCCGAGGAGCGCCTTCCCCAACGCCGTGTTTGCTTTTGCTTCCTTTGTTTTTAGTCGTGGGCACACATTTTTATTCGGTTCCCATCATAGGAGAGATGAGTTGGGTTGGCAGGAACTGGCGGAAAACGTGGCAGGCTGAAAGGAAGGAAGGAGCAGGGAGACGAAAATGCCTTTTCCACCTTTTGCCGGAATGGCAATGCAGAGCGGGACACAGGCACACCGTCAGGCACCCAGCAGGTTTAGCGCCCTGCCTCCCTGCTGGGAAGGCAAAGCACCCCACGGAACGCTGTGGCCGTTCGGCTGCGGTGAGTTCCATTCGCCCCTCGCCCCAGGCCCAGTCCCTGGAAAGCTCTCCCCACGTAGCTTTCGGTAGCCCCCTGGGTGATGGCATACGATCGAGCAGAATGCACTGATGCACCTTTTAGTTTTTGTGAATTCATAAACTCCTCTCAGAATTCCCACACCTGCACTCCCTTTGGCCGCCTCCATTTTAAACTACTTGTCTAGAAATGTTGCCAAATCGGCTGTGAATTTGGTACTGGCCTAGGTAGTGGGTAGAGAGGCACATCACTGTCTTCTAGCTCCGTGTCTGATTCCTCATCAGCACCTGCTGACATCTCTTTTGTAATTCATATACTCTTTCCTAAAAGTTTCCATATGTCCTGACAACATTATGTAAGTAAGTCTGCCGTAAAGAGTAAGACAATGAGGGAATTAAAAATAAACAACAACAACAAAAAAGGGAATAAAACCATCAGGAAAAGAATACATTTGACCAAATTTTTAGAGCGTGAAAAAAAGAATTACTTTTAAAAGATGCATGATTTCCACATAGATCTATATTGTATAGTATATATAGTGTGTAAAAATGGTTGATACAACTTGGAATATTTTTTCTTTATTCCAGTCAATGACTTGTAGTTAAAATTGGGTATTTTCAGCTATTAAGAATATATTTAATTCCAAGCATATTTTCTCTTTTAAAACCTGTATGTATATAGTTATATCTGTGTATTCACCTGTATTGTGTTCTGGTTCCAGACGCATTAATATTACATGGAATTAAGATTTCTAAAGTGCCAACACTGAATTACAGAGACGACAAGTAACAAAAAAGAGGGGAAGGTTACCTCAAGAAAATAATTATCAAAGTTTTTGTGATAAATACTAGAGTTTTCTTCTAAATGCCAGAGTCCAAAAGAGTGAAGGTGAGTGCATGGTAAAGCTCACTAGAAATACTTGCTGGATGTTTTGTACATTGTGCCCAAATCTACAGCAATCATCTCCAGGAATCGCATCTTCAAAAAAAGGTTAGGAACAGGTCAGTGAATTTCCAGGCTTAAGGTAAACTGAATCAATATCCTCTCCAACACTGAAGGCACACTTCTAATAAAAACTGTAATAGTCTGCAATAGAAGGAGTTGGACTAAACTTTCTTAACTATTTCATGTGCTCGGTATAGAAGGCATGAACACAGTGTGTACCTCAAATGCAGAACTGTCATTTAATTTTGCATTTTTAATGAGAAAAGACACCACATGGACCATAACTGTAATCTGTATGTACCACTTCTATTGATATAACTGGATTTCAGATCTTTACAGAATAAATATCTTCAGATTTTTAATGGATGAGCCATCTAATCCTGAATATGGCATCAGCAGATAGCCATTATAGACTGTTTTACTCGTTTATTTCATGACTTAGTGGAAGTCAGAAGAACCCCATTATGGACAATTACATGATTATAAACCTATGAGGAAATTTCTTTCCAGACCTCAATTCCATAATGGTTGGCTTTTGTTTTGAAATGTGAAACATCCTTTATAAATATTTTATCTTAATAACAACTATCAGTAAATGACAGAAACCTTTATTGCCCATACAATAACAATAATAATTGTTGTTATTATTATCCATAGATACTATCCATACTGTTACGTCATCCTGGACAGATACTTCATGATAAACCTCCCTATAGCACTAATCTCATATTCCTCTATCCGAGTAGTCTCCAGTGCATGGCTCATTGCAACCCATTGCCTGGGGGACATTTTAATGTTGCCTACTGCCATGGGGAATTAAGAGTGAGACTGACAGAGGCAGAAAAGATGGTATAAAACACCTTGCATCTTTGGTATTCTTACTCATAAGACAGTAAAGATTTGGAAACTACCGCTACATTTTATCATGTCCTTAACATTCTTTGCACTAATCTATTTCAGTTTTCAATTTCTTCCTTCCATATGCCTGAACATATTTATTGTCACTCTCTTCTGTCTCTTCTGCCTAAGACAGTTTTTCTGTGATGTTTTGACAAGTTCCAAGTGGTATCTGAACTTGGTACTCACATGACAGTAAAACAGAAGATTGTGTATAGCAACATTATAGGATTTTCATAATTAGTAAGCCTCCCATCTTAAGCAGTGGGATATCTTGTGAGTGCTTTCTAGTTGCCATTGTGCATTAAGAAGGTATTTGCACAGTGCTACACACAAGTACATCCCAGTCTTGTGTGTGAATGCTTCCAGTAAATTTAGGGGCTATCAGTATGTCCGAGTTGAGCAAATTATCCTTCCAGTATGCCCTCCTAATCAGGTTTTTGTTTGCTGGTTTTGTTTGGGTTGGGTTTTTTTTCTGTGTGTGTGTTTTTCTAAGGGAAAAAAACCCCACACCAAATAAAATGTATCTGCTGTTCCTCTGCTGTTAAATGAATAACTTCTAGTATTTGCAATTTCCTTCAACTGATACTCATTCGTTCCAGTGTGTGTAGTTTTGACAAATTATCCTTCTGAATGTGTTTCAGTGTTACTTATTTCAAAGCAAAAGATGCCCACCAAGGTGTTAAGGTACAGGGCAATGACTTGGGAAGAGTTAACCCCCCTATTTTTTCACCTGATTTACGTGGAATTTTAGAAACTACTTCTATCTGTTTGCATGTCGAGGTTCTTACGGATGACCTATCTCAGAAAAAGCTCAAGTATTTTTTGGAACGCTTTTGTTCTTCAGGCTTATCTCTTAATATTACTTCGCCCTGGCGCCAGAAGAGGGGCGCTGTGCAGAGCAGTGCGTGTGGCGCCCCCGCCGTGCCCCCCGAGCGCAGCGCAGTGCGGGACACACACCCCAGCCGAGTGCACCACACCAGGAGCCAGCATTCTGTCCGCAGCGCTCCCGCCGTCACGCATGGCTGCCGCCTGCTTCGGCAGGACAGGTTGCCAGCCGCATGGTTTTGCTCCTTAACTGTGCGCCCTATTGTGTTGGGTGGGAATTGTTTTGGTCATCAGGGTTTGTTGGTTGATTTCTTGCTTGCTTGCTTGACTGGGTATTTTCCCAGAGTTTGCTCTTAGTTTAAGGATTTGCATTGTCTTTCACAAAGTTTCGGTTGGCCCTTCAATCCTTCTCATGGAAAACGTCTAGTAGGCACAGTGTGATCCAGACCACCACTTCTGTGGGAATAAGCTGCTGGATCACCTGCATGAGCCAGTTGTTCCTGTATTGTTCTGCACAAGTCTGGTGGAACAGGATCATAAATTTCAACCCTGAAAAAAACCAAAAACCCAAAACAAAGCAAAAAGTCTCACCACGCTTGACATAACCACATGACACAAATTACTTTAATAAATTGGTGGAGTATGAGCTGAACTACAGTAATATGGCCACTCACTGAAAAGGAATACTTAAGTCTTTAGTATTGGCACCTGCTGTTTCTCTGATTACTTTTGTCTTATTATATTGCTTTTACCATTAAATGGATGTCAATTATGGATCCTTATTTGTATTTTTATTATTTGACAGTTATATTGGTTAAAATCTCCTCCCAAAAGTTTCAGCAAAGCCTGTGATTAAGTGTTCAGCCCAGGATATGGTATGGGGGATACTAATCTTCCACCTCTGTGACATAAGTTAATAATTCATATTTTGGCATCACAGAAATACTGTTGTTTCTGTCATAATTCCTTTTATGTGCATTTATTCTTTTCATCACATTCATCACACATTTTTCTTTCAGCTTCTTGAATTTTTAACAAGGTGGCTTTTATTCTTTATGGTTTCTTATTTTTGTGCAAATCCAAAGTAAGTTATTCATATATATAATCTCATATATTTATTAACCTAGAGAGACTTTGTATAATGTCTAGTTCGTTTGCCATCAGTAGCACTTCTCATGCTCTGCTGGGTTATTGGCATTGTATGTTTGGATTATTTATCTAAGACCTCAAACATTCTATTCTACCTTTTACTCTTCCACTACAGTGTACTCTTGGATATATGCTTCCTAATTCTGATTTTATTTAAGTTTCATAGCCTAGTAATTCCATCATTTTCAATGGAATTAAACTGTTTTTCATTATCATACAGAGTAGTGTCAGACCCTGAGCTCCCTTTAAGATATTTAATATACACATTATAATTGTGTGACTCCTCCAGTTTGTTTAGTGACTATTTCAGAAATAGTATAACCATTAGAAAGCATAAACTGATAGGCCCTCATGCCCATCTTAGCTCTCACTGTGTCACAGGACAGAGAGGCAAGAGTGACGCATTACCCAGACAGAGGTAGTTCTTCTGGTATTTCTTGGAAAAGTATTATTTATAAATCTTTCCACCATCCAAAGAGTGCGTCATCTGAGGTTATTTTCTTGCAATCCAAAGTATGTGACTAGAAGGACCATGGATAGCTATCTCATGGCCCATAATTTTATAATGGAAGGCTAATCCAAAATTAAAGCATTCTTCAATACTTTTCACAATCTTGCACCAAAGTTTAGTATGTAAAGGGAAAAAATATTTTTCCAGAGAAGATAAACAGAAAATAAATACTCATTTGCATGTAATAGTACCTCATAAAATTATCTTTTCAATGTGTAATTTATACACAAATTAAATGCAAAAATTTAGAGGCTTTAGGAATGCATTCTGTACTTTGTATATAGTTCATGTCTTTTATTAATAAGACCATCAATAGATTTTGCACATTACTACCAAATCTCCTAATGAAAATCATATGGAAATATGTGAGGAATAAGTGACATAAAGATAAAAGTTATGGCCTAGTCAACTGCATTTTCAGAGGAGCAATTAAATTATTTTTATTGATATATATATAATTTAAAACATTAGAAGCCCATCAGGAGATTGTTTCAAGTATTTATGGTTTTAAAGTGAATGCAGAGAAGGATCTTAAGACAACAGGTGATCAGTGTTTTCCTCTAAGTGGAAGTACAGTAATAGGGAGGTATCTTTCTTTCTCTATATGAAAATCTATTAGAAAAGCTCGTGATATTTAGAAAAAATGGTCCTCATTAAGTCTTACGTAAAGCCATCACAAATACTTGACAAAAGTAGTATTTCCATGGAAGTAGTATTTAAAGTAATGGAGAAAACTGAGTTGGAAGATAGCGAAATAATTGGCTTCCATTTGATACTTTTAGTAATACTGAGCAAGAATCAAGGCACTCTGTTACATACTGAAGTAAAAATGTGGGTTGAATTGTAAGCCTCATTTTATAACTATAGTTACAGTTATATAACTTTAGTTATGCCTATAACCTCAGTTTATATAACTATAACCTCAGATAGCCAGATAGAATGTTTCCTGAACCAGTATGGGATGATTTGTGAACTTGAATTTGGGCAGAAATAGAAAAAATTCTCATGCCCGATATGCACAGCTAATAGTAGCAGTGCAGTGATTGCTGTTATTAGTCCATTTCCCTTGCAATTCCACAGTTAACATGCAATTTAGATAGTGCTCTATACTCTTAAGGAAGATTGGTGAATCTATAATAATATTTAAGGGAATTGTGGAAATTCATTAGTAGGGAAAAGGATAACATTTGTTTCATTTGTCTAAGAGACAGAGAAAAGAGACTTTTCAACACTTAGAAAATGCTGCTTTGGACATATGTAGAGAATTGGATAGAGTGCTAAGATTGTTTAAATATCAATTTGGATAAATCCCATTTATTACTTTGGTATGGGTATAATTGTGAAGCAGGCTGTCAGGGTACTGTATTTCTATGGGATTGCTTCCTAATCTGGTTGTATTTTGAATTGTGGGTTTGCATTGCCTTACATAGAATCGAAATAAAAATCCTCTGAATGTTTGGTTTTGTTTTGATGGTTACATATTTAAGGAGATTGAAAGAAGGTTTTTTTTTTACTCCAAAATATAGTGTTTAACAGAACTAAAACTTTGAAGAGACTGGGAAATTTTCAGAAGAATCAGTAGTTAAATTTTATTTTGGATACTGAGAGTAATTGTAGCTGTATTTTGAATTATATAGGATATTCAAACCTCTTGTGTTCATGAGGGAAAACGTTTGTCATTAATATCTGCTTCTGCTAAGAAACTAGTCATAGGTCTGAGATTTACAAGGGAAAAAAAAGCTTTGAGCTCCCCCTACTGTTCTTTTCATCCAAAAAGCTGGAAAACCTGAATTTTGTTTTGATGGGTAAAGTATCAGTCAGATAGAAGAGAAATTTAACAATGCGGAAGTAGCATTTTAAGTTTCTGGTAATGTGCTATTAACAGTGGAGAGAACCAGAGTGTTTAAGTTGTCTTCCAAGTTGTTAGTACTCTCAAGGATTTTGGCATTCATAGCATACTGTGCATGAGAATGTACACCTTCGCATAAAATAGTTTTCAAAGTTTTCCATGCAAAGATATTATTTCTTGTTTGTGTATGCATACACTTAATCATGTTCCCTTTACATTAAATTGGTGGGTCATAGAACTTATTAAATATTGGCACATTCATACAATTGAGTAATTTAATTTACTTTTCCAGATAGCTTTCAAAAACCTGTTATTTATTTAGGTAAGTGATTTGGGAACTCCCACTGCAATTTGTACTAAATTACTACTTGTAAATCTACTTTTTGAGCTCCTTTACATTATTACCATTGCAAGTTACAAAGAGTGCTTTAAGAATTAGAATTCTGACCCATTTACAAATCTTTTCACTGAAAGTGTTTAATTTCATATGGCCAGGTTTGTCTATAATATATAGTTTCTGAGTTCAAGACCATCATCAGTGCTCATGATCAAAGCACTTTTATCTGTTTATTAGTATTTCTTTGTTAAATAAGACTTAATTTTTTCCAGAAAAAAAAGCCTGTCTTTGTACATAGGCTGAGCTTTATTTGGGGTTCTGCGCTTTCAATATTTTAACAGCTGAAAAAAAAATAATGTGCTGATTATTTCAAGTGTTGTTATACCGATTCTCAAAAAGTCTCCCCCACCTCAGGGGACCTTAAGGTGGTAGTATTGTAACAAAAGAAAAAGTTAAAATTCTCTCTAGTGTATACTGTATGTATTGGTACTTCTCCTTAAGTTTCCCTATGGAGTTCAAAATACTTCTAATGAAACAATCTTTCTTTTTTAACCATTCTGATTTCCAAAAAGTAGTTAAGCAAACCTCTATTTCTTTGGCTTGATAACACCAAATACCATCTGTTCTGCATGGAGATGTGGGGTTAGGTCAGAGTAAGCTGGTGCAGGGGTCTTTCTAGATTTCAATAAGAAAGCTCCAACAACCAATGGTTTAACAAGGTTACTTCAAAAAGACAGACTAAGAAGAGGGGTCTAGATGGTAACATCTTACATCTTCTCAGGTGCTGGACACTCCATACAGCACTGAACAGTGCCCCAGTGGATTTTCCCACAACACACTGCACACAGCAAATCCTGTCTCAGGGAAGAAACTCACCTTTTCAGTCATTTGAGGTAATCTTTAACTTCTTTACAAGAAAACAGGTCTGTTTAAGGGCAAGTCCATTTAGGAGGTATCATGGCAATGCTGATCAGGAGCTGCCCGCAGGCAGCTGCCTGCACTGTCCCATGTTAGTTGCAGTGTACACTGGTCTCCCAGTCAGGATCAATACATTCTGTCCCTTGATCCCTATACAGTTTACCTTTTCCAAATATATGTTGTAATTTACAAATCATATTAATAACATAGGTAGGGCATTCTCAAGCGTAAGTTCCAATAGGAGAAACACAGCTATTTCAAGATCACCAGCTCCTCAGGTTTAATGTCTTCCACAAGGATCCAAATACAGTATCTACCTGCACTCTTTTCAAGGATGGCATTGCTCCTTTGTGATAGTTCATGAGAAAATAAGCCAGTAAACCAAAGTGATTGATTTTTGATGCCACTTTGTGGTCCCATTAGAGAGCCAGCACTCCAAGATTCATGAAGACATTTGTTTTTACCCTCAGATTATTCACAATTTTTCTGTTCCCTACATTGCCTAGAGAAGGGCAATGAAGCTGGTGAAGAGTCTAGAGGTAAGTCATTTGAGAAGCAGCTGAGGGATCTGGGGTTTCTTAGCCTGGAGAAAAGGAGACTTGGGTGACCTTATTGCTTCCTAAAACTCCCTGAAAGGAAGCTGTAGCCAAGTGAGGTCGACCTCTTCTCCCAGGCAACTAGGATGAGTGGACAGTCTGAACCAGGGGAGGTTCAGGGTGGACATTAGGAAGAATTTCTTCACAGAAAGAGTGGTTAAGCACTTGCACAAGCTACTTGGAGAGGCTGTGGAGTCATCCATCCCTGGAGGTGTTTAACAGAAGACTGGATGGAGCACTTTGTGCCATGATTTGCTTGACAGAGTGGTGTCTGGTCAAAGGTTGGATTTGATAATTTTGGATGATTGATTAATCTAATTGATTCTGTGATCAAGTGAAGTTCAATTTAACTGCAGTTTTAATTCTATTTTCCTGCTGTTTACGTGCTCAGTTAATCCTCTTTCACCTTAATGATTACTATTGCTCTGTCTTTTCCTTTATGAATTGAAAAAAACAGCTCCATGGGCTTCATAAAAGATTCATCAAGTCCTACATGGAGGCTTACATTAGATATAATGCTTCAAACAGCTGACCATGCTGAGAAGAGCCAGTTCTAGCAGCAAGCTGAGAATATTATTTGGTGCTAGAATTCTGTTATAAAATGTAGATCCTACTGTTTGTTTAATCTGTTACATTCCCATTTTGTGTCCATTGTCCTATTTGACTGCTTTGCTCATGTTGTATATTTTTATGCTTTAGTAGCAGAACTCTTTTGTCATGCATATGGATAGACCACAAGCATAAACAGTTTAGGAGTATATTTCCTTTTTTCTGTAATTCTATTTGGTGTCAAGACCATTGGGATTCCAGTCCTAATGGATAGTAGTTGTAAGAGAAATTCATATACAAAGCCCTGTGTGCTAATACATTTCAGCCACAGAAATTCTCTCTACAGGTATGTTTCCTTCCCTCTGCCATATCAAATCCTTCCCTCTATTCGTGTACACCACCTAGAAAGGAGTAGAAATCAGTTTGGAGAAAACTTCAGCCACACTTCCCCTAAGAGAGTAACTCATTTCATATTTACATGCATCACTGTTAGTAAAAGGTCACCATCAGTTATCAGTTCCCTTGTTACTAAGCAGATGTGACTTGTTTGATTCAGGACATTGTTTCCTCTGTGAATATTTGGGATCTATTTTGCTTCTGGCTATTTTTTTGTATCCTTTTGGCATCTACTGATGCCTTTTTCTCTGGTCCTTGAAATACAAGTCAGACACAGGGTGATAAAAAGGTGTTACCTTTATATAAGGATCCTTAGCTATACAATTCATCAGCTGGAAAACGCTGAGGATGCACACCCTGCATAGTGTGTCTACAATTTTTATAGATTTTTCAAATTAGCGCTTCTGGCAAGAATCCCCAATTAGATGCACACCCAGTGAAGTCATGCCCCCCAGCTCTAGTACCTTCTAAATCCTCTTCCTTCAGATGAGGCCTAAACTGTTTATAAAAAATATGTCTTGAAGAGCTGGTCTCAATCTTGGTTTCTAAGGAGAGCTAAGACAACATAGGGGTCTTGGAATGTGTTTTGTCTCTGCCTAGGAAAATACTGAAGTTAACAACAGTAGATTACAGAGCTACAAATATTTGTGTAAAGAATACAAAGAATATATAAAATAAAAAATTGCAAAAATCAAGATGGTATCATTTCCCTCCTTTTTTTAGAGACTAATAGGACTCTACCTTGTCTAGTCTTTACTCTGTATTTAACCACAAGCATACACAACTGGCTATCCCACTAGTTATTATACAGATGCCAACTATAACTACAGCTACTATGAGCACTTCTTTTATCCAGGCCCAGTTTGGTTACCATGAGGTAAGGCTGTCAAAGATATAGTCAAAGTTTAAGGTGTTATTTCTGAAAGCTACTTTATGTAAAATTCGAGTCTGCTTCCAAATTTCAGCCAAATCCTTCTTAATTCTTCCTTCTTTCCACCAACAAAAAATGGTATTAATAATAGCATATATACCTCCTTGTGCAGCAGGTATGAAATTGAGAGCCGTTCTATTCTGCCTAACCATGAGACAGACCATGGACTTCTTCCTGTAAGCCCGAAACTGCATCTAGTCTGCTGTTCAATATGTTCAGTAATGGCTGAGGTGTTTATAACTGCTCTCTCCAGCTCGACTATTCTGAAAGAGGGAATGAGAGTTCTGATTATACTATGAAAACATTCAGCAACATTCAGTGAGGGGATTAATAGATATTTTCCTCCTCCCATTTGGATTTTCAGTATGATCAAATATTTTTATATTTGGAATTACAACCCCAAGTCCACAAACCTGAGCTTTATCTATGGGCAGGATTTTCCAGGCCTTATTGTCACATATCCAATACCACTCTGTACTGAGTGGTTGAACAGTCTCCATGATGTCAATTCCACTTTTCCTCTCAGTTCTCAGGCTTATTCTTTCCATGAACCTGGTCTTATGGCAGTATGAAGGAAGAATGGCCTTTTCTGTGGCATTTACAACTCTGCAGGGAACTGCATCATTCCCATGATCTATTATGCCACTCAGGGATTTAGGAGGCAGGAGAGTATTAATGACTCGTTCTCACCTTTTGGTATGGTTTTGCTTTCAGTAAAACACCAATCAGTGGCCAGTTACTACTCCCACCTAAAGGTGGCAATTGAGTACAAATCCAGTAATTGTTCTCACTAAGAGCTTTAGACACATTTTGGACTAAAGTCTCATGTAAATTGTGGGGCCAACCCTGAGTCACAGTTTCATCAGCAAAGCAATTTTCCAGTTAGGGACTTGTTTTCCCTTTTTGATGACCTCTGCAAAGCATAATAGCTACCTCTGAAGACTTCCAGATACTCTGCAGGAGTGCAAAGATCTTTTCAGCATGCTTAATTTCATTATCGTGAGCAGTTAGTAGCCCTGTCTCCTTCCAAATGGCTCCATGGGCATGGACAACACTAAAGACATATCTGGAATTAGTCCATATATTCACCTTCTTTCCCTCACTCAGTTCTAGAGTTCTTGTCAGTGCAATGAGTTCAGCCTTCTGCGGTGATACATCACAGGTGGTGGAGTCACCATCCCTGGATGTGTTTAAAGAAAGACTTGTAATAAGTATAATAGATAAATTCGTGTGGATTTAAGCTACTAATAAAAAGCTACCCAAGAATGCCTCCAAGATTCCAAAGTTCCCAAACACATCTACAACTGTAACAACAAGGCAGAGCCAGAAGATGGCCCGGCCATTAAGGGTGGACCCTCACTTCACAGCTCCTCAACATCAGATACCGATCTTGGTGGAGATCCTGGACGATCAAGATCACCCCTCCCAAGATGAACTTCAGAAAAAACCATCAAGGAACCTCTTCATGCAGACAGGACTCTTTTGGAAACAAAGCATATTTGGACTTTCAACAGGCTTAGCCTTAGAGTAAAAAAACTGTATAAAACCCACGGGCTGAAACATAGCAGTGTGGCAGAATTCGGAGGGTACTTTTGTACCGCCTCTCTGTCCACCCAGCATTCGATCGATGTTGTTTCTTTTTATTGTGGCTTTATTTCGGTGTTGAAATTGTGTTAAATAAATTTTGTTATTTTATTTTGAATTGGCCTCTGACCATTTATAACAGATTTGGTGCTGTGACTCGGATACAATTTGGCTGCGGAGGAATCCCTTTGCACGGGGGGCGCCCTGCCGGTTTTTCGGTGGCCCGGAAAAGCAGGAAAATCCTTCGCACCTATTGTATTACGAACCCAAAAATTAGATAAAAGCGCCACAATAAAAAGGGAAAGGTCCTGGATCCAAGGAATAGCAGAGAACCCGGGAAAAGACAGGGAAAGGTCTTTTCGGAGCCGCGGCAACAATTTTTCACTCATAAAATATTCTCCGTGCACGAAGATCTCCAAGCAGGAAAATTGCTGTAAGTACTGCCTGGTTGAGTGGGTGTGATTGAGTGGGTGAATGAGACGTGGCCTGGCCACGAAACGAGAGTGGACCTGAAAAGCCGCATTTCCAAATTTCCCGCGAGGGATTTGGTCGGCTGACGGGGAAGCGAATCGGGAAAGCTCGTTCACTCATCAAAGCCCAGATTCAGGGGAGTCTGGGGGAATCGATCACAGGAAGCAAAAAGAGGAAGGATACGTTTCTTTGAGGTTCAAGAAATTAGTAAACTCTTTTTGCTACGGGCTGGTAAGCCCAGGACGCAAACCGAAGATTCTTTCCTCGGACGAACAGACCCCCGGTTCAGCTCACCGGACGGGTAAGTAGGCCGAACGATTCGGGACCCAGTTTGCAAATTGTAACAGTCAAGGAGAGGATCCCTGCTCTTAGCCAGAGCTAAGGCTAAGAAAGAATTTAGTATTGCGATCCATTACCAAAAGGTAAAGTTTTTTTTGGTTTTTTTTAAAAAAAAAAAAAAAAAAAAAAAAAAAATGGGGCAAGGAAAGAGTAAACATCAGAAAGAATCAGAGAAAAGGCATGCTCTCAGAAAAGGTACCTTCGAAATCCCACCAGAAAGTCCACTGGGATAGATCTTAGAGCATTGGGAAAAGTGCCCCTCTTTGAAAGGTAAGTCAAAAGAAAAAATGACTTATTACTGTATCAAAGTTTGGGGGGGTAAGGAAATAAAAAAACATGTGATCTGGCCAATATTCAGCACATTTGAAAAGTAGATATGTAAGATTCTTTGCAGCTATGTAGAAAAAAAAAATCAGTAACCTGCGAGGAAAGAGAGTATGCTCAGGTATGGTTAGAAGCCAGAGCAGGACTGTTTGCACTAAGAACTCAGAGGGAAACTTCAGAAAAAAAAGATGAATGGGATCCACTAGAATTTCTCCCTCCCTTTGTATCAGCAACCCCCTTTGTTCCTCCGAGACCTGTTAACCAGCCTGTGCCTGCCTTGGGTCCTTTGCAGGGGGCTCAGTTCATGGGACCAGGTCAAGCCACATCCCTCCCTCCCTTAATCTCTGGGGAATGTCCCAACTGCCTGCCCCGCTCCTATCCCTGCCTCCAGAAAGAACCCCAGATCAGGAACCCCTTCCCATACCTTTAGATGCACCATCAAAATGGGTAGCGCCGTCTCCACAAGTTCCAGGGGCGCAGTACCCGCAAGCGGCAGAACTACAAGTCCCGAAAGCCTCCTCGCAGACTCCGCCTTTCCCACAGCCACAAGAAGCAGTTTCCCCCTGGGAAAAAGCCCCGATTTCTCAGCCACTTGTTCCCCCGCAGCCCACGGGAGCCGGAAAAACAGCTCCAGCGGGCTCTCCTCCAGCTAGCAAGACTCGAAGAAGAGCCAAGCTCATGAGTGAAGGGGGGAGTGAAAATGAGGAGGACAAACATAACCTCTTCCCTTTACGAGAAATCCCTACCGCACCCGGAGTTATCGGATTCGTAAATGTTCCACTTAACACAGGAGATGTGAGAGCTTTTAAGAAAGAAATGGGGCGATTATTAAATGACCCATTCAGAGTAGCAGAAAGGCTAGAGGACTTTCTAAGAAGTAGCATATACACCTTTGAGGACCTTATGTCCATCTTAAGGACACTATTCAACCCCGAAGAAAGAGATTTAATCCGACAGGCTGGGATCCGAGACTGGGATCGCCGTAACCCCCAAAGTACACCCGGAGACCTAAAATAGCCTAGCCAAAACCCGGGATGGAGTTCCCAGACTGAAGAAGGTAGACGGAACATGATAGACCTCAGGAATATAATTATCCAGAGAATACGGGAGGCGGTGCCGAGGGGACAAAATATTAGTCGAGTGTTTAGAGAATGCCAAAGAAAAGATGAATCTCCCTCAGATTGGCTGGACCGACTCCGGAAAAGCCTACAGGTATATTCTAGAACAGACCCTAATTCCCCTATTAGAGAAGTGTTGTTAAAAACCCAATTTGTTGCAAAGTCTTGGGAGGACATAAGAAAAAAATTAGAAAAAATAGAAAACTGGCAAGACAAGAACTTACAAGAATTACTAAGAGAAGCTCAGAAGGTATACATGAGGAGAGACGAAGAAAATCAAAAAATACAGGCCAAAGTTCTTGTTGAAGCTGTGAGAGAAGTACAAAAGCAAGAGAAGAGCTGGGAACAAGTAAGAACAACGCAGAGAAAAATGGACCGGCCAAATAAGAACCCAGAGCCAAGGGGAGAACTCCCAGAGTGTTATTATTGCAAAAAGAAAGGTCACCTAAAAAGAGATTGTAGAAAAAGAATAAATGATGAGAAAATTTTTCAGGAAGATTAGGGGTGTCAAGGGCTTTTTATTTTAGGGACTAGAACATCAAATGAGCCCTTAGTAAAGCTAAAAATAGGTCCCCAAAAAGAAGTAGTAACATTTTTAGTAGATACAGGGGCAGAGAGAAGCACAGTACAGAGACTGCCCAAGGGCTGTTTAAAAAGTGAAGATAAAGTAACAATAGTTAGGGCAAAGGGAGATCCATTCAGAGTATCAATAATTAAAGATGTAGAGATTGAATCAGATATTAAATTTTGCATAAGGAATTTGCTTCTGGTAGAAGAAGCAGACTATAATTTGTTAAGTAGAGACATGATTATAGCACTAGGGATAAATCTGATAGTAAAAGATTCACAATTAGTAGTAAGCCTATACAAACTGACTACTGAAGATGAAGACAAAATTAATCAAAAGGTTTGGTGCTCTCAAGGAGAAGTGGGGAGATTGGCAATAGAGCCAATTTCAATTGAAATAGAAAAGCCTGAGGAACCTATTAGAATTAAACAATACCCCATATCAGTGGAAGGGAAGAGGAGACTAAAACAAGTAATTGACAATCTAATTGAAAAAGGGACTTTGGAGCCTTGTATGTCAAGGCACAACACTCCCGTCCTGGCAGTAAAAAAGGCTGATGGAAGCTATAGGTTAGTTCAAGATCTCCGAGCAGTGAATGAGAGAACAAAAACAAAGTTTCCTGTAGTAGCCAATCCTTATACCCTGCTGAATAGGGTATCTCCAGAAGATGTTTATTACAGTGTAATTGATCTTAAGGATGCGTTTTATGCGTGCCATCTGGCCAAAGGGAGCCGAGATTATTTTGCATTTCAATGAGAGGATCCTGAAACAAACAGAAAGCAGCAGCTTAGGTAGACATCTCTGCCTCAGGGATTTGTAGATTCTCCTAACCTTTTTAGTCAGGCTCTTGAACAATTACTAAGTCAATTCATACCAGTTGAAGGAGCTAAGTTATTGCAATATGTTGATGACCTACTGATAGCAGGCCAGAGGGAGGATCAAGTAAGAGAATGTACAATTTTGTTACTGAATTTCCTAGCAGAAAAGAGATTAAAGGTTTCAAAATCAAAATTACAGTTTGTTGAACCCGAAGTAAGATACCTTAGACACTGGATTTCAAAAAGTAAGAAGAAACTAGACCCTGAGAAGGTTGCTGGAATTGTAGCGCTGCCCCCTCCCAGGACAAAAAAGGAGATCAGACAGTTGTTAGGATTGTTAAGATATTGCAGACAATAGATCGAAAGATACAGTGAAAAGGTAAAATTTCTTTATGAAAGACTAAACACAGATAGAGTAAAATAGACAGAAAAAGATGAAGCTGAGTTTAAGAAGTTGAAAGAAGCACTGATAACTGCTCCTGTTTTAAGTTTGCCAGATGTAAAAAGGCAGTTTCAGTTATTTGTAGATGTCAGCAATCACACTGCTTATGGTGTTCTAACTCAGGACTGGGCAGGGACCAAAAAACCTGTAAGATATGTCTCTAAACTTTTAGATCCAGTAAGTAGAAGATGGCCCACATGCCTACAATCCATCGTGGCTGTAGCATTGTTAGTAGAAGAAGCCAAAAAGATAACATTTGGGGCCCCCCTAGTAGTTTATTCACCACATAATGTGAGGAGCATTCTGCAACAAAAAGCAGATAAATAGCTCACCGACGCCAGACTCCTAAAGTATGAGGCTATCCTAGTACACTCACATAGTTTAGAACTCAAGACAACAGCTGCTCAGAATCCAGCCCAGTTCCTGTTCGGAGAAGCACTGGAAAAAACTGTTCACGACTGTACAGAAATAGAACTGCAAACCAAGGTAAGACCAGACTTAAGAGAAGAAGAATTAGAAGAAAGAGAAAAATAGTTTGTAGATGGATCAGCGAGAGTATTAGAAGGTAAAAGAAAATCGGGATATGCCATAGTAGATGGAAAATCAGGGGAAGTAGTAGAATCAGGACCCCTGAATGCAAGCTGGTCTGCCCAAGCCTGTGAGTTATATGCAGTACTAAGGGCACTCAGGAGATTAAAAAGGAAGAGAAGCACTATTTTTACAGATTCAAAATATGCTTATAGAATTGCACACACTTTTGGTAAAATATAGGAAAAAAGAGGTCTAATTAACACCCGAGGACAGGGATTAATTCATGGGGAAATAATAAAACAAATTTTAGAGGCGATTAGGAGACCCGAAGAAATCTCTATTTTCCACGTCAGAGGACATCAGGTAAGTATGCAATTCCAGACCAGGGGAAATAATCTGGCTGACAAAGAGGCAAAGAGGGCAGCATTGCTCACAATAAGTATCCCTGAGGCTGAGAGAGAAGAACTTCAAGAATATTCTCCATGCCCCTCTCAGAAAGAAATCGAGGAGTTTAAAAAGATAGGGGGTAAACTAGAGGAGGGGAGGTAGAAATTACCTGATAGAAGAGAGTTAGTTTCAAAAGAATACACCAAGAAAATTCTGAAAAGATTGCATCAGCAAACGCACTAGGGAGCCCAGGCTCTAGCAGAACAATTTTTGAAATTCTTCAGATGTAAGAGGATTTATGAATTAGCCAAACAGGAGGTGCATAGGTGTATAGTTTGCCAGAAGATTAATCGAGCTACCTACAGACAAACAACTTTAAGGGGACGCCCAGTTGCCTATCGCCCGTTTGAAAGAATCCAAGTAGACTTCACTGATTTACCTAAAGTGGGGAGATATAAATTTTTATTAGTAATAGTAGACAAATTAACTCACTGAGTAGAAGCCTTCCCTAAGGCAAGAGCTACTGCCCAGACAGTATCAAAAGTATTGCTAGAAGAAATTATCCCTCGCTATGAGATAATAGATCATATCGATTCTGATCAGGGAACACATTTCACCTCCAAAATTATCAAACAGACTACAGAAGCTCTAGGAATTCGATAGCAATACCACACCCCTTGGCACCCCCAAAGCTCTAGGCAGGTAGAAAGAATGAACCAAACGTTAAAGACTCAACTGTCCAAATTAATGATAGAAACAAAGATGTCTTAGGTGAAATGTCTTCCTTTAGCTCTTTTGAACATAAGAACTATGCCTCATTCAAAAACGGGGTTGTCACCGTTTGAAATGCTCTATGGAATGCCTTATAAACATGGAATGCCTGTGGGACACCCTCAAATAGAAGATACCCAGATTCAACCATACCTAATTGCCATAAATAAGAATTTACAAGATCTACGAAAACAAGGGCTCATTTCTCAAAGTACCCCTTTGGGGTTTGCAATACACAAAATAAATCCGAGTGATAAAGTCTTAGTAAAAACCTGGAAAAATATACCTCTGGCACCTCACTGGGAAGGTCCCTTCACTGTTCTTCTCACCACAGATACAGCAATTAAGACAGCAGAAAAAGAGTAGACCCACGCTTCGAGAGTGAAGAAGGTAGACTCACAATACACTACTCAGAAATAGAGAGTGACCTCATCACCTGGAGAGCTGAAAGTCAGGTTGCAACGACACCGATGAATGAGGGGGATCAGATAAGGTGTGAAAGACCAGATTGTAAATGTTTTCCCTTTGTTCACTTCAAGTGTGTATATTGTAAATTGATTTGGGTTGTTCACTGCAAAGGGGGGCGTAGGCCAAAAAGATTATGTACCAACTGTTTAGAAAAAGAACAAAAAGAGACTAGCCATTTCTTAGTAATTGCCACTAACTTAAGTCTGCTAGAGTTAGATTCTCCAGAATAGTATCATATATATATAAAAAGGAGACAAAAGAGCAAATGGACGCTAAAGTTGAAGTGCTCAAAGTCGAGTGCAGAAAGACAATCAAAGTACCTTGCTAGTCCGATACAATCAAGTTGTCCCAGTAGAGTGCCTTTAAAAAAAGGTTTGCAGCTCGGACTGACAGGACTCCAGAAACATATGCCTGCTGCCGAGAAGATGGATTACCCCGCCGCGGGCTGCTACCCCGTGGGCGAAGGGAAAGGCAGAGGCATGTTGTGATGGAAAGTCCTCGTAGTCCTGAGCCGAGGGACAGGGGGACCCCCCTGAAGAGCCCACAGAGGCTGACCCTCAGGAAGAGATGTGAACTATAGTTAAACATAGCACCAGAGAGAACCTGAAGTATCAAGAGCATTATGATTGTCCCAAAGATAAGGGAAAAGGGTATTATTTCTTTTATGACACTCAATACTAAATTTTGTGAATCAGACAAAGGGGTAGAATGCCACGACTCAAAAGCAATTACTAAAGAAGAGCAATCCAACACACACGAATTTATTTGAGTAAATAAAAAGGTGGGGGACTGTAATAAGTATAATAGATAAATTCGTGTAGATTTAAGCTACTAATAAAAAGCTACCCGAGAATGCCTCCAAGATTCCAAAGTTCCCAAACACATCTACAACTGTAACAACAAAGCAGAGCCAGAAGATGGCCCGGCCATTAAGGGTGGACCCTCACTTCACAGCTCCTCAACATCAGATACCGATCTTGGTGGAGATCCTAGACGATCAAGATCACCCCTCCCAAGATGAACTTCAGAAAAAACCATCAAGGAACCTCTTCATGCAGACAGGACTCTTTTGGAAACAAAGCATATTTGGACTTTCAACAGGCTTAGCCTTAGAGTAAAAAAACTATATAAAACCCACGGGCTGAAACATAGCAGTGTGGCAGAATTCGGAGGGTACTTTTGTACCGCCTCTCTGTCCACCCAGCATTCAATCGATGTTGTTTCTTTTTATTGTGGCTTTATTTCGGTGTTGAAATTGTGTTAAATAAATTTTGTTATTTTATTTTGAATTAGCCTCTGACCATTTATAACAGACTGGATGCAGCACTTGGTGCCATGGTCTAGTTGAGGTGTTAGGGCAGAGGTTGGACTTGATGATCTTGAATGTCTCTTCCAACCTAGAAATTCTGTGATTCTGTGATCACAAGGCTTTTACCTCATTCACCTTATCCGTAGTTGTCACTGCATACTTGTCATTTGCTTACCATTTCTCATGAAGCTACTTCCATCTGTATACAGTTCCCAGTCTGGATTCTCCAGAGGCACGTCCTTCAAGTCTGGTCTGCTGGAATAGGTCTCTTCTATTGTCTGTAAACGTGTCATGCTCAGGCAGGTTGTAAATTAATGTAGATGACAAAAAACATTGCAAGATTTACAACAGATATTTTTAGGGTAACATCATCCCACTCCAACAACACAGAGTGATACTTAAGCATTCTGCTAGGAGATAGCCAGCATCCCTCCTTTGGTTCCAGTAAATTTATCAGTGTGTGGGGCATATACTCAGCTTTGTGCTGTCCAAGATTGAATTTATGCGCCTCTTATATCAGGATGACAGTAGCCACCAGAGCTTTCAAACACCCAGGCCACCCTTGACTAACATTGTCTAGCTGTTTTGAGGAGTGGGCCACAGCCCTTCGTTGATCTCCAAGGTGCTGTGCCAGTACCCCCAGAGCAACATTCAGTCACTCGTATGTAAAGAGTTCAAAAGGCTTAGTTACGTCAGGCAGCCTCAGAACTGGGGCTGACATCAAGGAATGTTTCAGCTGTTAAATGCAGCCCTTGCATTCTCTGTCCACATGATGGTTCCCTTCTTGGCTGTCTTAAGGGCTCTATACAGAGGTTTTACCAGGACTCCGTAATTTGGTATCCATAAGCGGCACCAACCTACCATTCCCAGGAAGGTTTGCATCTGTCTCACAGTGTGGGGCTCTGGAACATAGCAGATGACTTCTTTCTGTTCTCTGCTGAGTTGTTGATGTCCAGAGAACATTTCTAACCCCAAGAAGACTACTGTTTCCCTGGCAACCCATGCCTTCTCTTTCAGACTCTATACCCACTTAGTCCCCAAAAGTTCAATGGACTTACAGTGAGTAGGATGCAGTCACCTCACGTTCTAGCTGCAATTTAGATATCATCAACATATTAAAGGATAACCCTTCCTGGTTCTTGTCTTCTCCAGTCTTCCGGTTCCTTTGCCAGCTGATTTCCGAACATTGTTGGGTTGTTTTTGAATCCCTGGGGTAGAACTGCCCAGGTAAGTGGGTTTTCCTCCTTGTCTCACTCAAAAGCAAGGAGTTCTTAGCTATTCTTATGCACAGGAATACAGAAAAAGGCATCCTTGAGATCTAAAATGGAGAACCACCCTAATTCATCTATCAGCATGATCAAAAGAATTACGGATTTGCTACAACTAGGTATGTATTTTTTGTTGTTTTGTTAATTTCTCTTAAATCCTGCACTAATCGATAACTTACCATCAGCCTTCTTTACTGGAAGGCTGGGTGTGTTGTATCTAATTTCATATTGCACTAGTAACTCAAATTTAAGGAACTTCACAGTTACAGATGCCAATCTCTTATGGCTCTCTAACTTCAAAGGGTATTGTTTCTGCCTTACCAGTGTAGCACCTAATTTGAGTGTAATACTCACAGGCTCAGCTCTTTTAGGGCTCCCAGGAAAATCATTGGCCCACACTATTGGAATGACAGCATCTTCAACTTCTTTGGGAATTTTGCCACAATTCTCCTGTGTGAAAATAGCAGCTGCTTTGACAAGTTTAGTTTCAGGAATTATAACTTTCACTCCCCCTTCTTAGGAAAATGTGATTTCTGCTTCTAATTTCTCCAATAAATCCCCAAAAATGCCTTTGGGAAGTTTAGCATACAAAGAAATTGGTGAGTCACCCTGTATTTTCCTAACTTATATTTTAAAGGTCAAAAGAAAAGCTTTGTTTCACTGACCCTGTGATGGCCCCGTGGCACCGATCACACTTACAGTATTTTCACTCAGTTTCCCTTTTAAAGTATTTAACGCAGAATATGTTCCCCCATATTTACCAGAAATTCAACATCATCTTTCCACAGTTTAACAACAACTGAAGGTTCTGCTGGGGGGGATAGTCCCGATTGTCAGTTCCCATTCACAACTAACCCAGGTACTGGGAATATGGTCCTTTTTGCCCTGCACCCGTTCTTCCAGTCTTCCTTTTTCTTGTAAATAGCACATTGATCTTTGTCTAGAGGAGGAGTACTCCTTATCAATCGATTAGATGACTTTCTCTGATCACACCTTTTATTCTGCTGGCGTCTATCCCTGTCTGTTGAATCTCTATTTTGATATACCTTCCAGGCTGTATTCAACAATTTACCTTTGTCATGCATCTCAACCATCTTTGGCAGCTTTTTCTTTATGTCATCTGCCAACTGGCCTATAAACAAATAAACTCTGCAGGTGCCTTGAGGTCTAGATTTGTGTATTTTCATGCAGCCTCTTTAAGCTGGTTCATTTCTGGTTTTATGTACCTTCATTTAATTTGGACCAAATCACTGCATTAGGAATGGCATGTTTTAGGCCTAATACTATCCAGTTCTGATAGTGTTTTAACTTTGCCATTTGTTCTGCCTGTGAAAAACGAGGTTCACTTTCTTTGAAAAATTTAGAAGTTTAATAAAAAAAGATAAAAAGAAAATAGACAATTAGGAGAGATAAAAGCAAAATACATTTTCTTGGCCGAGGGTGCCTGGCACAGAACCAGCCAGCACACTGTTTAACAGAGTTTTTTTCTCTTTATACATGAGCCTGTTGCATATTTAAAAATTCACATGCATGATTCAAACATTCCTTTTGAGTGTGAATTCTTTTGTTTAGTCCCAACTCCCCCCCCGCCCCCAGCCATTCCATCTGGCAGACCCATCCTTGTCCTCGTCGTCGGGTGGCTCCATTCCATCTGATAACACAGGTCCATAAATTCTTCTCTTGGGGCTCTGGTCATTCTCATTTGGACAAGGTACTTGATAACAAAAGTTTAATTGCTTTCTCGGTCAGCAATCTTCATGCAGGAAAAGACCCCAGTCTTCTAGGTTACAATCACATTTCTAAATTCTATTAATACAAGAAAATACAGTACAATCTTCCCACATTCTACATACAGTATTAATTTAATATTTGCAAAAAGCCAACTATATACTATGCATTTAAAACATGCCACATTAGGGTCCCACCCTGCGTCAGTTAATAGGAAAAATATTGTTAACTTTTCATTGTTACAGCTGAAGATTTCCCGCTGTAATTAGAGTCTCTATTGCAGGTATAGCAGCCTTATTAACCATCTCTTTCTGTTTCATCTAGTAAAGTGTCTAGCGTTACATTCAGATCATTCCAGTCTGGGTTTTATGTCTTAACAGTCCTATTAACAAGTTTAGCTACCTTCTCTGGATTGTCTCTATATCGTCCAACTGAGGATTTCCACTGCTGCAGTTCTACGAGGGAAAATGGTGTTTTAATGTAAATCACACCGTGATTCCCAACAGCTTGGCTTAAAGGTGCTTGTAAGGCAGGCTCCTCCCTTTTTGATTCCTCCTTTTTAGATCTGGTACATTTTGCTACTGAGTCGAATGCTTCTACGGCCTCTCGGGCTGCTTTTCCCGTTTTCCGTCTCACTGCAGTGGCTGCAGCAGCTTTGTTCTCGGTTTCATCTTCTGAGGAGTTACCTGTACGGGAATCACCCTGCTCGCTTTCAGCCGCTGCTGTTCGGCTGGTACTGGGTGTTACCTGGGCTAAGCGCCGGCCGGGGTGTGCTCCGTTCGCTCTGGAGCTAACCGGGCCGGGCCTTGCCCCATCACCGCCGTCGGGAGCAGTGGCGGCCCGGCCGCTGTCTCCGCTCCTGTCACCACAGCCGCGACGGGCAGAGATGGCGGGGGCAGGTCTCCCCCCAAGCCCCAGCACTGGGGGAGCAATGGGGACGGCAGGGGACTGGAGACTGCTCCTCCCCGCAGAGCGGGCGCCACCATATCCGCGTCAGTCATGTCGGACTTGGCAAAACAGACCAGGCTAGCAAGGGGGTCCTCCTTCTTATCCTTTGCCTTTACTCTTAAAACCGTCGCAAAACAGCCTTTTTCAGGTTCGTATGCCTCTGGTCTGTTTAAGAACGTTGCAAATAGCTCCGTATAGCTTAATTCTTGCCATCTTCTTTGAGGCCGAAATTCTGATCATAATTCTGTTAATTCACTTTCTAGGCTGCCAAAGGGAGGCCACGCCTCTCCTACTTTTTGCATCAGCCAGGTTTCTTTACATAGTCGAGTTAATTCTTACGTGGTAAGAGGCGTTCTCCTGCCTGTCAGGGAACGGCAATGTTTTAATATCAAATCTCACAGGGAGTTACTGACTATGTGCATGCCTTCATTGGAAGATACACACCCCATGTTCTTATAGAAAGAAAAAAAAAAAAAAACAAACAAACCCAAAAGGCTGAGAATAAAGCTATTAGCCGCAGACTCTGACCCGGGATTTGAACTCACACTTTTCACTCCCAAAGCAAATTGCTAAGCTTTGTACAATCCTTTTGAGGATTCAGTGTAATCACCTTCATAAATACATGGAGCTCAAATTTATGGGGAACCAGTTTTGCTTCCACTGCTGCAAGCAGAATCTAATATCTGGCTGCTTGAATGATCAAAGGCTTTTTTGATGTTCCAGCCTAATGTGTTTGCTCATGAGCTGTTTATTCACCATGTAGCGGACACAGGAATTCATCAGGACTCTTTGCCCCAGGTCCCTGTCTTGTTTAGAATCCATTTCTAAGGTACTTTATCAGAACTTTTAATTTGTATTTATTTTTTTGGAACCTAGATTATTATTTAGATAAATAGATTAGCTACCCAATATTGTCTAAAACCCAGCATCTTTCTACTGCTCAAGAAAATGTGTGAACACAGTTGAGCACAATGACTTTGTTAAGTGCTTGCATTCCTGTTTTGGTAGTACAGAAAGGCATTTTCGCTATACAGTAAATTACAATAGCATCATCAAAATGGATAATAACTTGAATCAATTTGAGTCAAGAAAGGAATATCTCTCATTACCAGACATGAGAAAAAAATAAAAGTTGAACAGGTTTTATTACCTCCCTGGAAAAAAATGGATCATCCTCCATATTAAAGCTGTTGATTTTCCACAAAATTGAATGTTAGTCTGTCAATTAGTTTGATTAGTAAAACCTAAAGTTAGAAAGAAAACCTACCTGTAAACAAAGACTGAAATATGATGGAAGATCATTAAGCAAATATGGTTCCAAATAGGCATGCCTTCTCTTGGAGCTTTTGAAATATGTCAGAGGAGAACATTTGATCTTGGGTCAGACAGCATCAGTGTAGTCTTCACAATGATGTCATGTTGTGACAGTGGAATGATGTTATATTGTTACCTACTTACTCATGACAAGAGCCATTTCATTCAAATCACTTTTCAGATGCTTTGATTCATTCCTGCCTTACTGCTCTTCCCCACTCTTCTCAGGATTGCAAACTTGCACATTTCTATATGCATCTTCCCAGCTCTAGCATTGCTTTCTCTCACTCTTTTTTTTTTAAAAAAAGAAACCATCACTTGAGAAATTATTATAGGTTCTATTTACTACTCAGTGCAGGATATTCTCATATTGTACTTTTTGGGGTAAGCACCAAGTCATTAGCAGCATGATCTCTTACAACTGTTATGGCAATTGTATGTACCTCATTGTCCAAAAAGATTTTATATAAAAAATCAGGCTGTTACTGCTGTTTACTTCGTATATGTTTCATTCACTCTATTTCTAAGTTTGCTTTCCTCCTCTGATCTGGCTAGAAATACAGTGGGCAATATTGACTTTCACTACCAATTGCTCTATACTGTCTCTGGGGATGCTCTTTCAGCAGATAGCCATTTGCCTCTGTTATACACGTAATAGGTTGTTGTTGGGGAAGATGAAACAGGAAAGCCTTATAAATATGACTGCTTATTTTAGAGAGTATGAAACATATAAGTGAAATAGAGTTGAAGGCAAGTTTTGATGTCTAAGATGCCAAGCTTTAGTTACTGTTACATTGGAAAACAATGGTATGGCCAGCCAAAAGTAATCCCCCCTTGATGAAACAATGCCCTTCTCCTTACCAAGAGGCTAAGTGTCAAGACAGACCCTACTAGCTCAGCAGGAGGGGTCCAAAGAGTAGTTTTTAGGGTTTAAAACATAACACTGTATAGTAATGTAATGATTCTTATAGGCTGTATGTAAATGCTATAGGATTTGTATCTTGTACTAGATTGGTTGGTGTAAATTAGAATATTCAGTATAGAAGAAGATTTAATGTATTGTAATGGGAACTTCGCTCTCTCTCTTTTTTCTTTGCTCTTCTCTTGCTCCTCTTCTTCTTCGCTCTCTCTTTTCACTCTCTTGGACCTGCTCTGAGCTGCAGCTGGCAGCTCGTAGCAGGGCCCTTTCACCCACGCCCTATGCAATAAACTGCATGCCCCAAAACTCGGCAGGACTCCAGAGATCTCTCATCTCCATCCATCCCGACTGACCATCATTCCCACAAGTTGTCTTTAAAGATATATGGCAATCGTGGCTTAGAGGTAGTATTACCCAGCTTGGTATTCCCACTAACAAAAAAACCCAATGTATGGTTCTTCCCTTCCATCCAATTGGAGGCACCAAAGGCAAAGATCATGGATTAAGAACAATTTGCAACAATGAGATAGGAAAATGAACAGTAACAGCAACAATATTAATAATAGAAGTGTACAAAAGAGTGATTCACATGCAAAAATGGTCACTGCAGACCCTGTGACAATAAACAACAAAGGGTAGCTTCTGCTACATTCTCTCAACTGGTAGAAACCTTGTCTTGCCAGAAGAGAGTCCCTTCACCCTGCCCTGTCAATATCAGGTGACAGAGAATAACCTGTGTCCTAGCCATGCTCCTCCTGGGTACCACAAAATTTAATCCTGCCCTGGCCAGGACCAGAACAATGGCCAGTTAGAAACTATAATTTTGAATTTCTTCTTAGTTTTCAGAAACTTCAAAATCTTTCAAGACTGAGAATCCCATATGACTTACATTTTCCCAATAATCATACAGGCACTGGCAGTGTTTCACACAACTTTACACGGGAGGAGGAAGGGGAGCTGGGAATGAAGGAGAGAAGTTGAGCCTGGAAAGAAAAGGAGTAGGTAAGTGTCTTTGATTCTTACTGTCAAGAAAATTAATCTTTTCCAAGACAAGTCTGTTTTACCTATGATAATAATTAGTAATCTGTCACTATATCTTTCTCTCAGCCTATGAGCTTTTCAATCTTATTTTATTTTCCCTTGTTGTGTGGAAGACTAAAGAGCACCTGGGTTGGGTGGGTGTCTGGCAGCCAGCCAAGATCACCACATACATCTTGGGTGCATTAGTCCACATGCCACAGTAAAACTTTGAGCCTTTGTTAGACTTTTCATATGGTAGTGTAAAATGAGCAGGCACTATATCCAACAACTAAACAATTTAAATAATGGCTAAAAATTCCAGCATCACCATGTCATTATACCTTTAAACTGCATCAGAAACAACGTCAGTATGGTTTATACCTGTAGTGTTCTTGCAAGTTGAAGATCTGAATTTGCAGCCTATCAGTGCTCAATAATGTAAAGAAAGTGATCTATTAATAACATTACATAAAATACATCAAAATGTTTTTCTTACAGTGAATTTATATTCAGCAGTTAACACATATTGGAGAACACACAGAAATGCCATTCCTGTAATTACAGAATCATAAAATGATTTGGGTTGGAAGGGATGGACATGGTTGCTTGCTCTGGGCTACATGTGCACATTGCTGGGCCATGTCCAGCTCCTCATTCACCAGCACCCCCAAGTCCTTCTTGGCAGGGCTAGTCTTGATCCATTCTCTGCCCAACCTGTATTTGTACTAGGGATTGCACTGGATTGGATTCCTCTTTGATCTTTTTCTCTGCCAGTACAAAGACTTATTTATGACTTCTCTAGAAAAAACTAAAACTGTGTGTTTAAGCCGAAAGCAGGCGGAAGAGGCCATGAAATGATGTTGAGCAGAACACTGGAAAAATGAACAGTGGAGAAAAGAATGATCTACTTCTAGACTGTGATATTATTGGCTGTGAAATCTAGGGAGGAAAACTCTTTGTTGTTGATCAAAAAAATCTGTTTAGGCAATTCTTAGGTACCATCAAATAAATATCAGCTTAGAACAAGGACACTTTATTCTACTTACTCCTACTCTTATATTTCTATACTCCTAGTCTTCTATTTCTATACTCCCACTCCTTCATTCCATGTCCCCTCCTACCTCCACATACACTAAATGTGATGCTGGATTTTGTCCTTTAACATTTTTCAAACAATGAACCTAAGATTGGCTGGGTGCCAGAGTGCTTCTTTTTCTAAACTGGGGAAATGTTTCGGTAATCTAATATGTCACTGCTGAAAATGGGTTTGTCCTTGCCTACAATTCTGAAAAATATTACTTTTATGGGAAAATGGGATGTTCTTCTGTGTTAAATGCTATCAACCATATATACATTTCAGTTAATTGCTTAATTCCCAGTCTTCCAATTTTCTATACAACTTGAAAGTTCAAGCAGTATTGCAGAATCTTCAGTGAGTCAATTGAGTTTTCTTACTCCTTATCTAGTTTTTGTTCAGTTTTTAGTTTGGATTCTATAGAATAATGCCAGCTCTTACTTCTGAAAAACTTCACTCCTCCAAGGTTTTTAAACAATATTAAAATTTTGCTATAGATTTTTTGCTTCATCCCAACTGCCTCTTGCAGTGAATCCGAAATAGTGTTATTTCAGGCTCTTTTTAATAGTTAACGCATATTAGATGAATGTTGTTTAATCTTTAGAACAGCATCCAGCGCAGCATTAAAATCCTCTCTAAATAAAAAGAAGGTAAATCTTCCCTAGAAGAGAGCTAATAACCAGAAAATTTGTTATTATATGTATTATATCACCAAAACAATGCTGAAGACAGGTCACACACATGGTTGGGTCTAAATCTAAATGAGCCTGCGGCTTGTAGGTACAATTTATCATTGCACTTTTCTCCATTGCAAGAAGTATGTAGTGGAGTTAGGTAAAACTCAGAGACTGGGTGATGGAAGTCATATGCTGGAGCAGCTGTTCTGCAAGAAAAAAAATCAGAAGGACCGGCTCAACTTATCAATCTTTTAGTTCTCTGTTTTTGAAAGGAAGTTTTGTCTAGAAGTCTAAAATGGCTAATGGATTACCCCAACAGGAAATCTCAGAAAGTATAAAATAATTCTGAGTCAGAGTAAGGACATTTAATGTCACACAGGCAATTGCTATTAGCAGAAAATAAGAATTTAATATTGTTCTTGTTCTGGCCAGGACAGGGTTAATTTGTGCAATAGCCAGGAGGAAGCATGGCTAGGACATGAAAGTTATTTTATACCACCTCACATAATTTTCTGGGGTGGAAGGGAAGGGGCCCTTCTGGTTCAGTTGGCTTGGTGGTAGTGGGGTATTGTCGGGTGTTCTCTGTGTGGTGGGCAATGAATGGTTTGTCTCTCATGCACTGTTATTAATATTACTCTTTGTTTTCTTATTTGCTGTTTCCAGTAAATGGTGCTTATCTCAGCCCATGATCTTTACCCTTTGTATCTCCATTTCTTCTCTCCAGCCACCCACACAGGAAGGTGGAGGAGAAGGATAATGAGTGAGCAGTGCAGGATTTTGAGTGCTTCAGTGGGAACACTAAATAGGGGGATACCATTCCTAAACCATGACATATATATATATTGCGTAAATATGTCAAAAGGGATTAAACTTGTAATGATGGAATGATGAACAGGAGAACGAAAAGTATTATTGTAACTATGCTCTAAATAGTTAATGAATTAATTCAATTTCTTGACTTGATCCAATCTTACCCAGCATAGCTCTGGAACAGGTCTGGCAATGCAAGTCACACGAGAACATTTTCTACCTATGCTGGTAGTTGCCTCTGCTTGGTCTTCTTCTCGTCAAAGTGCACAGGCATTCAGAGGGGATACCTGGCTGTTCAGCAGCAGTGCCAATTACAGTGGTTTCCTGTGTGTCTTGCTTCCTTACAGTGCTTGGGAGATGTTTTATCTGGAAAATTTTGTGTTCTTCAGGCATTAGAAGACCACTTGCAACACCATC
This sequence comes from Acrocephalus scirpaceus scirpaceus, assembly GCA_910950805.1. Lineage (NCBI taxonomy): Eukaryota > Metazoa > Chordata > Aves > Passeriformes > Sylviidae > Acrocephalus > Acrocephalus scirpaceus. Next base: position 31,751,217 of record OU383776.1, read on the forward strand.
TTATGTGTTAATGTAACAAATCTGGAATGAGAACAGACAATATTTCTCCTTTCAAATTCTCTTTGAAAGTATGTATTTTTATATATACACATTTTATTTTGAGATTGAGTCTGTTGTTATATACATTTAACCAGCAGATAAAAAGCATATTTCTTAATATAATCCATTGCTATATCTATCGATAGAGGTGTTGACCACTACTGTCTGGCTGTGACCATCAAACCACTTCCTTATCCATCCAGTCACCAAATTCATTTAGAGAGAACGATGTTGTCAGGACTGTGTCAAAAGCTGTACAGAAGTCCAGATAAATGGCATCTGTAGCCCTTCCCCTGTCCACTGATGTAGTCACTCCATCATAGACCACTGGCTTGGTCAGGAAGACTTGTCTGTGATGAAGTCATGCTGGATGTCTCGAGTCACCTCCCTGTTCTCCCTGTGCACAGCTTCTAGGAGGATCTGTTTCAGGATCATCCCAGGCACAGAGGGGAGGCTGACAGGGTGGTACTTTCCAGGGTCCTCATTTCTGCCCTGTATAAAGATAGGCACAATGTTTCACCTTTTCCAGTCCCCTGGGACCTCACATGACTGTCAGGACTTTTCAAATCATGGAGGTTGGCTTGGCAGCTACATCAGGAAAATTGCTCAGGGCCCTGGAATGTATCTCATCAGGTTCCATGGATTTAGAGACATTCAGGTTCCTCAGATGGTCACAAACCTGATCTTTACTTAGAGTGGGAGGGACTTCGCTCCCTCAGTCCTCATCCTGCTGTACAGGAGAGAGAGACAGTAGAAGAGAGGTTGCCATAGAGGATTGAGGTAAAAATATTGTTGATTACTTCAGCCTTCTCCTCATCCATTCTTACCAGTTTTCCAGCATTGTTTATCAGGGGGGTACTCCTTCTCTGACCTTTTTTTTTTTGACTAATGTATCTGTAGAAGACCTCTTATTATTCTGTGCATCCCTTGATAGGTTCAGTTCCAGCTTTGCCATGGCCTTCCTCACCCCATCGCTACACAACTGAACTTTATATGCTTCCGAGGTCACCTATTCTTGTTTCCACTCTGTGCATTCCCTTTACTTTGACCAGCAGTTTTCTGCTCAACCATGCCAGTCTCCTGCCTTCCTTGCATCATTTTTTACTCCAGGGGATTGCTAGTTTTTGTGTCCTGTGGATTAATTCCTTAATGATCTGCCAGCTCTATTCCACATCTTTGTCCCTGAGGGCAGCCTTTTAGGTTTGGATGGTTACATCCAAAGGGTAGTGGTCAATGGCGCAGAATCCTGATGGACATCAGTGACAAGTGGTGTCCCTCATGGGTCCTTATTGGGGCAGCGTTATTTAAAATCTTCATTAATGACACAGGTGAAGGGGTTAAGTGCTACCTCAGAAAATTTGATGTTGACACCAAGCCAAGTGATGCTGTTGCTACATCTGAAAGACAAGATGCCATCCAGAAGGAACTGGACAAGCTTGAGGAGTGGACCCATGGCAATCTCATGAGGTTTAACAAGACCAAGTGCAAGGTGCTGCACCTGGGTTGGAGCAACCCCTGGTTCCAACACAGTCTATGGGATGAACAGGTCAGAGCAGCCCTGGGGAGAAGGACTTGAGAGTGCTGGTGGGTGAGAGGCTGGACGTAATTCAGCAATGTGCACTCACAGCCCAGACAGCCAAAGGTGTCCTGGGCTGCATCCAAAGCAGCGTGGGCAGCAGGTCGATGAAAGGGATTCTGCCCCTCTGCTCTGCTCTGCTCTGCTCTGGTGAGACACAATCTGCAGTGCTGCATCCAGCTCTGGGGTCCCCAGCACAGGAGAGACATGGACCTGTTGGAGAGAGTCCAGAGGAGGCCACCAAGTTGATCAGAGGGCTGGAACACCTCTCCTGTGAGGAAAGGCTGAGAGAATTGGGACTGTTCAGCCTGAAGAAGAGAAGGCTTTGAGGTGACTTAATAATGCGGCCTCCCAGTACCTGAAGGGTACCTACAAGAAAGTTGGAGAGAGACTGTTTACAAGAGCATGTAGTGACAGGACAATGGGGGATGGTTTCAAACGGAAAGAAAGCAGGTTTAGATGGGATATTAGTAAAAAATCCTTTACTGTGCGGGTGGTGAGGCACTGGAACAGGTTGCCCAGAGAAGCTGTGGATGCCCCATCTATGGAAGTTTTCAAGGCCAGGCTGGATGGAGCTCCAAGCAAGCCAGTCTAGTGAAAGATGTCCCTGTCCATGGCTGGAGGGTTGGAACTAGATGATCTTTAAGGTCCCTTCCAACCCAGGCCATTCAATGATTTTATAATATCTGAAAGCTATGAATGAATGAAAAACCATGTTTTCTATCCTTTCTCAGCATTGTTTCTGAAAGTTAGTATATATTTCAAAGTTACTGTATAGTAATTACCACTGTTTCTATAACTTACTCTGGCAGTTGAGGCTTGCAGATCTGTGTAGTGAATCAGAAGCATATGATGGACTTTGTGCAATTAAACCACTGAAATGGTTCCCAATCTAAGAGAAAAGTTAGGATCAAAAAGTTAGCTAAAAGTGTTATTTTCCTGCACATAAAACCTTCTAGCCTAATTTCAGAAGGAAAGAAAAGATATTTCACATATGTTATTTTACATACTTAATTTATATGCTTATGTACATAATTATATATAGTTATACATGTTACATATTTTCTTCTCTATACAATGATACATATTGTATGTACGGTATCTTATTTAATATATGTTATAACAATAGTGCATAATGTTGCTGGTTTTGTTCATGCTGCCTTTCTATATCCGTCACACTCAGTGGAGGATTTACTCATTTCCTGACTTTGGGGAATTACGTTTTCTGGATGAGTTTTTCAGTGTTGCTTCTTGTTACAGTTACGATTTTCAGAATTCATCTAGATAATTTTCAGTGCAACTTTTGGAGGAATAATAATTTATTTTCAAAGATTTTTGTACCTAGATGGTTGACATGGTTAAACAGCAATTTAGAAAAAGAGAAAAGTAGGAAAAAGGGAGACAGTGAGTAACAAAAAGAGACAAAAGGAGAGCAAAGGTTTTCTGTACGTTATCTGACAGTGAAAGGAACAACGTTCTGAGAACAAAAAACAAGCCAGTGGTAGATAAAGGAAAAAAATTCTATTTCCACTGAACAAGTCCTGCTTTGCATTTAGTCTTTGTTACATAGATATGCAGCTCTCAAGTCTACAAAAAGGAGTGCTAATCCATGGAATGGAGGGCATGGCTAGATATTGCAGGGAGAAAAGAACTGAATCTATTGCCCTATGTCCAACCCAAGATTTCTAAAACAAGGAATATTCAGCACTTTTTTTCCTCCTTAATCCATAAAGTATTTTCAACTTCCATCTTGGCCAAGTTTCCTCTTTCAGGATTTTGAAGCATATTTCCTTACCACTGTTTCAGTCTCCAGTACTCCATGTTGCAGTTGTCTATACAATTGACGATTACCAGAGAAACTTCTGTCTTCAGACCAAGTTTCATACATTTTTGGATCTCTTGGTGTGAAAACAATGACTCTTTTTACCTTGATGTGCCTTTAAGTTGCCCTAAATCAGACAGTGAGATTCTGTAGGTTGTCACATTAGTGTCTGTTGAAGGGTCAAGTCCTGTTACAGTATAATGCAAATAATAAGGAGCACTGGGCACTTGTCATTATGCAACTATAATCTTCCAACAAAAATATGCTAAAGCTATCTAATAATGACAGATTGAAATAACTATTTCCTCCATGCTTTAAGCAGATTTACAGGCTCTTCTGATACAGCTTTGCTTAATGAACCTTGCCACCTAGCAACAAAGGACCCTCTTAGGCTTCTGGACAAAAACTATACAGAACTGCCCTGTCAGCAGTTCTTAAAACCTGTCAAATAGTTCTGGAAATTTTGGTTTTGTCCTTTTTTGCACTTAGCATTCAACTGCATTGGCATTCTGCAGAACAGAGGAAAATAATTTTTTACTATTTAGTTTTGGAATCAGACAGCTATTTAGTCTTGGAAGCAGGCTTTAAAAGGCTAGACAGAGGAGTTTAAAAAAAAAAAGAAGGAAGGGACAAAATGTGAAGATGTTTCTTTAACACATCCTTACTAGGCAGTAAGCAATAATGTGGAAGAACACCAATCAAGTAGGATACCTTCCAGACATCCTCATAAAGTCAAGAGAAAACATCTGCTGCCCACCCATTAACAGGGTAGAAAGCACAGCCCCTTTTTTGTCTCCTGATGCCTCTAAGAAAGCTAACATTAGTTATGGTGTGAGACTGAGAAATGCTTGCACTGTTGAATCGGATTAAAAAATTAAATTAATATGCATTAACAAACAAATAAACAAAACAACTCCAAAGAGCATATGGCCTAGAAAGATACAGGAAGAAAACAGTGAGAACAAAAAGTGCTTGAACAAATTCAGCAAAATGATGACTGGTGAAGAAGACATCATTTGCCAAAGTGACAGAATTGGGTCTGTTTGGGACTGTTCTCTACAGAGATATCTGGTATCTCACCAAATTACTTTATGCTTTTGAAGCTCTAAAACAGTAAAGGGAACTGCCTTTAACTACAAAAGAAAGTAGTGATCATAGTTGCAAATGCAATATATATATTACAAAAGAAATGAGATCTCTAGCCAAAGAGAAAACATAAAATGACAGTAAAAGTTATGTGGCATCTGGGATCTTCTCACTATTCACTGGGGCCTACAGAGGCTCTGGATGATGGCTGGCATTCCAGGACTGTGCTGTTCGTTAGGCATGTGAGAAACAACCACTCACTTTAAAATTTTCAAAGAATTATTAAACCTTAACAAATACAACAAAGGACTGAATAAGGAAAAAGAATGTGAATGTGACCATCTGCCACAAACTCATCCACAAAATGGCTGCTCCACCTTTTATACGGCTGGTGTTGCATCAGCCAACCCTGGCCCCGTCCAAAGCCTTCGCCGTCCATTGGTGGAGACTGCTTTCTTGCAACTTGATTGGAGGTCAGGTGTTGCCATGTTGCCCCTCTAGCAACAAGCCTTCCTCATTCCCAACTGCCCCATGCAAAGGGCACAGGTAGGTGCCCTCCTTCCACAGGTCCCCCACAACCCTGGCAACCAAAGCTGTTGGCATCAGAAGATGTCCAAACAACAAACCACAATAACATAACCATACATTAATGAATTTTTTCTTAACATACACACAATACTCATCTCTTGATTGCAAGAGCCAACCATCATATTACCCGTCTATAACGGGCAGAGGGGCAGTTCCCCTTCACAGCTCATTGTTTGATGCTGCAGCTGTTTCCCACAAGCCAGGGTGCAACCTGTAGCTTGCAATCCAAGCTGCCTGCACTAGATGTGTTTTGCGGCACATCTGTGGACTGCAAAACGCGTACACATGAGAGACTGGAATGTAGAACAAGACATCATCACAAGTACCACGTAAAGCCTGTGTTTAGTATCTACCCAATAATTGATATACACAGAACACTTTTGACACTTCCTCAGTAATCCGCCCTTTTGAAAGGTAGCTCTGTGTCATGTGTACCAAAATTCAATGTAGCAAAAAACCTCCACCCCCCCAAAAAAAACCAACCCCAAAAAAACCCCCAAACAAAAACCCACCCCCCCAAACTAACAAAACCAAAACCAAACAACCAAGAAAAACAATCCTCCAAAAACCCCCATGCATACCACAATCCAACCAAAAAAATTAGAGTTGAAAATAGAATGCAAATCTAAAGCATTGAATCAAATGCTGATAAAAGGGACACTTAGCACTTTTTGAAGAAAACCAAGTTTGGTAGGGAGCAGCTTGAAGCAGTTTCTCAGCAAGATTTTGAATTCCAGTTTTGGAGATATCTATGGAGTTAAGTAGCATGAACTAGAAACCTTTAAAAGTAAAGATTCTTGAAAATACATGAATTTTATTTTGCTTGAGTTTGGTCTGTGACACCGAGAGTTATGGCAAGCACAGGATATATTTTGTCTTACAGTCACAGAAACATTGGTTTTGCCATTTCAGTGATAATGGTCCTGTGTTTCTTGTCTTCTACATTGAATTCCCCAAATGTCACAGTAAAACAATTTATACAGAAGGTCATTTCAGACTTACTGAAATAAGTCTTGTTCTGGTACACTTGATAGCACCTAAGGTGCTTCAGTTACTTCTGATGTCAAAGACAGTGAGTATCGTGGCATCTGCATAAACAGTGTCCTCTGAATGTTCTAGCAGCCTGTCTACTTTCTCTGGAAAGCTCTTTGGAGTTCGTTCACCTTTGGAGTTTAAATGTTGCTGCCTACCAGCGGACTAGAAACATAATTTTTTAAATAACCAAATTGCTCTTAGTCATCAACCTACAGTAATAATTTTTCCTAATTAGCTGGTGTTCCTATCCATGAATGAACTGCAAGTTCTAGGAGCAGCACCTGGACTCCATTTTGAGTTATTCTGCCTTAAATGTCACACTCTGTAATGCATTGTTATATGCATCACTCTGTAATGAATGTTAATGAAAACTCTGTGATCCCTAGCAACCTAATGGGAAACACAGCTGTGAAATATGAGTTCGTTACCCTTTTAGATGGCTCAGGCCACCTGGCCGTGGCTACTGTTGTGTATCAAAACGTTTCCCTACCTATGGAGCTCCTGACATGCGAACGCTGAAGCAGTGCCTGCTTTCTTCTAGCACTGCACTGTTGGCTTTTGATTTAGTTTGTTCTATTGGGGGGGTTTTGTGGGTTTCTTTTGTTTGTTGTTTTGTTTTTTTTTTTTTTTTTTTTTTTAGGTTTTTTGTTTGGGGGGGGGGGGGGGGGGGGGGGGGTGTTCTACTTTTTTCCGTGTTTGTTTGTTTTTCTTCAGGAAAGGGAAGCAGTAGTTCTCCTGAGCGATGCTCTTCCTATGTGACTCTCCCGCGGTCGCGATGGCCAGGCGCGGCCATTTTGAACGCGGGAGGGCGGCGGAGCGGCGGCCAATCGGGGGCCAGCCTCGCGCGCCACGCGGCGGCCGCGGCAACGGCGCCGGGCGCAGGCGCGGGTTGCGGGAGCGGTGGTAACAACGGTAATGCAACGCCGGGCAATGCCGGGTGACGGCGGGTAACATGGGCAACACTGGGCAACATCGGTTAATGCCGGTTAGCGGCGCCTAACGGCAGGCCCGCGGCGCGGAGGGGAAGCGGGAGGCCCGCGGAGTTTGCCGTAGTCGGATCCGGGAAGGTGGGGCCGTCGGGCCAGGGAATGGTAGGGCCGTTGTGGGTGCGGGAGCGACCGGCTAATGCCTGCTCCCGGCCGCCTCTCTTGAGCCCGCGTAGTGATGGCGGACAGCGCAGCCCCCTGTTGATGCCCGCTCACTGGTGTGTGATCTGAAGTGGTTCCCTGAGTCGGTGTTGGTCTCGAGTGGGTGCAGCATAAAAGCCCCGCTATTTTTACCCTAGTGCTAACCGGAGCTGTCTGTGGCTGAGTGCTGTGTTATATCCTTAAACACAGTTGTGCAGCAGGTCCAGCAAAGGGTGCCTGGCCCCGGCAGATCCGCAGGCCGCGCGTCGCAAGGCGCGCCCACCCAGAGTATGCGCGGCTCGGCCTCGCCGTAGGCCCCGCAGGTCGCTGTGGCTGCTGCTGGCAGTGCTCTTGGGTGCCATCTGTGTGCCCACCCTATACATTTAGCCGGTTATTTTAATCGCTACAAACTCGTAGCTTCCTGAAAACTCCTAGCACGGACCTGGATTTTTCAGTTTTACTGTATTCTGTATATTTCTTGTAATTTGTTGCCAGCTAGTGTGATGTCCTCTGGAATCCGTATTGAGTAAATAATTATCGTTTGCATACATTCTCAGAGCCAGTCAAGGTAGTCTAAGGTGTTATCACTACCTTCAGTGAAGAAGAGTTCAAGTTTATATAGTTTCCATTTGGGGGTCTGATTAGTTTGTCCCTTTTTCTCTCTTCATACAAGTAGGTTAAACTTAAGTGGTAGGGCCAGGAGCTCCTTTCTTCAGTTAGAGGTGTGGTCTTAAGGTGTTGCAGTGAAAGCCCCCATGAAAAGAATGTTGCCTAAGCTCCTGGGAGAAAGGCTAATATGTTGCACATTGCTACATCACCAGTAGCCGTTGCCTTATAACTGATGATCATTTTCTGAACCTGAAGTGTTGGATTATAATTCAATAATTTCTGTGGACACAGTGTGGTCATTAAATGTAATCAGTAAATCAGAGCTAAAAAAAAGTTAAAAGGTGTGGAAGAACTGTATTATTGGAGTTTATTCTTATTATTAATAAATTTCCAGTCATTTAGAAGCTAACAATTTTTTTTCTAAGTTATGCTTGTACAAATGACTGTCCTCACATGCTTTTATCTGTCCAGTAACTTGTCTTAATTTGACATACAGAATATTTGAGAAGATTAGTTAAAGCTTTCTAGTCTATGACAAATAACAAAAGTTTGCAATGTGAACAATGTTTTATATCCTGTGTGGCATACTTAATGCGGTCTTGAGAATAAACAAACAAAACAAACAAACAAACAAATGTATCTTCTAAATATACTGACAGATGTCCCTATTGAGACTGTAGAATTACTTAACCCTTAATAGCTATGTCATAGCAATATTTAGAGATTATGCTTGGAAGTTAGTAGTGTTTTTCTATGTGGGTACTAAAGTGTAGTGAAACCTTATGCCTGAAAAGTGCTTACTGAATTTTACTGGGATATGTATATCCGGTATGCAATAGCAAAAATATTTAGAGAATCAAATTTTATTATGTATGATGAAAATTTAGACTTTTAACTAAAGTCAGAGAGAAGCTCACAACTAGTTCTGTGTGTTTCCCTTGATGGTGGGTCAGGGAGTGTCCAAGGCTTTTGGGCAGACCTTGATGCTACAAAGTTAAATCTTAAGATGAAAACAAGATCTCTATAGCAGTCAGTGCTTAAGGATCAGGGCTTCTGTGTTCTTCATATAACTTAGTGTGGGGAGAACAAAAATGCAGATTAGTTGTTTTTTGGTGTTGGGATTTTTTTTTTCCCCAGCCCTTTACTCATTCAACTTTACTTGCACAGGTAATGAGCATCATAAGACATAAGGTTTTTTGCTACATATTAAAGATGTGTAAATTCTATACCATGTCCAGGAACATTTCCATGTTTTGGGTATGTGTGTTGAATTGGCACTGTGGTGCAAGATATTTATGTATTGAAAAAAGTTTGTATCTTTTTTCCCCTTTCTTATTTTAGAGAGAAATTTATCACATAAAAGAAATGATTGAGTCAGTCAAATTAAGAAGACAGTGCATGCTGGATTTCTACTCACATTATGAACATCTTTGTGAACTTCAAGGCTGTCTCCCACTGAAAGCTGTGAAGGCTAACATGACTCGTGATGCTATTGATCTAACTGTAGATCACATCAAAGCTACTGATTGGGCACCGCTTCTGAATGCCCTCAGACATAATAAGACTCTGACTTCTATTGGAATAAGAAGTTTACATCACCATGGTCTTGAAGATTCAGGTCTGTATAAAAGATAGGTATGTTGGTGTATGCGTGTTAGAATTTGTTGCATAAAACTTCTGTGTGATTGAATACATGGGGGGAGGAATTGTTATGCTTAAGGAATTATTTTAATTTAAGAAAGTTCACGAAAAAAGGAAGGTATGATTATAATTGCTTTAAAGTCAATAGGGACTGGATTTTACTGATGTGTAGTTTTGTTTTTTACTAGGTGTTGAAAGATACAAAACTTACTTTAAAAAGAGAATTCCAGCAACTCTATCCAAAGACGTGACTGGCCAACTGTGTAAAGCTGTGAAGGGCTGTCTCAGTATATCAGATGTACTAAAAAATTTAGAACTGCAGGGTTTGCTTCTGAGGGAAAGAGACCTAGCACTTTTAACAGAGGTGAGAAAATAATAGTGTACAAATAAATTGAAAATATGCCCAGAACAAAGAATAGTAGCAACAAATCTTTGTAAGTATTTGTTGCAGACAAGGATATTTATCTTCTAAGATATTTGTGTATTCTTTACATATATGATGATTCTGCTGAGACATTTAGTATAACCTTGTTTTAACTGAATGTCTCAGAATCACAAGGCCTACTAGAAGGATCTTAGCACCATCTCTGCTTTGTGCTTGAGGCATATGACATATGCTCATAACTGAAACCACTGTGCGTGTATGTGATAGAAGGGAAGTTGTGGGACACCAAGGAGATAAAAACTGGTCTTCAGATGTGTTATTGAAAAGTTTGCTTGTGAGTGGCTTCTAGGAAGGGAGGTTGCTGCTGATTTCCCACAGGCAAGCTTCTTCTGCACTAAAGAAATGAATCCACTTAAACTAAACTTGAAGGTTTGCTTGTTTTGACCTTCATCTGAATCCCCTAGCGTTTCTTGTAAGGCACAGAATTTGAGCAGTTTGGGTGACTTGGTATTTTTTTTTTTTCTTTTCTCTTTCTTTTTTTTTTTTCTTTTTATTCTTAAGGGCTTGGCCAGAGCTTCATCTCTGGAGAGTGTCTCTTTAGCCCACTGTCCAATTGGAGATGGAGGGTTGGAAAGTAAGTTCAGAATCAAAACCTGTAAATATACTTTTCTCTTTTTAAGTTTCCAAATAGGTAAGCAAATTTTTCAGTATTTCCATTCCTGTTTTAAATTTGTTTATGGTGATTAAAAGAACAACCTTCATTTTATTCTGCATAGTTCAGTAGCGTTTAAAGACGTGAATTTCTTCACTTCAGGCTATTAAATAACTATCATACTTCACAGTGATGTTTATACTTTTATTTAAAACAGCATTCATATTTCTTTACTCCTTCCTGATTTGCTTATGTTTTGATAAGTAAACTCAAATATGTTCTAGCTTTTTCAGATATTCTTTGCTGAACTTTGGCACCAGAAGTGTATAAACTTAGAACACATTAAGTGTATTTAAAATATACTCTGTATTTCAGCGCTAGTTCTTTGTCAAAGGTTTTGGCTGTTAAAGCTGCCTCCTAATAGGCCACTGAAAAAGTGTGTTCTGGTAATATATAATATATAGTATAACATACTATACTATGTGTAGATAACATGCATGCTTTTGTTTTCTTCAGCAATCTGTCAGAGTATAAAGAATACAGCTACTATCAGATTGGTGAACTTCACGGCATGTAGCCTCACATGGCGAGGGGCAGAACATATAGCAAATGTAATAAAGGTAATTCAGTCAACTTTCTTAGACTGGAGTGTTTGTAAGAACTTAATAAATTTAATTTTTTACTTTTGCTTTAAAGCCCAAAATCCATTAAGGCACTTCATGAGGAGCTGGTGTGAATACCAAAATTAAGTGTGCATTCTTATGAAAGCTGTGCCTTTGTATGACAAAAGTTTACTAGTGTGGGATTTAAATTTACCGTTTCTGAGAAAAAGCCACAAATAATAAAGTATTTTCTTTAAATGAGGACTTGGCCTGTAAACATCTGACACCTGTTTTGGAGGTGCTTCTTTCATTGTCAGAAATTTTGAAAAAATGTCTCAAGCTTTCTTGATCACTGGGTAAGAATAATCAAGTTTACAGTTTAGAAGCTACTGATTAATTGATCAGTAGGCTTCTGCCTAGTACTATGTTTTAATTAGTGCTATTTGTGATTTCCATGAATAAGCACAAAATTTCATAGTATGTATTTATTTCCTGTTCAGTGTGCCTTGAAAGTGTCAAAAGAAGGTGATAAAATACTTTGTAGCCGAGTTTAATAATCTGCATTGCAAACTAGGCAGTCACAACAAATACAAGTTACTGGTAAGATTTAAAAATTAGTTATGTTTCTTGAACTCAGGAATGGTGTACCTATACCAGCATATATTTCTTATATCAGCATTCAAGCCATTGAACGTGCTTTACCAAAAAAGGTAACTTGCAATCATGTCATCAATTATGGCTTTGCCATTGTGTTTGATAACAGCTTCTTTGTTTGCAAAGCACCAGGCGATAAGAAGACACGGTGAAGCTTGGGCTAAAAGCCTACGTTACAGGAGACCTAACCTTGAGTATATGACAGGTTTGAGGCGGATTACTTTGAACTGCAACATGCTTGTTGGAGATAGAGGAGCAAGAGCTTTTGCTGACTGTCTAGGAGAGGACCTTTGGCTAAAAGGTATTACAAAGTCTTTTACTAATGAACAGCAGAGTAATTCAGGAATTTCCTTATGTAGTAACTATAGACATGTTGATGTATAGATACTGAGATATTTCATATAACATAGAACTTTTCCTACACCAGCAAATTCTCCATATCTGGTTATTACTGGTTGCTGTAAGGATTTCTGCAAGATCTCTGTATCTTTATATCTCTACTACTATCTTTCCTACTATCATAGAGATCCATGTCTCACTACTGCATCTCTTAAAATATAGTAGTGGCAAGGAGAAGACTTAAAATTGTCAGTTAAAACAGTTGCAGCCAGAGGAGTAATTCACTATGTAGGTTGGGAAGAGTACTCTTTTTTCCAAAGAAATCTGTCTTCCTCTTTTGAAGTAACTGAATACTGTTGTGTTATCTAGTATTGTCCTTCAGTATTTTTGAGAATGAATTTGTTCTACAGTATATCTATTACCATATTTAGTACTTATACAAAAAATTATACAAAATTACTGCTGCTGTAAATCACAGCATTCTGTATGTGGAATAAAATACCTGGTTTATAGTTTCGTTTTACAGTTTGAGGCAGGTCTACAGATAACGTCCATATTGATGGAAGAGGATCAAATTAGAGAATACTTAAACAAACTGGACAAACAGCAGTCCATAGGTCCTAATGGGATGCATCCACATGTGCTGAGGGAACTGGCTGATGTAATTTTGAGGCCACTCTCAGTAGCCTTTGAAAGATCATAGTGGTTGAGAGGGGGTGCATGAGGACTGAAGAAGGATAGCTAATGTCATGCCTGCCTATTTTCAAGAAGTCTGGGAAGAAGGACCCAGGAAACTACAAACCAGTCAGTCTTACTTGGATCCCTGGAAAGGCAAGGATGTGCTGCCATCCAAAGAGACCTCAGCAGACTGGAGAAATGAGAGTTTAAGAAAAGGAAGTGCAAAGTCCTGCACTTGGACAAGAATAATCCTGTGCACTAGAACATGCTGGGGCCATGTGGCTGGAGAGCAGCTTTGCAGAAAGGGTGCTGCATATCCTGGTGGACAACGAGCTGTCCATGAAACAGTGAAGTGCCTCTGTTGCAAAGAGGGCCAGTGGTGTTTGGGTAGCATTAGGCAGAGATTTTGTGAGCAGGTTGAGAGAGGTGATTCTTCCTCTTTACTCAGCACAAGTAAGGCCATGGAATATGCGGTACAGGAGAGAACTGGAGCTACTGGAGAGTCCAGTGAAGTGCCACTAAGATGAAGGGATTAAAGCAGGTCTGATTTCAGAAAAGGCTGTGGAAGCTGGGACTCTTTGGCTTGGAGAAGAGAAGGCTCAGAGTGGGGTCAAGGTGTACAAATACCTGAAGGGAGGATGTAAAGGAGATGGAGACAGACTCTTTCCAATGGTGCCTGGTGACAAGGCAGGATGGAATGGGTAGAGATGAAAACACTGGAGGTTTTTCATCAACGTGATGAAACCCTCTTTGAGGGTGACTGAACACTGGCACAGGTTGCCCACAGTGGTTGTAGAGTGATTCATATTACCTCCTATGCAAATGTTAACAATAATTTCTTAATGTTGAAAAGTTCTACTTGTCTTCTTTGGAAGTAATACTCCTCATTTTACACGACTATCACCATCATGTCCTCATTTCTCATGCTTCATGTTCTATGAAATGGAGGTTTTCAGCAGGATTAATTTTTTTAGAAATGAACTATTAAATTACTAACTAAATGCAGTACTACCTCCATTGATTTTTTTTTTTTTTGCCTCCTTAAACATTTTAGCGCTTGATTTGCAGCAGTGTGGAATATCCAATGAGGGAGCAAGGTCATTATTAGATGCTCTTCAAACTAATACAACATTAGTGGTACTTGACATAAGAAAAAATCCATTAATTGGTATGTATCTCTGTCTGCATTTATCCTCTTTGTATGGTTGTTGGTTTTGGTTTTTTTCCTTCAGTAACTATATGGAGAAAGATAAACTGCTTTTAAGAAAGAAAGAACACAGTAATATGCCATAGTAATTTGCTAAACATTTTTAAAATAGGAAAACAAGCAATGTAATGTATACTTATTATTCAATGATCTGTTTGTTCACATAAAGAGTTGTCTCTTACAGAAAATTCTTAACAAGGTGTTTTAATTCATTCTAGATCATGTTCTGATGAAAAACATTGTTGAAAGAGTTCTTAAGAATGGTGAGAGTGCTGATTCAGAGGTATGTTTTTACACATTTTGGAATTAGTTTGGGGTTTTCCATTGCATTTACTTTTTTCAAGGGTGACTTCTTTCGAAGTGAATTTAAAACAACTATTCTAGTTCTAAGCAGAAGTTTGACTCAGTACGAATAAAAGGGGAAAACCTAAAACCACTATGATGAACATGTTACAGTCTTGGGCTTTCTGTATGATTTCTTATGGAATTAAAGCTGTCACATGTAATAAAACCTGGATATACATTTAATGGAAGGGAAAATGGAAATGTGTGTGTATTTCAGCATTACCACAGAATGTTAACTAAACATTGCTTCAGAAATACTGCAGGGCTTTCTACTACGTGTCCTTGTCAACATGGTAATAATAACTTCTAATTAAAAAGTAAAGGAAACCACAATTTAAAATTTAGCACTTAATTTATTTTAAAACTTATTTCTCTAACTTCTATAAATAAATTTTTTTTAAGTTGCTGAAGACTGTCCCTTCCAATGCAAGCCATCTATGAAAACAGAGTCCAGTTAAAGTACAGTACCCCCTTTCATCTTTATCTAACAGTCCACACAGAGTTAACAGTAATGTGCATAAACTGAATATCTAGACCATTTATAATTAGGTATACTTTGAAATATACAGAAATCTGATTCAGTTCTCAAAGAAGTCCCAGCAATCCTAGTTTTTGTGTTGGAATTTAATGATCTTTTGGCTTTTGAAAAGACTAAATAAAGACAGAGCTGTGGATGTGTAGTGACTATCTAATAAATTGAAAAACTGTGTATAGAATTTCTGGAGGATTAATACAGTTCCCCACTTCTCTTGGAGACCTCTTTTGAGAAGTTGAGGTTGGTTGTGAAGAAGTACTCTTTCTGCTTGGCAGATAAAATCAAAACTTGCAAAATATCACAAGGATCACATGAAAATAATATATGCCTGGAAATGCTGAAGAGAATTGGAAAGTCAAACCATGAGAAGAAGCAACTCGGGGAAATCTCCCATATGCTAAAAGATCACTTGACTCAAGAAATTACTTTTGTATTCAACCTGTTAGTGTGGTGTCAAGTTTTGTTGGCAGTGCTAATAATTCTTCATACTTCATTAACAATATAGATGAAGAAATACTGACCACTGGGTTGCTAAGTAGCTTTGCTTCTTTTGCCAGTCACAGCTGTCTTTCCTTCCATCCTGGTTTGTGTAAAAAGTGGTTGGTTGTTTGTCAGTAGTATGTACTTGATTCCCTTCTGGGCTGTTTTTTAGATTTGCAGGAAGAACTGTCTAGTGGTAATTGATGCCTTTGTCAAAACAAAAGCTATATATTTTAGCAGCACTGTGTAGCAGTGTAGTGAACTATAGTGAACTGTATAGATACGAGCAGGTGTAATAGGTGGTGAAAGTTTGCATAGTTTCTGAGAAACTGAATAGCTTAAGGGAAAATCTGTTGAAGGTGTCTACAGAACAGGATGCTTTCAAAGCACTTTTTGTATTTTGCTGTCTTCATAGATGCTTAGATGTTGTACAACAGCAGTAGGCACTCAGTTGAGATAGGCTATGGGCTAGATGAACTTTGGGTTTAACCTAGTAAAGCTACCCTTTTAGGTGTCTAGTAAAACAAAATTAAAATGACTTTTGCTCTTAACAGCTTGCAATCTAATTTTACTCTTTCTGGCTGTGTTTTTGTTTAAAATTATCAGTTTGCTTGCACAAGCACTAGATCCAGCTGGAGTCACAGTAAAGTTTATACAAGGATTAAATGAGTACAAAGTGAAAATAAAAGGTTTTTCTTGACAATGATCAATTTGGGTTAAACTTGGTCAGTTAGAGTACAGTAATGGCATTTTAATAATTCTTATGGTGTAGATGGGAATAGCTCTGGCATACTGTTCCTAGTACTCTTATGTGGGATTTAGGGCTATGTGAGACAAGCTTTATGTTAATGTCGTCTGTATTTTCTTCAATGACTGCTTCAGCACTAGACCCTGTATTAGCAATGCATACTGAAAAGTATGTGCAGGATAATTTTAGAATATCTACCAGGAGTAATTAAACCTTTTATCAGGGCAAGGGGACCCTTTAGGAATAGAACTGTTGCTGTGAGGAAATGAAGTTTGAAGTACAGCTGTGGCCTTTGATCATCACTATCTCTTAATTTTAGTTTGGGGCTTCTACTTTGTAAGGATGGATTTTCATTACAGGCAGTAAAAATAAACTTCCCGTTTTTTAAAATAATGACTTTATCAGTAATACAAAATCACATTAGGGAAGCTTTTAATACTCTGGAGAGCTTTGGCCTGAGCCAGTCATACCTGTCAAGCCAGTTTTCTGAGAATGAAGTGCAGACGCCAGGGTTGCCTCTTTATAGGATTGATGCTGGGATTCTTTTGCTATAGAAGGAGAACTGTTTTGCACAAGAGAAAGGATACTATTGGATGAGATATTGTAGTGGTGTTTTGGGAACACTTTCTGGTAATGTAGACTATCATCTGTGTTTGAATTTGGGCTTTGTGAGACTTCTGTTTTTTCTTGATTTTACAGCTTATAAAGTTTTCTGTAAGTAGCAGTGTTCTCTGTATCTGACAATCTACCTCTAATTTTAAATAAACACCTCTTTAACTGTCAGTTACTAAACTGATTTGATTTTCTTTAAAAAAAAACCAAACCAATTCCAGTTTAAGTGGCTGATGTCTCCATCTTCCAAAGATGCTTTGAAAACTAAGCCAAAGAAAAGAACCATTGTCCTAGGAAGTGGTCGGAAAGGAAAAGCTACTATTCGTATAGGTAATTTTTTGTTTTTTCTGGCTATAGTAAATTTTGTCAAGAAAATTGTATCTTAATGCTTAAGAGCTTAAGTTAGAAAATGTATGATGTGTCTAAATGTTAGTGTTTTACAGAATGCTTGTCTCCAAAAAAGAAATAAAATCAGTTTTTACTTAATTATATAATGCATCTTCTATCATCATTGGTATTTGTAGGAAACTTGCTTTTGTTTTTAGTGCTGTTAGATATATGGCTGGAAAAATGGTAGGATATGCTGACTTTAAAATGTGTGGAAACATTGAATGTATTTGTTCACAAGCTTGCTCCACAAGCTTTCACTTCTGCAAAGCCTGGCAGTAGTAAATTGTCTAGTTCTGCTGTTGTAACTTTTCTGTAGCAGACTGCCCTCTGCCAGAACAAACAAACATGCATTTTTTAACTGATGTACAAAATGTTCTAAGATTTTTTTTAACTTCATGTAAACCTATTATAAATAGTATGTTTAAAATAACATAGGGATCTTGACTGCTTATAATTAAGTACTGATAGCTGCAATACTAAACATTTTTCGGTAAGTTGCTACAAATTTCACCGTTATACATTTCACTGTCTCTCATCTTTGCTCTAGTTATCTGGAAGCAGAGAGGTAAGCATAAATCAAAAGAAGTCTATGTAAAAATAAACTGTGGTGATCAGGATGGTGGTAGTGGGAGTAAAAAAGAGATTGTGGAGGGTTTTGTGTTTATTTGGGTTTTTTTCTGTTTTGGGGTTGTTCATTGTGTGTGGGTTTTTTATGTATTTTGGGGTTTTTTTTAAGAGAAGGAGGGAGTCAAGGTGAAAATTATGCTGTTTATTATGTTCAGAATGAATTGAAATTTTAAATCCTATTAACTAAGTTATGCATCTCTATCCTATTACAAAATCAGTTATTTTATTATCTCAGAGAAACAATATTCTGAGTTCTCACTAGTTTAACTGTAGGAAATATTAGGTGATTAGTTTTCTAGACTTACCAGTTTCTGGCTTAGAGATAATGTGAGTAGAGTGGTAGGTTTGTTTGCTGAGTCTACTTTGATGCTGTGTGATTTAAACAGCAACAAAAGACCAGACCAGTGAACCCTGATTTTTCTTATTTGTGAAGGGAAGAGATTACCGGTGTCCTGTAAAAGCGATCTGCATTAGTACTAGCTTTATTTTTTACTATTTTTCCCATAAGTAAAATAATGTTCTTCACTCTAAAGCCACTAGAGGGCAGTTTGAAGCACATAGATGCCTTTGTCTACGTGGACTGTCTAAATTCTGACGTGAAACAATGGAATTAGGTGATGAAATTAGTGATGTGAATTGTGCTACAAAGCTTTACCTCCTTTTTTGAAAACAAGCTTGTCTTGTGTCAGCCTAACAGCAGTTAAGTATACCAGTTTATAATTGCAGGTTTCTGGACACTTAAGCAAAATAAGACTGAATTTCCTACAGTTGTTATTGTTACATAGGAAATTTTATGAAAGGAAGTGTTGAATTTGTATGTGAATAATTAGGTATAATGAATTCTCTTTTATTTTGATCTTGCTCTTCAATCCAGGATTATCATCTAAAAAATCTGTAAGTCCTGGGAAAAAAAAATTAACTGTGAGAGAGAGTTACTCACCAAAACCACTACCACCAGGCACAAAAGGCTTCCTTCCTTGGCGGACTGCAGAACGTGCAAAGAGATGCAGGTGAGGTTTTCATGGTATAAGGGAAAATACTGAATGATAAGACCTGCATGATAAATACAGTAGAGAGCAATGTTAGCTTTTTAAAATACGATTTGAAAGGTACAGAATGTCATTATAGTTTTTTCTGTTTATATAAATTTTGAGGATTTTACATAGATTCTTCTCTAGTAAGTATTTAAAATACACAAAAATACACGATAGCCATAGGAATATTCTTAAGCAGCAAGAAACCCCACCACAACCAAACCTACCTTGTCTGCTTGTTCTTTTGTTAATAATGATTTATCAGATTTATCATAGCTAAAGAGGCAAGTTAGTGTTCTAAACTTGTAGTATAGTTGGTTTGAGATCCAGTTCAAGGTGCTTAGCTGTTTTCCTGCCTCTTTTTTCTGCTTCACCTTACCCAATACCGGCATAATTACTGTGATCGTCTAAGACCTGTAAATTAAAATAAAACTGAAAAAAACTTATGCGTGGAAGCTGTCTTTTGAAACAGTTTTCCTTTGTTTTTGTTGTTTTAATCTATTCCCTAAATCTTGGCCTCTCAAAATGGAGACTATATAACTATTTAAACAAAAAAATTACTTAATGCTCTATTGCAATGGTGGTTATTAGGCTAGTTTTTCAAAATGCTGAACACCAAATTCTCCTGTTGACTTTAGTTCAAAATAATTAACTAAGATGCCTGTTGAAGATACTCATGTTAGCATCCAGTAGTGTTGCTCTAAATCATGATTAAGTGGGGAGTACTAATCAAAACAAGAATGTAAGGAGGCTTAAAGGGATATAGTGCAGTGTCTGATGCTTTAATAAATAAATGTTTATTTACTCTTACTGCTTCATCTGTCCTAGAATCTTGTGTTTGGAACATTATAAACTTACTTTCCTCAAAAGCATGGTTTTGGTTTTTTTTCCCTAACTTCAGAGGTGGAGCAGTGGATTGTGCTGGAGAATTGCCAGTGAAGATTCAGGTACTGTTTCTCTCACATAGAGGTTTTGTTTTTAGTGGGTAGATGCCTGAAAAAAGGGATAAGTGTTCTCAACAGAATCTCATTGTCTGAAAGCTAAGATTGGAACATACTTTTAAAGATTCTCACTCACAGAAGTGAAAAAAGTAGTTTACATCAGCATTTGGTTGAAGCTTCTTTGATACTTAGTTTACTTCCATTTCTATCTCTGTATCTTTTGGTGTCCTAGTCTTAGAAACTAGCTGACTTGGAGTATAGGCACAATCCCTCCATACACAATAAGAATAACTTAACAGCGTTTTTCTCTGAAGGCTTTCTGCACCACCTTTTCTGTCTTGGATTTGGATTGTATAGTTGTTTTTGTACCTGTCAGTGAGCTGCTCTAGCAAACCCACCAGGAGGAGAAGAAGGACCCTGTCTTTATTCCTTCTCCTTTGCATCTTGTTTCCATCACAGAAGGATCTGATGGCTGCAGAAGCCACCAATTATCCTCTGCTCTGGTGTAGGCTTCCCATGGATTGCAGTCCTTTGGGAAAATATGGGCCGGTGCAGGGTGTCTGTGGGCAGCAGCTCCTTTGACCCATCCATCCGTTCTGATACGAGTCTTCCGTGGCTGGAATGAGGGTATTGGTGCCATCATGAACATCTCTTCCTGCTCCCAGCCTGACGTTCTCTCTGCTTTTTCTCACTGTTTTTGTTCCCGCCTCTTGTGTCTGTCAGGCACTTTTTGCCTTGCAATGGGTCAGCTGGGACTGGCTATGTCCTGCATGGGGCAGCCTTGGCTGTGCCTTGCAGGGGCTGACTCTGCTGCTAAATCCTCACCACAAATACTCAACGTAGGTGCACATAGGATTGTTTTTTTAATATTGTTTTATGCAAATTTATTTCAAAGATGGATGGCTGGGCAATATGTATACATTGTAAGGGACTCTGGGAAACAACCGTATTTAAATTAAGCATTTGATATGATTTAATCTTTGATTTTTGCTACACATTGTAATGCTATGAGTGGGCATGTTTTTCTTTTCTGGTGTAACTAGACAGTTGTTCCTGTGAAAGTGACAGTAGAAAGTGCTTCTACATCTGAAACTGAAGACACAGAAGATTTAGAGGATGTTATCCAGCAGCCTGATTTGGCAAAATCATTAGATAAGACTGATGTAGCTCAATATCAACAGTTAGAGGTAAGAAGCATGTTCAGCGCCTTAGACTCCATAAAGGCAAATTATATTAATTAAACCATGTTTGATTCAGAAAATTGTAATTAAACAAATAACCAGTTTTGGAGCAGAGTTTCAGAATAACTTAATGCAATTGCAGTATGTGTAATTTCTCTGTTCCAGTCTTGAATCATAGTGCACAGATCTTTTGATCGGTGTTACTGCCTGTAGTATTTTCTTTCAAGTATTTCCTCTATAAAAGTAATTTGATGTTATTTCTAAGAGCTAAAATATAGTAAAAACTGTTGTGTAAAAATAATTATAAAAATAGCTGAAAGTATTTGAGTTTCATTTTATAATTGAGCCTAGTAAACTTTTTTCATTTGCTTTTTATTATTCCTTCTACTTCTTCGATACTTTTAGTAAATGGGACAACTGGTTATGTTAGAACAATGGTGGGAATGCAGAGTGTGAATAAACATAAGAGATGAGAGTTCCTTAAACGGCTGCTTTGTCAAAAGAAGCTCTCCAAGCATCTCTTAGTGTGACTGAATGACCAGATTTTCACTTAAGTATGCAAGTCTTGGAGAACTTCTCTACATCCTTCTACTCAAAAAGGGGCTTTAAGCATAATACTTAATGAAACAAGTAGTACTTAGTTGTGTTTTCATTAAAAAAAAGGCTTTGACTAGTGAAAGCCTAATTTCTGCTTGAATGAAAAATAAGAACTGATAAATATTCTTTTCTTCCACTAGAGGGAATCAAATGTCACAATTGGTTTTGATGAAGTGTGTAGTTGAGGTAACTTCCATATTTTTACATTTTAACTAGGGATTTAAATGATGAACTTCACTCTTAATCTAGTTAAAAGGGCAACTCTTTCTACATCTCACTACTTTGTGAATTACAAAGAGGTAGAGATTGCACTATTAACTTCTTTTTTAAGCATGATGCAGTCAAGTAGAATAACATGGCTGATAAGTTACTACATTTTTAAAAATAGAATTTAAGTTTTTTAAACTTCAGTTTTATACCTCTGTCTAGTGTTGAAGAGACATACTGCTTATGGTAATTCTAAGGGCTACGTGTATTTTTGGTATTCAGTTTCATCTTAAGGTCTATCAGTGCTGTCTTTCTGGACTGTAATACTTGAAGGCTTAGTCTTGTAGCTTGGATGTACATGTAACTCTCTGATATATTTTAATGATTTTTTTTTTTACACACAGACTAGGGTATTGTGTCAACTACCAAATTTCTTAAAAGCAGATCAAAGATTAACGTGTACATATACTTGTGATATAATGGTGACAAATTAGTTTATTTAAATGCTAGCTTTGATACTGCTTATGAGAAGATGCAACTGCAGTGTTCAATTTTGTTACAAGCTCAGCCCATAACCATGAAATATTATGTACATCTACAGTGTGATAAATCAAGTTTAAACATTACTGCAAAACATCTACATTTATGTTTTAAAAAACATGGTCATTTGATTACTGTCTAAGCCGTTAACCTTTGACATTACAAACCAGCAATTTGAAGATAAAGGTCAGTGCCTTCATCTTTAAAATTATCTAAAATCTGTCCACAACAAAAATACAATAGAACTTTGGTTTCTAAAGTAGAGTTCCTAGCCTATATTCTAGAAACTTCAAAATACAAATGATTATATGTATGCACCTGCACTATAAATGGAAAGGTAAGAATTCTAAGACTGTGATAGCTGTAAGACTTAAGAAGTCTGTGATAGCTGTTACTGATATTTAAAGCTGGAATCCAGAGAGATTCCAGGTTTCATGTCTAGTTGTCAGTGCAGAACATTATGGTTTCTACTTTCTGTGCTTCTGTGTCTTTTAGAGGTTTTATAGCTCCCATTACTTGCACATGGTCAAAAGTAGATGGCAGTAAGATTGTGGTATTTGTGGGTGGTTCTCCTTAGATGTTTACTTCCCACCCTATGCCTGCAGGTAAGATAGTGCTAAATCTGTTTCGATGCTCAAATATGAGTACAATAAAGGTATGACTAGCTTTCTACTTTCAGCATTTGCTTGGTTGATTCTAGTCTAGGGATTTTAGGAGTGGGCTTCACTAGGTAGTGACAGACCCATAATCATCACTTTGAATGGTTGTCACTAGGAGGGCTTTATAGAGAGAGTACTCTAGAACCTGCATCTTGGAATCAGTTGCAAAAGTGCCTTGCAACTTGCAACACCTCTGCATTTGTAAAAGGTTTATTTTTACTATGCATTCTGTCGTGCGCCAGTCTTCTCAGTTGATTGCTTATATGAAGTGCAGTAGTATGCACTTGAATAAACTTTTGCTAGTAAACAAACTATTTCAGTACTATTTGAATCTTACATTCTCTTTAGAACTGGATGATACAGTATGTACAAAAAGCAGTGTCCTTTTACATATATACAAAGTGCCTGTATACAAAGTGCCTGTATACAAAGTGAAAGAGAGAAGTTTTGTATACTGTTAATTCATATAGTCTAACTTCTGAAAAAATAGAATAGCTTGATGATTTGAACAGTTTTCACCTTTTGAACCAGAAGATTGTTAAGGTATGCAAGAACAAAAATTCTTGCTTTTTTTTCCAGTTCAGATGCTGTAATTAACGATGATAATGCTCTGCTGGGATGCAAGAAAGTGTGGTATTGCAAATCCTGACTACTCCTACTGAAATCGAGATTTACTGCTTAGAACTAATAATTAAAATACAAGTTTAGGAATCTCATTAATAAGACTAGAATATATTTATTAGGTGTTTTGGGTTTGTTTTTATTCATGTTAATTCAACACTAAACTTGGAATTGTGAAAAACTTTTTACTGAAGAATTAAGTGAAACCAATAAGAAAAAATACAGTTCTTACACTTCAGAATTTTGTATTCTTACTGCTGAGAGTACAGTTATTCAGAATTTTGTATTCTTACAAATGTAAGATGTAAGGAGGAATAAAATCCTGGATAAAGAGTATAGTTGGAAAATCTAGATATGGCTGGTAAAGATGTCTTATTAGAGCCTAATTTGAGCTTTTGATGATGCAGATATATTTAGTTAAAAATGATGCTTGAAAAAGTGAAGGGGAAGTAGAGAAGAACATACATTCTTGATGGTTATGTCATAGGCCAAAGAGACTTGGGCTATAATTTCATGTGATCTGTTACAGTCTTACAAATCTGTTAAGTGAATCACACTTACTTCTACTTCTCTGTCTTAATATTTTGCATCCAGGAGTTATGTATTGTATATGTATTATGTACAAGACCTCTGTCTTGTATTTTTGAAGAAGATATGCTTGGAATGTCATTTGCTAGTTGTTAAGTTGATGAGGGGTTTTTAATTGAGTATTAGTCTGACTTTTTGAGATAAATTTCATGATAATTTATCTGTGTTTTGATAGCTGGAGCTTGAAGAATGCATGGAAAAACTAAAGGAAGAACAGAAAGCTAGAGTAAAGGCTGAGGAGCGATTACTAGAGGTAAAGATACTTAACTGTTAATGATCTTTACTTTTAAAGGAGGCACTGCTCAGAGAATCCACTTGTTAAATTAGGAGTAATTATCAATGACCGCTAATGTGATAGCTTCCAGAGTTTCAGTTCAAAGTCATGTGGACCATTTACTGGTCTTAAGGGCAGTGATGAAATCTGTGTTTAGTAATGTTTGTTCTACGGATTCTGTTCCAGAGCCTTGAACTCCAGCTCAAGCTACTCTTTCAATGTGTTTTATTAATTTTCTAAAACACTTACTATCTATTTGCAGTATGTACATATGGATAATTCTTTGTCTCTCAACTCACTTACCATGACTTGTGCTGAAAAGCTGTGTGTTGCAACTGTTGTTCAATTTGGTTTATTCTGTACCTTTGGTTTTTAAGTTTTGTTTCTGCAGGCAATAACCATATTGGATGGTTTTCTGCATGTCATTTGTTGCTAAGTGCAGTTCAGCTTTGACAAAACTGAACAACTTACCACAGTTAAATCGTGAGGTCCGTTTCCCCTCTGCTGTTGCTGACCTAAAAATATTCTTCTGCATGAATAAGCAGAATTTCTTGTAATATAGTTGAATGTAAGATAGTGTAAACAAGTGGATTTGGTCCTTAAATGTCGTTTGGAGGGGAATGAAAATAGTTATATCCTTTGAAATATGACCAAAAAGTGATAGCCCACAATACAGGGAGCAGATATCCACAAAGGACTCTGCACTTCTTAAAGACAGGTTGTAGCCCTCTTGAGTGACTATCCCCATCTTCCTGTGGTGTGATGTGCACCAGTGGGCTCTGCTGGGTGTCTGTTGTTTAGATCCTTAAATGCTTTTAAGGCTAAACACCCCATACAAGAAATCTTTCTCTATCAAGGCTGGGCGGGTTGGACTTAGCACCTTTTCCCAGGAGATGGAATAAACCAAGTAGCATTAATCTCTAAAATTGTTTATTTTGTTGATTTTTATCACCTACAGTGCACTACCCAATCTATAATTTTTTTGTCCTCTCATAAAAAATGATGTAAGACAGAAAGCCTGTGGTAGTACTTGATTGTACAGCTGTAATCTTAAATGAATGAGTTTATGCTTCTCTCAAACACAAAACCTTGTATTTCCTGCAGTTATCAGGCAGTTTTCAGTTTCATCATCTATTTGATTAATGGTTGATGTGAAAAAAAATTGCATCATTAAACTTTCAGTTTTGGGATGCATGGTGCAGGAGAGAGATAACAGTAGTATTCATTCCCCCAATACAGAGGGGTAATATAAAGAGGACATTTGCCTTCATTAAGGTTTTTTTACTAGTAAAATAAATTCTTTGGTGTTAACATGTCATATAATACATGCAAAGTAAGATGATATGAAAGCTAAATTTTTCTGCTTGTACTTTTCTGTAACATCCTGTACATACTGAAGACAGTGCTGAGCCAGTGGTTTTGAGTGCCTGCAGGAATATCTATGGTAGCATAGAACTGCAGCTATGGATAAGCAGACCTGCACAGAGCTCGTGTAACAGTGCCTTCAAAATGTGTGGTACAGCAAACTCTGCATCTTGTTATGTCAATTATTTCAGATATTCCTCTTCATGATGCTTCTGTTTAGGCACACAGAGGTGAGGTTTGATATTTTGGGGTCTTTTAAACTGAAAATGAAAGAAATTTCTTTTTTTTCTTTCCCTGCCCAGCTGGAAATTGAAAATGCAAGATTAAGGAGTCTAAATATCTCCCTATCCGAGGTTCTTCATGCACAGTCAGTAACCAACATGATTTTGGAAGATGAAGGTGTTCTAGGCAGCATTGAGAACTCTTTTCAAAAGTTTCATGCTTTTTTAGACCTTCTTAAAGATGCTGGGTAGGTTGTCACTTTAAGTCTTACTGTTTTTCCTGAGATCTTTCTAAAATTATCCTCACAATGAAGTGTGCCGCCTGCTACCCTGCCAGATTTCTAGGTCTGTACTCTCAGAGAGCAAAGGAAAATAAATTGCCTGTGTACCTGTTGTTTAGTCTTTTCCTACTGGTAAAAGCATGATCTAAGTACTGTTCAGCTGAGCTCATGCATCTGTCTTTGGGAAATGCTTTCAAGAAGCCCATTCCAAAAGAGTAGAAAGCTTCTATTAAAGCATGTTTCCAATTCTTTAGAGAATCATGTTCAGCTCTTAGCATTCCCACGGTATGAAAGACTCAAAATGCAGTTGAATTGCCTTCAGAAAGTGTCCTGTTATCTTGTGCTCTCCATTCACTAATTAAAATGTGGAAATCTAGATGGATGAATCTCCAGCCTTTGTATTTAAAGTCTGTATTTATTGTTACTATTATTATTATTACTACTACTACTACTACTTATACTAGAGTTATTTCAGAGAGTGTTGATTAAAGTTTGTATTACCACTGCACCTGCAATTTGTCAGAGGATGGTTCATCCTTCCCATTTTTCAAAGAATTTCAGCTTGAACCTGATTTGTAAAGCTTGTATGACCAAGTATGGCAGTCTCATCCACAGGGAGGGAATGATATGAATATATGTTGTGTCTACTCTGTGTATTCAGAGAACATCACAGAAGATTTTATTTGCCCTGTCTCCCACTTCCAAATTGTAGTGATATAACTCAGAACCTAAGTGACAATGGCCTCAAGTTGTGCCAGGTGAGGTTTAAATGGGATATTAGAAAAAATTTCTTCTCTGTGTGGTCAGACATTGTAACAGGCTGGGCTGTTGCTGCCTGGAAGTGCCCAGAAAACAACTGGATATGGTGCCTAGGGGACATGGTTTAGTGATGAACCTAGCAGTGTTAGATTAATGGCAAGACTTGATGATCATAAGAGGTCTTTTTCAACGTTAATGATTCTATGATTCAATGATTCTAACTTACTGTAAAGCCCTGAGGCTGTATCCTAATTTTGTGACAATCACTTTGTAAAGTTGCCATTACTACAGGAGCTTCAAACTTCTCAGGAAAGGAAAAATGCATTTTCACTACATGAAAATAATTCTTCATATGGCCCTATGCCTATTCATAGTGATAAGGAGCTGCTCTGAAAGTTACAGAATCCCAGTCATGAAGAATGCTCTTCTCAGTAAGCTTCTATATATCTTATGCTGTGCTACCAGTTAATGACTGCAACTTCTCACTTTTTACTAAGCCTTAAAAATCACGTGTGATTTATTTGGCGAACTTCCAAGCTGGCAGGTGACCCAACACCATTGTATTTGCGAGGCTTGTCATTGACACTTTAGAGACTATACTGTTTGGAGATGTGCACCTATTTCTGGTTGAATGACAAGAGTTTTAATCTTTGTTCTGCCTGACATGGAATCTCATTGCTGGTATGCTGCTCTGAGTTCAGTGCTAACTAGGAGAGCTTTTTTCTCAGCCTTGTAACACTTGTTTTGAATCTGCAGGCTAATTTGTGCAAAGACAAGAAAATACCTTCAGCAACTTGGTTAAGATACTTTGAGCTTCACATAAAATAATGAAAAACTACATTCAAAGATTTAAACAGCTTCCACTTTTGATTTTGAATGTTAGTCTTTCAAAGAGTAAGAATAAATAGTTTGTGTGACTTTCTATTAACGTTTATTTTACAGGCTTGGACAGCTTGCTGTATTAGCTGGGATAGACCAATCAGATTTTGGCATTTTGGGGCACCCACAAATAAATTCTACTCTCAGTAAGCCTGTGAACATGGTAAAGGAGAAATCTTTTGAAGAAGAAAGACAGGAACACACCCAGAATAGCAAAGTAAGTCTTTAGAAGGAATGCTAGAGGCAATTCTACTTGATACTCTTTAATGTACTTTTCAGCATTCACCTTTGATTCATGCAGTTACTACTGCAACTCTTTGCTGTAGCTGCATTTATATAGACCATAATAATTCAGTGATTATTGTAAGCTTTTAAAGTGTTCACTACTTGGAGCACAAACTGCAGTATTTTGTAATGTATTAACCTCTGGTGGTAATTGTGTTGTTTCCTAGTCTGAAATAGGAAGTTCCAATAGTGGTATGCATCCATTCAAATTGGAAAATACCATGATCAGGTTTTTTAGAAACATTTAATAATGAAATATAATGTTTTAAAGAAATGTAGTCCTACAGGAGAGGCTATACAATGTACCTTCTGAAAACCATAAATTATCTTGTAAGTAATTGCAGTGTATATGTCCTGTCCTGATAGATCTGTGGCCATGGGATGGGTTTCAGGCAACTACAGTTTTGTAGTATTTGTAAATATTGCATAAGGTTTTAGGTTCTACTCTGAGAATTAATAGTAAACCTTCTGAATTTTTCAAAGGAGATAATTAAAATTCCTGTAACAGAAAAAAAACCCAGGCTGTTTTAAAGGCTGTTAAAAATTTA
The DNA here is from genome assembly GCA_910950805.1 of Acrocephalus scirpaceus scirpaceus. Taxonomy (NCBI): domain Eukaryota; kingdom Metazoa; phylum Chordata; class Aves; order Passeriformes; family Sylviidae; genus Acrocephalus; species Acrocephalus scirpaceus. Next base: position 31,779,974 of record OU383776.1, read on the forward strand.
GATACTGGTGGCCTTATAGCTATGTCCAAGTTGAATAAAACTGTCATACCAAGAATCACTCTGCATTCCACTGTGTTTCTTATATGTGTTCTTATTCCCTTCTAACTGTTCTAATTTCCTCAAGAACACATGAGCTCCTTAAATATAATGTTAAAAATTTGGGGATTGTTTTAATACTATGGAGAGAATTTCCAGTTTTGCAGTTTGAAGACTTATTCTTATCTCCCTAATATTGGTGATGAGTTTGGATTCTTGTAGCAGCTAGGTGTTGTGGTATAGAGTGTTGAGACTACATTTCTGTGAACTGCTAGTAAACATAAGGAATTGCAGGTGTTTCACAATTACAGATGTGATTAAATTTTGGCTGCTTTTGTGTAACTGACACATCTCTGTAGTATGAATTTGTTGTGAAACTGTAATGTGCCTACTGTGTGTCATTATCACCCTAGCAATCTTCAGAAACCTGTTTCGAAAGGTGACAAAGATAATGCAGTTGCTGTTACCTCTGCATCTTACCTATATTAGGTAAAGACTATATTTTGCTCTGCAGACTCCAGTATATATGGCAGTTGCAAAACTGACTTTTTTTTTTCTCTAGTTACCTCAGTTTCTTCATTGGGATCTTTTATTTTAGAACAGAGCTGGAGACATCCAACTTCCTCTTCCTGGCACGTTTCAATCCCAGATGGTTGTGAATAATGCATTTTCATCACTTAGAGAAATAAGAGAACTTCAGGCTGCTGGACAGCAGTATCAGCCAGGTTTGTGGAAGGAAAATGAAGCTCAAACAATCAACAATTAAAATAAAGAGGATAAGCCTCGAAGTAGTACTCCAGTATTATCTGGGAGGAGAGTCAAACAAAATGAACAAGCAAAAAGATGTCACTCAGCAAGGCAGTTGGCTACCAGTCTGCATTCATTTGCTGATTCCAGTGTACAAATCAAAAGTGATGATAGCAGAATATCCAGTGAAATATCTGTTGAAAAAAGCAAAAATAATTCCTCTAAGAAATATATCCCTGTAGCAAATGAAACAGCAGCTCCAAGTAATGGTGTGAGAGTAGACAGAAGTAAGCTGCAAGTAGTAAATGTTAGCTCTGGAACTGATACTCTAGGATCTGGCTCTGAAATACAGGAGAGTATACAAAGTGTTAACAGCATTTGAAATAGTTCTAAAATGTTTGAACTGTTCTTTACACTTGCAAGACTAGGTTTTGGATGTCTCAGTATAATTAGTGAATTTTTGGTAAAGTTTTGTAGATTATGACTTTTTAAAGCATTGCATACTGCTCAGTATTCCTGTTTCATGTTTGCATTCCTTGTCACTAGATTTTTAGTTTTGAAAACATGTGATACAGCTAAAATAGTACCCATCAGTTTGTACTACATATAAGAGACTCTTTGACATATGGATTTCACTATCACAGATTTTTTAGCTAATAAAGTTAATTTGAGTATGTTTTTTTTCTAGTGTTTATTTTCAGTGTGTTCCAGTGGGAGTGCAGAAGTGGTTTTGGGGCAAACAGCAATTCCTGCATAACAGTGTGTGGTATGACATTCCGAAAATTAGTGTAAGTTTCAGAGTCAAAAATGAGCCTAGAGACTATCCCTATTAGAAACCTTTAAATACAAACATCATTAGTGCTATGACTGCAGATCATAGAATAGCATGTGTTGGAAAGGGCCTCTGAAGGATGTATAGTTTCACTCAGATTGGTCTCAGGACCTAGAGAAATGTGAGAATGTAAAACGAAGACAATTACCATTGTTTTAAAATGCCTGAGATCTGCCTCCAGCATCTTGTTCTTGTCCTTGTGCTCAGGCAGCTGGTTTGCAGCTTCTGAACTAGAATATATTTATTCCATACAGGAACTAGGCAGGATGATTTAGGCTGAACTGGGGGAAAAACCAGCCTGTGACTATTTTTCACTCAGTCATCTGCTATGTGATTTCTGGAACACATAGGATCTGTAGAAATCCCTGATTCCAGTTGCTTGACAAATATGAAAAAAACTCATGAATCCTCAAATTCAATCCTACAGAGCAAATAGTGCAAGATTACCTTAGCTATTGCAATATTGCACAAGTAATTGCACAATGAAAGTATGTTCTTTGTACAGACTTTGTCACTTCAGAATATTAGAAAGTAATACATTAATCTCTTACTTTTTACATTTTTTCCCAACTGCTTGTCTAATTCTTCAGTCATTCTTTGTGATTTTGGTTTGACTGAACAATTACGTGCAATCTGTATATTCTGCAGTAAAAGGCTACCTATTCCCTTTTTAAAATCTAAAATTCTAAAGCTAATCACTTAGAAATGCTTGATAAAATCATAAAATTGGAAGTGTTTTATTTGTGAGGTTAGGAGTCTGTTACGTCCCTAAAAATATAATGAAGAACTTAGAACAATTTACGTATTACATGCCCAAAAGCAGGTGATATTTGATAACTTCCATGTTAAATACTTGCTTTTCAATATTTGCATTTAGAGTATGAATTATGTCAAAAATAATCTTTTAAAGCAAATTTGACCAGGCAGTTTGCAGTTTAGATGGGCATACTTTTTTTCAGTGGATTAATACTTAAGCTTTTTTTTCCCTCTTTAATCAGAAACATGTTACTGGTGCTATGGTATTGCACTCTTACTGTAGTGCATGCTTTATATATAGTTGGATCTGAAATTGACAGAGATAACAGATTGAAGCTACTAGGGGAAAAGTATTCTTTTTAAGGCTATCATGAGTACATCAGAAGTTTCAAGGTTTTTAATATTGATTTAAAAACTCATTTACAGGAAGTATTTTACACATATAAACATATATTTTCTATATATATTTAACAGTAAAGTATTCTAATAAAAAGTAAAAATATTTTCATTTTAAATTATTAGGAAACCATTTTCTACCCTGAGTGTGAATATAAACTGTTTCATTCTCTTGCTATTAGTTAATGTTTTACGTAATAGTCTGTGTTCTTGTTTGACATAAAAGCCTGAAATCAATAGGCCAGCTCTTTGCTAGAGAACATGTTACTGTTTACTCGTTAAGTCAATAATTTTTTGTCTTTTCACTTAGTCTTCCCAAGACCTACTCTTCACAGTTCAGAACGTCAATCTCTGAAAAACAAAATAGCCCCAAACCATTGTTTGAGCCACCTAAGTGTAAGGTTTCACCAAAATTTGCTCATCTCACTAGTTTGTTGGACCAGATGTCCCAGCTGCCTCCTAAAATGCTTGCCAGATTGCTACGTAGTCAGCATTATTTGTCTTAATAATGACGTCCATTTGTCAGCTGTGATACCAGACAGAAGACTCGTGTACATGTGGTCTCCTTGAGTGATCTGATTCTTTTCCAGCAGTAGTTGATCAAAGTTTTGCTGTCCAGCATAGCATGAAGTCACAATGAACCTAATAAAAATTTGCTGAAAACTCTGAAACTTTATTTGAACTTTTTCTTTTCATCTGTCTTGTTTTTCCACTTATGCATCATAGTAAATACAGCATTTTGCTCTTGTGTTAATTACACAAATACATGTTCATCTGCAGGGATTGGATTTGTGGCACTTGAGGGGTCAAATTCTCTGTCAAATGAAAGAAGTCAGAAGCATTCCTGGAAATCACAGTTTTCAAAGCTTATATTGGGTGACTATGAATATTAGTATGATCCCATGATGGAATTCATGGGTTTTGATGTAATTAAAACATTAAATCATAATTGCTGCTAGCAAAATACTGAAGTAGGAGAAATCTCAATCCAATACAAACAAAACTGTAGTGTGACCTATACTATTTCTATGATCCCTTGTCCACAGCAAAAATTTCGTGCTTATACATTCTTTCCAATTTTGTATGCTTCCCATCAATGCACAGTAGGAAGAGGGTTTTCTAAAGCTTCTGCGTGACAAAGCTTCCACAGCTGTCTTCTGATCTCACGGGAGCGGCTATTTTTGACGGTTCTGGTCAGGATGAGACTTTTGTGAACTGAAAGCTCCAATATCTGGTATTTACACCAGTGCTCGAGCTGGTACCAGCTCCAGCTTGCCTTGTTTCTATTTTTGTGTTCTAGCTCTTTGTGCCAGCATATTTGTGCCACACAGTTAGGATTCAAGACTGATCCTGGTCGGATCAGTCTTGTTGAAGTGTTGAAGCACTTTCTGTAGTAGTGGGCAGGATTTCTGAACAGATTCCTCAAACTAAACTATTTCTGACTGCTTCTACTACCTTTTACTACTTTGGATACCATATTCCTAGCCAGACTGGAGTTTGAAGTTGCTTCTCTGGGCCTACATAGGTGACTTAGATTTGATACTGGAAAAAGCCCATATGAGAAGCCTGTATCTTTTGATCTTATTTCTACTTGAGACACTAGTAAAAATAATTAATTTTTTAGTCACGTCTATGTTGTTACTAAGCATTTTAGTAGAGGTTTCTATTTAATTATAATTAATTCTAATAACCAGAAGTAATTTAGTTGTTCTGGGTGTTGTGGTGTGAGACATACTTTAAAAATACCTTGGTGTTTTGAAGAGAATTTATCCAGCCTGTGATGTCTGTGAAGACTGCTATTACTTAAGAACTGAGGAAGTTTCCTGTGTCTGAAAGAAAGTTTGGTAGGTTTTTCTTAAGCTGTAGCTATCATTGAAATGAAAATTATCTTTGCTCTAACACCAAGGTTTCTGTTTACAATTTTTTACAAAAATAACTTCGTTAAGATGAAAATCTTACAATTAAATACCAGATCAGAAAAGCCCAAAAAATCAGCATCCAGCATCAAAGCAATAAAGCAACCAGCACTGCTTGAAAAAGAGAAGATCTGTAAATTCTTTTTGTGGTTCCAGGTATCACCTGGCTTGACAGGAAAAGGAACAAATGCAAGTAATCAGTATTTCTTTAGTGAAATAATTGGTAAGGAAAAATGGTATTTTATATACTTCTCAGTATTCACAAAATAACAGACATTGAAACTTTCTTTAAAAAAAAAAAATTTCTATACAGATGATTAATGTTGATGATAAGCTTGGTGAACACCCATGAGACTTACATAGGGCCAGCATTACAGGAAACACTGGGCAAGCTAATGTGTTCATGAGCTATGCTTTATACACCTACATATGAGAATTGTGAATCTTGTCCAAGACTCTGTGATACCCATCTGTTTTCTGTCATACTTCATGGCTTGCTTGGTCAAAATTGGTCTACTGCTACTGCTTTTAAAATAGCTTCTGAAAACTGACTTGGTCAGAATGTCTTTCCCTGAAACAATCAGAAAAAAGTGAATGAGCTAGTCTCTTTCTCTCAGTTACAACTGTTTAGTTTTACTACCTCTGTGTTTTCAATTAACCAAGGTATCTGTGGAAGGAATGCTTTAGTATTCAGGGATATTAACCTAGGATTTGACAAACCTCAAGGCAAGTCCAGGGTATGCTGCCCATTATGTGAAGGTGATCAAGTTTCACAGCTCTCCTGTTTTTATTCTCTTTGATGAAATTCAAATAGCAATTTGCCTGCAACAGACTTTTTGGGGAAACTGCACAACATGCAGGCACTTCTTGGCTTACAGAAGGCAGGGATCCTCCTCTACAAAGTATTTCACACAAAACATAGAACATCTGGGTACTGTAAACCCACCTCTTTCAAGATGAGTCACAGAATCACAGAAATGGTCTGGTTGGATGCAGCAAGTGATCTGCTCTAGATTCGCAGCTTTATCAGGGACTTACTAGAATACATGGCCCAGGAATGCATCTGGATGGTTCTTAAGGGTCTCCAGCGCGGGAGACTCCAGTGTCTCTGGGCAACGTGTTCTAGTGCATGGTCGCTTGCACAGTTAAGTGCTTCCTCATATTCAGGTAGAACTTCCTGTGCATCAGTTTCTGTCCGTTGCCTCCTGTCATTTCGAATGAAATATGAAGGATCTCCTAAAATTCACTGTAAATGTAGGTCGCTGTCTTTAAGTTCTCACGCATTCACGCAGACTGCTTTTGGAACAAGCATCCCAGTTGGTGCTGCAGCACCCGCGTGGGGGAAGAGCACAGGCAGAAAGTTACACTAGGAGATGCATTCACCGTGTGTGTGTGTGGTGTGCGTGTCTGGCCGCACGCCCACCCACCCGCGGCTCCTGTGGGCTGAACCCGCCAGGGCTCGCGGCGCTTCCCGCGCAGGGCGCGCCGGTGAGGGGACCCCGCGGAGCACCCCGGCCAGGCCCGGCCCCGGGCCGGCCCGCCCCTCACGCCACTCGGCCCCCCTCTTACACCGCCTCCCCGCGGCCGCGCTTCCAATGGGAGGCTGGCACAGGAGTGGAAGCTGCCGGGCCCCGGCAGCCGCGGGTTTATAGCGGAGGGGTTGGCGGCTGGGCCGCAGCAGAAGCAGCAGGAGTGGCAGGCAGCAGCATGGCAGCGATGGAGGGCAGGCGGCAGGTTGCGAACTTCGGCGCCGGGCCGGCGAAGCTGCCGCGCTCCGTGAGTAGGGGGTGGGCTGGGGCACGGAGGGGCTGAGTGTTCTCGTCCCCACGTCTCCCCGCGGGATTCCGGCTGCAAAGCGAGGTTTGGGGAAAGTCTAGTAAATAGTAATTACAGGAGTTTACCCGCACAGCGCCGAAACGTCTTCTCCCCTTGTCCAACGAACCTCCCTGATAAGCTCAGCTTTTTGGAAGCGAGCTCGAGTGCAGTTCTTGGCATCAGCATTATCGTTAGTTTTGGGATGGGAAGTAGGACCTAAGCGCGCAAGGATAGCTCTGTGCAGTGTGAGATTTGTCAATTGATAAATCGCATGGTAATTTCTGAGACGCCTTTTTATCAGAAGTTATAGTGAATGGGGTGTACACTCAACCCTCTGGAAAGTTGCATCAGCAGCCATGGATTATCCAGTTACATATGGAGAGGGGTGGTTTCTGCCGAACTGTACGTACCTGACTTTCAGTTTAAGGGTTATCTACTGTGGATTTTTTTTTTTTTTTGTTCTTTTCTTAGTTCCCTTCTTAGTATTCTTCGTTATTTTATGAGTTACTTCTTTTAAAAATTCGTTAGATAAACAGATTTGCTGCAGAGCAATTTTTTTTTGGTTTTATTTGTTTGGGTTTTTTGTCCTCCCGTCTCTTTTCTCGAGGAAATGTCCTCTGTGGATAAGGTTGCAAAGAAATTTGTTCTCTGTCGAGCTCTAGATTCCAAAAGGGGCCCTCACAGGCACTGCCTCAGTACCCAGCTCTCTGACAGAGATGGCTAAAAATGGATTTAAGGTTTGAGGAGTGCAGGTGGGCACAGCTGAGCTCCTTTTCTGTTTACCCTCTTCAAAATGCAGTTCTCTTGTGTGGACTTGTGTATCACCTTGATGGTTTGTTTCTCTCGATTGTGGGCTTATGCTGCCCATAAAGTACTCAAACTTCGTGAAGCAAGAAGATGGAGCAATTCATAGATAATAATGGGTGTCGTAGATGTCTGTTGTGAGGCATGTGCAGATTTTCAGATGAAGACTATTACTAACAGTTGGATTTTATCAAGAAGTTTAGGAAGCACTATTCTAATAGTCTGTGTGTTCTCCCTTACTTTTTTTTGCCTCCTTCTCTGGCATGGGTAAGTTTGCTTGTAAAATGTGGTGGTTAAAACTTCACAATCTTTTAGTTGACCTTTTGTAGCCAGCTGTTACAGTTGACAAGCCATGCAGTTACCCTGTCAGCAAGGTAGATTTCTTATTCCTGAAATTGCCCAGAGTGTGCAGTTTCTTGTCAGATCATAGGGTGCATGCATGCAGCATTAGTTTGATACCTGTTCTACTGGGGCTCTCTCTTCTGCTGCTTCCTTTAGGAGCAGCCAAGAGTGTTCTGGCTCTCAGACAAGAATTCACCGAAGTCAGAAGCTGCAGCTCTAGTGGTTAGAATCTCATGCTACTTCGTTGATACTCAAGAGCTAGGGGAGAAGGCATTAAAAAAATGGATGGCTTTAGTGACCTGTTTTTTTTAGTTGTCTCGAAATTTTGCCTAATTTCTTTCTTAACTCTCAGTAAGATAACAGCTCATCTTCAAAAAGTGTGGAACTTAATTTTGTGAAACCAGTCATTGTCACATTGGCTCTGTTTAAGGTATCTAATTCCCCAAGCTGATCCTTATGTTTTCCTTCAATACTTTGATTGCCCTATTTGCACAAGTCAAGTGAAAGGACGCAGGAGTGGTGGGAATGGGTATTTAGGATGCTTTTTTAGAAAGAGTATGTATACAAACATTTCATGTTCTGTAAAGATTAAGAGTTCCATTTAACTCCTAGAAATCATTCAGAAACCTGGAAATCTGGCATGTGAAATAATAACTTAAAGCATGGTCTCCACAACAAACGTATGATTTAAGTTTGCTATCTTATGAAAAGCCTTAAGCTTCTAGATACAACAAAATTGTATTGGTGACCATACTTCTGTTAATCTTACTTGGCAAATGTCATGTTATTGCAGTATGGACCAGTTGGCACAGGCATGATGCAACAGAGATAGTGGAAAATTCTCTTAATTTATTTCTGGATTTTTTTTCCTTTAATAGGTATTATTAGAAGCACAGAAAGAATTGGTGGACTACAAAGGACTTGGTATCAGTGTTCTTGGTAAGACTTAAAAAAATCTACATTTTCCATGATTTCAATGTTTAGCTGAATTGTTTAATAAGACTTTCTGATCTTGGTATTTTGGCTCTATTTCTCATACCTGTGTGTCTGTATAGATGTGTATAGATACCATATAGATGCATAGCATCCTTCAATTAGGAAGGCAGTGCTCTCCTGCAATAAGGAGGAAGTGTCTTCTGTGCCATATGGGTAGCTGGCTTTTCAGCCTCAGTTGCACAAAAGATTTATGCATCAAGACGGTGAACATTTTATTAGTCTATGAAATGGATTAGTTGCTAAAAGTAGAACAGCTGTCTCCGCACAATTCAGAGTAATGTTTAAATTGTACATCTGCACATGGAAGGCAGCCTATGGATTTAAAAGGAATTACTGTGTAATTGTGCTTAATGTTTAATTAGCTTTACTGTGTGAAGAAGCCTTGCTAAGGGTAAGAAAACAAAACAAACTCCTGTACTTTATTGTACACTTCTTACAGCACTAGCAGCAGAGAAGATTCTTAGCATGAGGAAAAATGAAACCTTTCTAGAGATTATTTTTTGTACCTGCAAATGTTGTTGTTCCTAGTGGTAGTAATGTCATATGGGTGCCAAATGTCAATGAACACGATTTGCCTGTATCTGGACAAGACTGCAAGTATAAGTATTCTGTAGGTATTTAGGAGTACTTAAGTACTTAAAGAGGAGTAGGAACTGGGAAGAACAACCTTCAGACATTTTAGGTCTATAGTGTAAAAGATGGAAAACTTAACAAAATTTTAAAATCAAATTCATATATTACCATCTTGTTTCATTATTTCTTCTCTCTATTCCACCAAAGAAATGAGTCATCGGTCCTCAGATTTCACAAAAATTTTAAATACAACTGAAAATCTCATGCGTGAATTGCTGTAAGTAAATTACTTTCTGCTTATTTTTTTGTTATGCGTGCGCTAGTTGCATCAGTAATGTCTAATGTCAAGAACTTTCTTGAAAGCTCCTCTTTGGTGGTGTTTTTTTATGTGTAGGTACTTCGTATCCTAGAGTAATAACCTTGGGGAGGACACTCATCTTCTATTAGATGCTTATATTTTTGAATGTGACAAAGGGTTCTTGTTAGGTTCAGAGGTTTTTTATATGTCTAGCTGAGTTAGTTTTGTTAGTTAGCTTCATAGAATTCAGGAAGGACATGAACGAAAAGAAATAAATGCAAATAATAAAAATCAGTATTCTAGTGATATAAATGTGATCTGCATGTTACCCATAAGTCCTGTTTTATTAACAAAAGCTCTGTGGATCAGTGTTAGAATCACCAATCAATAGCCCTTTTCCTATTTGTAGAATGACACATTTTAAAAAATTTGAAATAAATATATAATGGATTAGAATTACTGTTCTCATAGTGGTTAATAACGTTGTCACAATCACAGCCAGTTGCTCAGGCGCAGCCAGTCATTGACAAAGGTATTTTAATGAATAGTTTGAATTCGTAATTTTTGTGATTGTATGAGCAACCTTTATTCACTTGCTCTGCATGTATACTTTACTGTACTGTTGCACTTTGAAATTGAGGGGTCTCAAAGCTGAGTGCTACTGTAATTTTGGTGTGATGTTCTTAGCCTGACAGAAAAGTCATGAAGCTAGCAATAGATGAAATGAAAAGTTAGCATTAATTGTGAGGAAATATCTCTCAGGTTTGTGTGTACAGCTACTCAGGAGTGAGTTTGTTTAATGCAGTGCCAGGGTTGGGGAAGGAAAGCTTTTTTCAGCAAATTTTTATCACTAAAATTCGTAGCATTTACTCTTAAATATTTGAGTTGTTTCTCAAGATCAGTGCTGAGGTAAGTTAGTGGGACTTGATCTAAGCTCTAGGCAAAGAGTCTTCTAAAATGACAGCATTCTTCCTCAGTCATGCATAATGTAGTCACAATATTATGCAGTTAAATGCATAATATCAAGTTGTGCATTTATGTTGTGCATAAATGCATCCTGTGTCACTTGGGAATAACATAAATGATTATTTCTTTTATGCAGAAATATACCAGACAACTACAAAGTTATTTTCCTTCAAGGAGGTGGATCTGCTCAGTTCAGTGCAGTCCCGCTTAACCTTATTGGTTTAAAGGAGGGAAGACAGGCAGATTATGTGGTTACTGGAGGCTGGTCTGCAAAAGCAGCTAAAGAAGCAGAGAAGTATGCCAAAGTAAATATCGTTCATCCCAAACTAGGAGCCTATACAAGTAAGTTGATGATTGCATCTATCCATGTGAATGCTGAGGTTTTGACTTACTCTAAAAATAGATCCAATGTAGCCCATGTTCATCTAGTTGAATGTTAACTAGAGTTGACTTGCCCAGCACTCAGAAGAATGTCTGCCACATCTCTCCTTGTTGACCACTGAGAGATTTGTTAAATGGCTTAACAGTTTCCACCAGAAAAAAATGGTGAAATGGGGCTGAGCAGATGCCAGAAAATAAGTGGCAAGAAACAAGTGTCTAAGTAGGGAAATGGTCTGGGCTCTCTCAGATTTTTTAATCTCTAACTGAGATCTTAAGCTAGTCACAGGGGTATGGTGAGCTATTTCAATTTCATGTACACTCGGTAAAGAGATTGCTCTAAAATTCAGAAGCAGGTCTGAGATTTTAACCTTGTTGACCTGAATATGGATATGGGAGACCTGAATTCTGTTAGCTGCTTTTAAGGATTCCTAAATTATTAGCTTTCTCACCAGTGTGTCACTGAATATACATAAATAATTCTTGGAGCAGGAATACATGAGATCTAGTTTCTATTCCTGCTAGTTTTGCTCACTTTCCTTCCCTCTGGTCCAAATGAGAACACTTGAACTAAAAACGGTGGCCACAAGAAAGACAAAGAATATCCCCATATAAGTTAGTGTATTAACTTGTGATTAGAGCACTAACTTAGAAAGTAAGTTTATACTTTCTGTGAGGCATAGGGAGGAATTGAACCTACAACTTTCCAGTGTGGGGGAGCTGTAGATAAGAGGAGAGGCAGTAAATAATGATGGAGGCAATAGCAGCATCTCCCACCCCTCCCTCCACCTCCCATCAGGTCCTGGAGGAGAAAAGAAAGGGAGAGCAACTATTTGTTCTATGCCAAACCTGTTCTGTGCTGTCAGAACATGCCTGTTGACAGAAGAAATCTTAGTTTTGTAAATCAGTTGCAAAGCTTAAAATGGGAGAAAGGTAGGCAACCTTGTGTTCGTTTAGCTTGGGCAAGACTTACATGCTTCTAAGATTGCACAGAAACAGAGCTTTAGAGAACTTTTTTTTAGCTTTATGAGAATTTGGATGTTTCAGTGGTTCCAAAGGCAGCAGGAAGGTTCTTGGGCTTAGTGTCTGAATTCTTCTGAAATGCTGTTTTGAACCCCTAGGGCAGTAGTTGGAATTGCAAACTGGATGAAAATCATTTGAAGAATAAAGGGTGAAAAATCAAAAGGTTTTGCAAACTTAATGATGGCTTGCCAGAGAATTTGGGGAATTGGCTTTGGTGTATTGGCTTTGCAGATACATTATCTTCCCGGTAACAATATGATTAATAGTGTGTATGGCAAAATTGTTCTTGGTTCACACTTAAGTTTCATGTTCAGGTAAAACTTCATGCCAAAAAAATTACTTGTCTCCAGTGACTTCTGAGTTTCTTTTTTGTGTCTTAGGCATTCCTGACCCAAGCACTTGGAATCTTAATCCAGATGCGTCTTATGTGTATTATTGTGCTAATGAAACTGTTCATGGTGTGGAGTTTGACTTTGTACCTGATGTCAAAGGAGCAGTCTTGGTTTGTGATATGTCATCAAACTTCCTGTCCAAACCTGTGGATGTTTCCAAGGTAAACAATCGGATACAGCAACTGCACAAAAGCATTTTCAAAATTTAATGCATATAGTGAAAGAATATCGACTTTGAAATGTCTGGATGGCTAGAGCTGCTGAGCAGTGAAATTAAGGAAGTCATGTTTTGTTAATTGAGTATCTGATGATGGATAGGAGTGTTGAAATTTCAGGTTTGAAGTTTAAATGCCTATTTGTTTTCCTTTTTCTCGTAAAAACATACTTAACTATGTTGAAATTGCTCATGGTAATAGCTGCCCAAGATTATATAGCTACTCTGTGATCTTCACTGATGAAGAAAATACCTGCTAAAAGAAAATAACAGCTAAAATAAATGTCTTCTAAATTGTATTTATTCTGTAGATAGTGTACAGCTATAACAAGGTACTGTGAATCAGTTTTTTTAATCCTGCCTCTTACATGAAAAATTTGTAACCTCTTTTAAGCTCCTAAAGCTTCCTCTGCCTCATGATTATGGTGTCTGTTTCATAGATAGTACAGAGGCAGAACATAGGCAGTAACTATATTGGTAAAGTATAGTATGAGTAGAAGTGTTACTGAGTAATGAAATAGCATGTTTGACCCTTCTTACCTGTGTATAGAAAAAAGGAGTAGTTGTTAATGCATTCAACTTGGCCTTTCCTGATCTGCCTCTGAACCAGTAGATTTTATGATGGTTGTTCTGAAACAGGAGATGGGTTGAAAATACTGTGATCTGTGTAGGAATTTGTTCTTAGTAAATTTGCTTGGAGTAGTGTGAAATTGCAACAGGCTGCCTTGAGAATTATTTGCAGCTATTAAATAAACATTTAGCAAACTGTTGTGAAATTTGTTGTGATTATCTTCTTCAGCTGAGTAGCCGTAAGTGCACTTTGAAATCAGAACTTATGCTAACTCTCTTTTAACCTACAACTTGCTAATTTTCAACACATTCTCTGTTCTATTCAGCTGACTAGTATGCCTGGGGTATTACTCAGTAATAAGATCTACAAATGAATGCATGAACCAAGTTCTTTTCTTCTTCCTTTGAAAGTTTGGTGTGATTTTTGCTGGTGCTCAGAAGAACGTTGGCTGTGCTGGAGTTACTGTTGTAATAGTACGTGAAGACTTGCTGGGATTTGCACTGAAGGAATGCCCTGTTGTACTGGATTACAAAACACAGGCAGCAAATAGCTCATTGTATAACACTCCACCATGCTACAGGTAACTCACCCTGCTATGTGATATCCCTTACTCAGAAAGCTGCCGCACTGCTATCTGCCGCTCTTATCTAGAAAATCTTCCAAAGTTGCGTATTTGCTCTCTGATACCCAAGCCACTGATGGAGTGTTTCATGCGATTCCTGTGAAAACATGGGAAGTGTCCAGCCCTGTGACTAGTAGGCTTTTCATTGTCTAGTGCGACTCAGCCATAGAGTTTACTTTTTCAAAGTAAATATTATATGTCATAGCTCCATTGGAGAAGTTTCAGGATGCTGTTCTGGTTTACATGAGCAAAGCTCTAGTCAATTCAGTGGTGACGCTTCAGTCATTGCAAGGAGGTAATTTGGCACTTAGGCTTGCTTCTTGATCACTACATACAATTTGATTTTATTTCTTCCTGACGTTGTTCTCAGCATTTGAACCTCCAGATCCCCACTGACTTTCTTTACTGGAAAATGGTAAATGTTATTGTGATTAAAGTTTTAAATAATATAAGATATTATAATAAATGTATTCTTTTTATCTTTAAAAATATTTATTTTTCTTTCTGCATCTTTCACTGGCTGTTGGTTTTGAAATGAAACTGTTGAAGAATTTTTTAAAAGGCATTTTAGTAGTTGCTTTGCTTTACTCTCTTGTAGAGTTTTGCATAATTCTTTGACTGCCATCTCAGTGTCTGGTTTGGGATCCAAAGATAAAATTGATCTAGCTTTGTAGTCATTGCTAGCAATCAAAATCATAAAATTGTCACGTATCTGATTTCGTTATGCAAGAAGCAAATCAGACTACAGCTTACTTTTTAAAAATTGCTATCTTGTAGCATCTGATAACTAGTGAAGTGATGCTTTGCTACTAGAATTTTTAGATGTTGCATCAGTAGTTTCTACCCATTCTTAACCTGAAGAATTTTTATACCAGTGTTCTCTGAAATGATTATTTAAAAAAAGATCTTCAATCCAGGTATCTTTTTTTCCCCAGAAGCTTTTAAAATTACTTTGAAAATAAAGATTTCCTTTTCATTCAGATACTTTGATAATGCAGTTTTATACTAATGTTTAGTCTCAGCTCTTATAGCTTGTTTGTATGTTCCAGAATTGCAAAGTTAGGTTGCCTAATGATCTTTGACACATATTGAATGTACTGTACAGGCCTGAAGTTCAGTGATTCCTGTATAAAAAGCCTATAACTTAATTCCATCATTACAACTAGTATTGATACCTTGGGATCAATTCAAATTTTATTGTATTTAACTATCTCTGAATCTGCTGAATATCACCGCAGAGTGTACTATTGCAATGGCATAGGAGTAGCTATCTTTATCAACAGAACAGTAAATCTTGTGAACATTTGTTTATGCCAGATTTTACAGTGCAGAATTAGTTCCCCCAAGTTGTGTTCATAGTGAATGTATGTAGTGCTTAAATTATGTATTCTTACTGGCAGCCTGTCTACCCTGTTGGCTGGGTACACCCAGTAAGAATTAGTTATACAATGTTTCCAGATTTTAGTCTGCTCATGTAGCTTTGTAACATAGGCAGTATGTATGTCTTTCTTTTCCAGTGCTTGATGAAACCTCTTTTTCATGATCAATTATCTGCCTGACTGCCAAGTCACACATACTGGTTTTGGACACTGTATACTTGAATATGCCAGGTTTTAAATCCAGCCATTCATGTTTTCCAAGTACAAAGCTATTTCCATTTGAAAAAATGAAGTTCTACATAGTCTCAGTGCTTGGACACAGTGTTGCACCTCTGATTTGAAAAGCAAAACAAATCAAATTCTGCAGCTTTATTTTAGCCGTTGCAAAAAACTTCTGAAAAGAAGGTGCTGCTTTAGCTGTTGCTTAGTATCTGACAGTAGCCTTTAACAGAGTAGTAGGTGGGTGGTTAAGGGAACTGAAAATAAAGTTGAACTAATAGTCTTTCTCATTTCTCATTGCCGTCTTGCTGGATTTCACTTCATGCAACAGACTCACATTGGAGTACATTCCAGAATCCAGAATTTAACAGACTAATGTTGGCAGGATGCACATCTGTTTGTCTCGGCCCTAACTGCCTGTTCCAGTTTAAGGAACTGGCAAAGCTTCTTAGTTCTCTTTTTGTCTGCTGTTTTCTTTGCACTTGTTAATGTTTTGCTGATAAACAAGCAGGAAATATTAACTGAATTTGCAAAAGCTACTTTATATAAAATGTTATATTAAATTAAGGTGATGCTAATGGCTTTAACCTCATGGCAGTACATAGTTGACTCTTTGACCCTACTTATTTAGCTGAAATTAACAATGAATTTGCTATAAAAATCTCATTTGCAAGGTGAAATGCATTTTGCACTTAAAATTGCTCCAGAAACATTATTTTGATTGACATAAAAGAAGGATAAATTCTTTCAGCTCTCTGGGTTTTTGTGAACAACTCTAAGGCTGACTTCTAAGTTAATTTGTCCAAAAAGTTTTGCTCAAGGAAGTGAGGGCAATAGATGAATGTAGCCCTATATATTTTCCAAGGGCATAGTCTATACTTAAATCCTTTACAGTAGAGTAGTCGATAGTGTGCTGTCATAAATGTGGCAAGATTGTGCTATCAGAGCTGTAAGGTACTTCCTATAAATGGCAGTCTGTAACTTTGGTTATTCTGCAGCCTTTTTGAAGTGTTCAAGGATTTGGTCCTGGCATCCCTTTAGAAATAAAAAGCAGCAAAATTTAAAACCTCCTTCTGCTAGATATGTGTTAGGGAAACTTGTAGGGTAATGTTCTCTGAGCACTCCCTTGGAATCAATAATGAAGGGATTCATGAGAATGAACTTGTTGGATACAGGCCATAAAAACTTGTGAGCAGGTTTTTATGTAAATTGTTGTAGTCGTGGGAAATGTCTGAACTTGAACAAGCTGAGTTTTGTAGCAAAAGCACAAAGGCAAAAGGCCTCAGGGATTTTTTTACGTTGCACTTAGTAACTAGCATTGAAATTCTTGGTCTCAAGCCATGTGATGCCAGTAGGCTTCCAGATCTCTACTAAGAACTTGACTGGTAATGAATAATTAAGCGTGATACATCACAATTTTTTTTTTTGCCAAACTTGACTGTTCATGTGGGCAAAAGGTCTTTGTAGACAGAAACAGGATTAGAGTTATTATTTTTAACATTTGTGAAAATATGGTTAAATTTCTGGGAGATTAATGTACATGTATTTGAGATTTACTCCTGTGTTTTTTGCTAGAGCAGCTGCACAGGGCAAATGTTATTAACTTTTTTGCTAAATCTGATTCCTTCTAAGAGTTGTGTAGTCCTTATAGGCAGGACCTGACAGGCAATTGTGTAGGCAATGAATTGGCAGTGCATGCCATCCATGTCTGGGGATGTCTTTGGGAGCCCTGCAGGGCTGCAGGACATGTCCTTCTATGGTACAAAGGATTAAATGGGGTCCAACAGATATGTGTGGCATTTGAATTTCAGGATATTTCGTCTGTGTCCAGAAAACATTATCTGTTTAGAGTGGTCATAACTTGTAAAATAGTCTAGATTTTGATTTGTTAATCTTAAGTGCCCTTAAATCAAACATGGCATTTTGTTGCTGAAACATTTTGTAAACTATTAGACAAGACTTATGTTTTTCTTGTTTGAATAATTTCAATGAAAATGTTCTTTCCTTTTGCAGTATTTATATCATGGGATTGGTACTGGAATGGATAAAGAATAATGGTGGAGCTGCAGCTATGGATAAACTTAGTTTAATCAAGTCACAGATGATTTATGATATTATAGACAAATCTAATGGATTTTATTCGTAAGTTGCTAAACTTTTCCCCTTTGCCTCAATATTTGCTACATAATCAAACATTCAGAACTTTCAAAAGTTTAATTGTATTTTTGAAGTCACCTTTTTTGAGGACTCCTAGAGATACTATTTGTGCAAGCCATTCACTTGGTAACTGTCCAAGGATCAGTCTTATTCCAGTAGGAAGTTATTTCAACTTAACTTGTATAGATCAGTAGTGAACCCTACAAAAACATATTCAAAACTTAATAAAACAGGAGTCTGGGAGAAGAGTATACAAAAAACAGATACGCAGATTCTGGTTTGTATGCTTACTGAATCTCTTGGGGAAATATAGACCAAAACAAAGAAAAATGTGTGTAAGAAATTTTAGACACCCCTTTGCATTGTATTTTCCCTACCACCTTCCAGGAGTCAAAGACTCTTCTTTTTCTCTGTCAAGCAGAGCATTTTTATTAGCTAATTATGCTAAGTTCTGAAACACTTCCTGAAATAAAATAGAAAAATCAGACCTCAAAATGGAATACATTTTCTTTATGTACTTAATGCACAATTTATTTTCTTCAGTTATTTTTGCAGCTTTCCAAAGCAGATTTAACCCTCTTGACTTTTACATAGAGTTACAAGGTATTTTTGAGCTCACAGGACCTGTACATAGTTAAAACCTTCTACTGTAATAATTTTAACATTTGCCAAACTCAGACTACTAATTGAAACTGCATGAAACTGCAAAATATTTTCCTTCGCCTTCATTGTAAAAGCAACAGTGCAGGGACCTATTTACTTTCAAGTCAAAGTTACAATAGAGCAAATTAAATTTGGATTTTAAATTAAAGCTATCTGCAATCATAATTAGCAGGGATAAAGTTAATACATTCTTCTTATCCTTTTAGTTAATGAGAACAGCTTGGCCTTTAGCATCACCATGATCAGGAATGTGATCCTACTCCAGGGAAATCCTGCGGGTTTTTCATAAACGTCAGAAAGCAAATGAAGCCTTGAAAAAACCGTTTTGCCACAAACAAAAATCTGTATCTGGAAAGTTGGTCTGCAAGGCAGTGAGTGGGAAATGCAGTGTAAATTGGGTGGTGAATAGTCATTTGGGAAAGCAGGACAAGCTTCACCAACTGAGCTCTATGCAGGTTCCTAAGCAATACAGTTAAGGCTGTGAATTTTTTAATTCTATCTATAACTAAAAGGAAGACTTAATTTGGAGCTACCTTCCCAGCTGTAATGTGGCACTTAATCTGTGGCGTGCTTCCCTGAGTAAGCCATGTGACAAGCCATTTAGCAAATGGAGCCTTTCTTCCATGACATACTCTGTGCCATTTGTAGTTTGTTTTTCAACGTCTGTGCACTGAGTTGCATCAAATGGCCATCCAGATAGCAACTGGCTATTCTAAAAACTAAAGCATAGCTGCAGTAATTCAGATATGGGAGTGCTTAGAAACATAGGCCTTTCTGAACATTATATTCCTGGTTGAATCTGAAGCGGAAGATTTTCATAGGCAGGTGTTATGATGGATCTTTTTTTCTTTTCATTATGGAGACATCTAGACAAAGGAACAAGAGAGGAACTACACAGAATGATACTCATTCTTTTCCAAATAGCATAATAATAGGTGTGAAATTCACATGCAGTTTAGGAAAACTCACTTATATTGAATGCCTGCAAGAATCTACATCACAGCCTTAGAAAAAAATAAATCTGAAGGTTTCATATCTCCTTTATAAGTAGAAACACTAAAAAAAGATATTTAGATCTTCTCTTCCTTCTCCATAATTTCTTACCTTCACAAAATAGTTGATGAGAAATTACACATACCTTGAGTTTTCCACTTCAGATTAAATGGGATTTTAAGATATTAAGGAGCCGTGATACATCTCATGTAATGTTGTGGCCGTGTTTGCAGTGCAGGATTTGTTTTAGAGATACCTCTTCTCTACTTCATGATTCTGAGTAATGCTAATTTAGAAGATTGACTGAAATCACTAACAGAAGTTTCTAATGTCTATGCAAATTTACTTACACTGTATTCTTATGCTTCCTATAGTTCTGTTTAGCTGAGTGTAATTCTGGTAGCACTTTTGACTAGTTGAGAAGAGTCAGTCTTTGAAGAGGGAGAGAAGAAACTGCTTTAGACTTAGTCAAATTTCCCTGTAATTACCTCATCTATCCTAAGTAACTGGTTTATTTATTTTTCTTTTTTTTTTCTTTAATTTTTTCTGCATATAAGCCTCGTGCCCATTTCTCTGGCACAATTTTGAGTATGTCAGGAAGGGTTAAGAAGCCTTCCATTTTACCACTTCCATTATTATACTTGGTTAAAAAGGGAAGGTTGCTTTCTTTCACAGAAAATAATTATGACTTTGGTTCTAAACCGGTGTGATTATTCACTTTCTCAAATTGCATATAGCTGAAATATAAATTTAGCACAAAGTGGGTTAAGCATTTAATTCTGCAACCTTTCTAGATGTCCAGTGGAGAGAAAGAACCGAAGCAGAATGAATGTACCTTTCCGCATTGGCAGTGTCAAGGGCGATGAAGCCCTGGAAAAGAAATTTCTTGAGAAGGCTGTGGAACTTAACATGATATCTCTGAAAGGACATCGGTAAGTATTAGTCAAGTGGATCTCTGTCCTGTGCAGAATAAACTATTATTACAGTGATACAGCATCAGGCATTGTGCATTGACGTAGCAGCCTTTCCTGCACATAAGCTGTTCCTCATACTGGTTTGGCAACACTTAAGAAAAGCAGTCTAGAGATTATATCGAGAGATTGTTGGTGGCTCAGCTACTGCTTAGGTGTAATGGTGGGCTTCAGAGAGCTTTGCCCTCAATTCTGCTTTCTTCCGCAAGTCTGTCTCTGTGCAGATGCCAGAGAAGTTATCTTTTGAGGTCAGATTGTATCAGTTTATAAAGCCTCTCAGGTGGTTTGTCTACCTGGTTGCAAGAGTTCTTTCCCATATTCAGTACTGTTTGTGGGATTACTTTTTTGATATTATTGGGCTACAGCTTTGGAGCTGTAAATAAGTAATAAATACTAAGCTTCTCTAGATTGCAAGTCTGCCTTGGAGAATTAAATATTGTTACTCATGCACATAAATGTGAATTTTATAATTTAGAGTAGGAATAGATTTAAATGTCTTTGACTGTTACTAATGTCTTTTTTAGAATATATGAAACTTTTCTGCTTCTTTTTTTTAATTCTTTCCTATTTTCAATTCAGGTCTGTGGGAGGAATCCGTGCCTCTTTATATAATGCAGTGACTGTAGAAGATGTTCAGAAGCTTGCAACGTTCATGAGAAGCTTCATGCAGATGCATCAGTCATAAATGCCCATGGATTAGAGCCACCCTGCACATCTAGAGAAATAAAAGCTAAAGGGTTTAAACATTACTGTGGTACTGCACAGCTGTAGCACACAAGTTTTATTTTCTTTTAGTTCCTGTAGCAATTTTAATTAACTGAATGGGACAGAGCCTAATCTTGCAATGATGTGGCAACTTTGGCTTTGCTGGAGGTGAGGATCCCCAGACTGATCGTAATTGATTCCAAATTTCAAAATGTGTGGTTAAAACATTGTAAGATGCTGTGGATCTGAGTCTGTTTCTCTAGTTACAAGTGACTTCAGCAATACCTTCTTTTTGGTAAAATTCAGGAAGCAAAATTTGTCACAAGCTCTCTGTAATGCTTTACAAATACTCTGTGACTGCATAATGAAGGTAAATTTACATGGTCTCTAGGGACATCTAGTTAGTTTATGGGTATATTCCAACAGTTTACCAACACAAGTATTTAGGAGTTAACACCAGCATTTCTAACTTGAGGATCTGGCCTTCAGACTATGGCTCCAATGCTAGAAGTACTATCATAACCATTGCAAGTAATTGTGGTTAAAGTCTGCTAGACTGGGCTTTTCTTTGCATTAACATTTATTAGTTTAACGTTAAGATTCATGAGTCTGATTAAATAAATTTCTAAGATGTTTTTTATTTCTCTATGCATTTGTGTATTAAGCTCCTAGGTTATTAATGTTATATTCTTATTTTGGAGCATGCATATTTGCTGCTGCAAAAAATTTACTTTCTGTTAACCTTGTGCCAGACTGGATTGCTATATTCCACACAATGGGCCTGTGACTTTCTCTGGAATGACTTTACAAAGTGCAGAGGACTTCTTTGTCTGGTGTTTCTTAAGTGTTTTCCCTCTCTACTTGCTCCAGTATTTGTTCTACCTTTTTATTCTTTCAGTTCTGTAGCCTTTTATATGTGGAACTTTGTCCAGCTGGAGTAAATAATAATCTTCTCTGCCTTCTTATGACACTACAGTGTACTTTTGGTCCTACTTTCTCACTTGGTCCTTCTAGCTTACTGCAGACTTTGATACTCTGGGCTAGAGAGGTCATTGTGGTTATGCAAAGATCTTCCAAAGATCTCCTGTTATAGAACTCTTGAGTTATGTTTTTTTCTCAGCTTGTGACTTTACCACCAATGTTGGATATCATATATATAAATGGATATAAATGTCATATATTGACCTTTATGGCCTATTTTAACTTGTGTAGAAGCTATCTGCTACTGTCAGAGTGTTTAGCATTACTACAGCTGGTTTCAGACTAAACTCTTTGGCACACAATGGGGATTTCTTTTTTTTTTTTTTTAATTTTTATGTAACACCAGTACAGTGGTAACAATTTATTAATGATAATGATGTACTATCCCTTTGTTGATGGAACCTCAGAGCAAGTCAGTGGAATGTACTAGGGTTGACTTACATTCTTGTCTGAAAATTCATCCTTACTGTTTGGAGATTTCTGTCAACTTAGTGTAACTCAAAGTATGTAAATTATGTGAAAAAAATAAAATTTAATCATATAATGATGTGAAATACCATTGTGCTTGAAACTTTTGATTTTGTCACTTTCAGGATGAAAATCAAGACTAATGTGTGTTAGAATTTTAGATTCTGGTATACTCCTTTTCCCTAAAAAACAAGTTTCCCTCATGTATGTTTTATTTCTTTCAAGAAGAATCTTTCCTATAGGAGCCATGGAAACAAAAGTATTATTATGAATGCCTAAAGAAGCCTTTTTGCCCTGCCAATTATGAATATCTCATTTGGATTCCATATTAAGCTTTTTAACTTTATAAATTTCTTTTAAAGAGTTCTGTGTACCTGCTTTCAACCGTAGCTTTGGCTTATCTCTTTCCAAAAAATAGCCAACCTTTCTCTTTTATAATAGCCTTGCATTTCTCTTAGCAAGAATGCTTTTTTGTGTGTTTATAAAAAAGCTTGCATTGATTTGTGCAGCTGATTCATGAGTCCAACAAGGAGCCTCTTGCTCTTCTGAATTGTGCCTAGCATCTTGTCATTTGTTTTAACCCAGTAAGGCAAAAATCAGGTAGAATTAAAATACAGAGTGAAAACTGCATTAAGCAGACAATGGTTGACTGAATATCAATTGAGGGGCATACAGGAATTCTGGAAATACAGAAGCATGTCCTGAATGAATTATTTACTTGAGGTTTGTTTCAGACTAATCCATACAGCAATTCTAGCCTTCCAAGCTGTTTGTCTGTATTTGGGATTTTGAACCCTTGTGGACAGTGAAATCCTGATTTCCCCACATCAGATTGGTAGGAGGAATTTCTGCAACCTGTTCCTGAGACTTCTGGTCTTTTCTTTTCATCAACACTTACAAGCTGGGTCAGTAATTTCAGTGTTTGAAAGTAGGGCTCTTTTAGCATGATAAATGTCTCTGGAGACATTAAAAGGTGCTAAAAATAGAATACTTTTCTCATCTGAGTTGGCCCATATAGAGAGGGAATCATAAGATGAGCTCTTTTCAATGAGTAATTCTTTCAATTCCCTTTTTAGTGAATAATCTCCTATGTGTTTGATATCACAAAAGCATGGTCTAGCATTCTTTGTAGTATAAAAGTCTCTGGTTAATATCTTTTCCAGACCTGGCCTAAAAAGAGAAAGCTGCTGAGAAAGCTGCATGCTCCCTCTGTTTCTGCTGTGTGCGTGAGGGATTCTTTACCCCATGTGCAAATTGTCCTTCAGGAAGGTACCATGTCCCAGAGATTCCTGTCAGTTGTCTACAATAAGAAATTCCTATGGTAGTTACTATCTGTTAGCCAAGCAAAAATTGAATAAGAATTGGAAGTCTGGATTGCCACATCCTTATTTAACTAGTAATTCTAGTGGAGAGAAATGATTCATACAGGCAGCAGTGTAGGGAGTCCTGCTCTTGTATCCGCTGATGGTCTATACTTTCAAATGTTTTCCTGTTTCTGTTTAAATTAATTCCAATTTTTTCTTTTCAACTCGTAACTGGCTTAATATTTTTCAATACCCCCAGGGATGTTTGTATGTAAAAAGCTTAAACCTATTCCTGACATTCGAGTAAGCATTTGGAATGAAAGAGGAATAAAGGACATCATATAGTGACGTATTAGTAGCTGCAAAGGTATGCTGAAAATGTTACTAGGTCTGGCACTATATTGGTATGTGTTTAATTTTCACCATATTTTATTGTCTGGGTAGAAAATAAAATGAAGATGAACCTTTTTGTACTTAATAATGATATACCTAATTAAAAAGTGAAATGTTGCAAGTTTTTACATTAAATCAGTCCATTTAAGTGGAAAGAAAATTCCCCATTACAGTCAGCAATTGGACTCTTGATAATTTAAAACCAGGACTCATGACAATCTGTGATAAGTACCACCCTTTTAGGCTAAAGAAACGAAGTTGTTATAATTGCTCATGAATTACTGAATGGTTGGAGGAGAGTGATCAAAGACATGCCGGGATAGATTTATTCTTCTTGTAAGTAGCTGAAGAGTAAATGTGTACCTGATGTAAGAAAACCAAAAGCTGTACAGTTTCTGAAATCCAAGAAAATTGGAATTCTGTCTCCTACCTTTACACTATGTATAAAAGGCAAAAAATTGTACATTTTGGTAAATGGATTAATTACAAAAGAGATGTAAAGAAATCACGTGAGAAAGTGAAAATTTGCTGAACTATTTGAGTTATAAGAAAAATTGCCATTAAACTGCTTAGAATTTTTAATATAATGAAGCAATCTGGCTATGATTCTATGTTGTAGTTCCATGATGTAACCTGAAGAGATCTGAGAGATGTATTGCTAAAACTAGGGGTGGTAGTAACACCACCTGGTGAATATTCTTCCATAGGATTAGCAGTAGTCTTTGGAATTGAAACAACTGTATGGAAGTTTCACACTCTGGTGCTAGGCTTTGAAGCTTGGCAAAACAGACCTAAAGAATTAAAAAAGGTGGAAAACTTCTGGGCTGGTAGTACCCTGTCAGTATGCAGTGACACTGGCTTATGGTTTTTCTTTCTTTCCAGGGCAGCCCCAGTCATGCTGCATTTGGGCATATTTTTATTGTGAAGACACATCTCTGGTCTTAGTGTTAGACATGTTAATGCTTGACTCAGTTGTGATTGTGCTTTGCCTGATGTCACAGTACTGAGTTGTATTGTCAGGTCTACTCTCAGTACTGAAATAGAAGGTTTTGTCTGTGGAGGTATTTCACTAAGCCACTAAAAGGTACCTCTTCCTGTTTGATATGTCATGGAAGCTTATCTTCAGTTTCTTAAATCTATGTGGTGATGTGAAGTAGTTTGGTGCAAGACAGGACATTACTCTGGTGCTGTGAGGTGTCCTCAGATGTGCCAAGAGAAAGGGTGATAGACACTGACACCAGAGCTATGTGCTCTGTGACTTCTGAATGAAGCATTGGACTGAGGTAGTGGTGAGGTATGTGCAGCTGCTGACAGCTGGTGAATAAGAGGATATATTGCAAGATTTAGAGTTAGTTTGTGTAAATTTAAAGGAGAGGAACAGAAACAGAAGAAAAACACTAGGAATATAGTTGAACATTGTTATTTTGCCACCTATTGGTGTATCAGTTAGAACCACTTTGAAGAGGTGCCCCACTGCCTTGCTTCCCAATCTAGCCAGGTTTTTACTACAGCCCTTATGATGGTAGTAGTAGTCATAGAGCTGCAAAATAAGCAGTATTGCTCCTGGGTAAAGAGGGCAGGGAACATACTTATGCATGTCAGTTAAATGTCAGGATGGAACTACACTCTCACTTTCCCTGCACAACCACACAATGTACCCCCAATGTATAATTTACTTGATCTGTATTGTAGCGATAGCTGCACATGAGCAAAATTCTCTATACAATTACTTTTTTACATCTCTGTTACAATCAGAGAAGCAATCCCATTCTGTTCTGGATGCCCACCAGCAGCAGTTTTAATTACAGCTTTACTTTGAAATCAAATTACTTGTTTGACAGCACTAGTCAGAATCTTTAACAGGCAGTAAAGTGTGCATTTCAGTAAGTGAGAAATAATCCACTGTATTGCCACAAAACCTTTAGCATTTCATGCAAAATTCACACATTTTTATTTGTAAAGTAAGCCAGAATATTACTTCTATCCGTACTACATTTGACACAGAGAAGACAACCACATCTGGAAATCTGATGGTAGCTCTCTGCCAAGTTTTGATCAGGATGACATCTCACTGCTGGTTGGTAGTTGCTCTGAACTGCACCTGAGTGGAAAAAACCCCAATATTTTGCCTTTGTGGCCAAGAAGGCCAATGGTGTTCTGGGGTGCCCAAGAAAGAGCATTGCCAGCAGGTCAAGGGAGATCATCCTGCTCTTCACCTCAGCCCTGGTGAGACACATTTGGAGTACTGTGTCTACTTTTGAGCTTCTCAGCACAACAAAGACATGGAGCTGCTGGAGCAAGTTCAGTGAATGGCAACAAAGGTGATGAGGGGACTGGAGCATCTCTCTTACAAGGAAAGGCTGAGGGAGCTGGGCCTGTTCAGCCCAGAGAAGAGATGACTGAGAGGTCACCTGATCAATGTCAATAACTACCTGAAGGGAGAGCACAAAGATGGTGGATCCAAGATCTGCTTGGTGGTGCTGAGCAATAGGACAAGAGGCAATGGGCACAAAAGGACCACAGGACCCATTTGAATATAAATAAGAACTTGACTGAGCGCTGGAACATATTGTGCAGAGAGGTTGTGGGGTCTCCTCCACTGGGAAAATTCAAGAATTGTCTGGATACAAGTCTGTGCCTTGTGCTCTAGGATGACCTTGTTTGAGCAGGAAGATTGAAACAGATGATCTACCATAGTGCCTTCCTACCGTATCCATTCAGTGATACGCATGTAAGGGAATGCATTCCAAAAATCAACCACAGATCCTTTATATTTTAAAAGATACCATGTATAGGTGAATATTAGCAACCCTTGTTTTATGAAGTTTTAATTTGTGTTCTGATTGTGTTGATTCCATGATTTTATATATACTCTTGATTTTATATATACTTGTGACTTATTTATCCAGTATGGAAATAGTTCCACAGTTATTCCACTGGCACTGCTTTGGGGAGACTGTGCTGGTTTGAAAGCAAAGCTAGTGAAGGACTCCAAGTCAGAAACACAATTTAATAAGATGAAAAGAAAATAAAGTAACGTAAAATAAAATAAAAGTAATAGTACAAAAAAAAACTACTGACAGAGTCAGAATACAACCTGACACCCTGTTAGTTAGGGTGGTAGTGGCAGTCCAGATGAGATGGTCTTGTCGAAGCAGTGATTCCTGTAGAAACATCTGGCAGCTCTTGTCTCTTCTGGAAGTCTAGTGGATAAAAGCTGCCTGTGCTGTCTCAAACCCTGGATTATATCCAGGTGGGAATGCTTGGCTCCTCCCCCTGGGTGGAGCATCTCACAATGGGCTGATCTCATTCTATGAGTCATGCAGTGGGTCCTTGATGGCCCATTAAACAGAGATAACTCCTGGAGGAAGTTATCTATGAGTCATGTGGCAAGGCATTGTTAGGCTTGTTAACAGAAGATAAGGGAAACACTGCCTCACTTTGGCTCCAATGGCTCATGGGGATAGAATACATACTTTGGGCACAATTTTACATTGTAACCTAGGACAGAGACCTTTCTGTGGTCTTTCAGTATACAAAGGGAGCTTATAATAAATACAGAGCAAGACTTTTTATAAGGATTTGTAAATAGAGGACAAGAGGATAACTGTTTTAAACTTTAAACTGAAAATGTTAGGTTTAGATAAGACATAAGGAAGAAGTTTTTTTATGGTGAAGATGGTGAGATAGATTGCCAAGAGAAGCTGTGGCTGTCCCATCCATGGAAGTGTTCAAGGCCAGTTTGGACAGAGCTCTGAGCAACCTATTCTAGTGGGAAGAGTCCCTACCCGCAGCAGAGGAGTTGGAATAGATTATCTTTGAAGGCCCCTTACAACACAAACCACTCTGTGATGAAGCAAACATTTTATTTTGGAGAAATGCTAGTGTAAGTCTTAGTTCAATATTTGTACCACCTGGCAAAATGATAGATGTTTGTGTGACAATTGATGCTCAGAATGGGACAAATGCATAATAGGGGCAGTTCACAGCACAAAATTGCCACAGCTCTGCAATACTGAAATAACACCTTTAAATATTGAGCCAAAATGCTGCTGAGCATTGCTAAATCCTTACTGAAAGAAAATTAACTGCAGTGGAAGACTGTTGTGCCCAGTATATTTGCTTCCAGTCCTCACTTTCCTAAAAACTTTGTTTAGGCTATTCACTTAAGATTCTCAGTCTTGATTGTAGAAAATACAGAGCTTGTTGTATTAAAGAATGGTCATGCAGAATGAAAAGCATTGAGGAATTTACTTAATGGATCAGGTTTCAGATGTCTGTGGATATGAAGGAGCATACACTTTGTGTGGCTCTCCCCATGTGTGTGAAAGGAAGGATATTTTGCAAAAAGGAATCTTTTAAAGCAGTTAGTTCTGAAATAAGACTGAGCCAGAAGTAGACAGGAAGTATATGTCTGTAGAAAAATAATACTGTATTCACAGAGGAAGATGTTAGAAAGACTGCATAAACAATCTGGAGTGCTGATACCCATTATCCTCTGTGTCAACCCCCAATGAATGTGAATGTCTCCTTGTAATGTCTTTTACACACAAAGAATAACCTTGTATATCAGTCTGATCTCAGTCAGATTAAACTAAAGAAACAGGCTAACCATTTAGAAAATGTGAAAGTCTGGGAAGTTCTCTGCCTCAGGAGATACTAATGGGAAAGACCCGCAAGAACAGAAGGGGATCACTGATTTACAGCATCGTGCTTCTCCTTGCTCTCTGCTGAAGTGCTTGCAATTGCTCTGTGTACCTGTCTATGCAGAAGACATTGGGATGGAGCTCTACTCAGTATAATGCAAATGATCAGTGTTTAGGAGTGAGTGAATTTGGAAAATTCAATTCCAGGCAAGGTCATAAAAGGCTAGAAAATGCACGTTGCAAGGCTTAACAAACTTACATGTTGCAGAGCAAATTGTAGTTCAGGTTGGGAAGAAATCTGTTTTGTGGACAATTAATAGCTTAGCCTAATTCAGTTTTGTGTAGAGCAGAGGTCCCAGAATACAAAAGAGAGTTCATAAATTGCACCAGTGTGAAGCACCAGATGAGCAGTTTTTTACTT
Source organism: Acrocephalus scirpaceus scirpaceus (assembly GCA_910950805.1). NCBI lineage: Eukaryota > Metazoa > Chordata > Aves > Passeriformes > Sylviidae > Acrocephalus > Acrocephalus scirpaceus. The sequence goes on from OU383776.1 coordinate 31,808,951, forward strand.
GAATCAGGGCATCACCAGAGATGGCCACAGCTCTGATGTGACTTGCAAGACCTAAATCTCTTGCCTCAGTTAACTAGTTCGGCTCACAAATGGGGAAGATTCCAATCACCACAGGCAATTAGGGGATAAGTTGCTGAGAGACTTGTACATCCCTGAGAAATCATGAGCTCCTGGTACTGCAGCATGGAACTGTGAAATAGAAATTTATTCCATTTAAGTATTTAAAAGGTAGTGAATTCGTTGTTACATGTCTGACTGATTAATTTTGAATTATCTTTAGGCTGTTTTACAGAATATATTCATCTAGCAACCCATCTCAAAACCCTGTGATATAAGGGAGCTTAGGAGCTGAAATGTCCCAGACTGCTGATCATGGGGGCTGTTTTGAGTTTATTCTTAGAGTGATGATTACCTATTTTTAGGTACTGTACTATGTTATCTAAATGAAGTCTCAAAAATTCCAGTCCCTATATTAAATTACTGCAATATTATTACAAGCTCAGTTCTAGAAAGTGGCAATTATTCTCTGAAAAGAATATAATTACTATTAAAATGTAGGATAAAAGAGTTTTATGAACCTTATTCCATTACTTATGCTCATTTAAATGATTTGGATTACTTCTGTTTTACATTGCTATTAAAGAGAATTGATACTAGATTGTTACTTTTAGCAACAAGATGTGAAGTTCTAGTGGAGAAGCCAGAAACCTCGCTGGCAGTTGGCCTTGGTATGTCCTATTCCAGGCATATTTTGAGTCATGGCACTTCTTGAATCTCTTTCCCCATTCACACCTTCAGTCAGGCAGGTTAGCTGGCTGTAGGTGATGTGCTACTTATTACAGTATATTGTAGGGTACTTTGTAGTTCATCACAGAGATAATAACGCTCCCAGAAACCTTGCAGCTGCTCTCAAAACTGCTGCTGCCACTTTTGGTTTTACTGAGTGGAGTACATGGGGATTAATGAAAGGAGAGCAAAACAATCAGAACTTAGTTGGCCACACACTATGGCCCGTGCTAGGGTAAAGGAAAAGTAATTTCCATTGATTGAGGAATAATAAGCATAAAACACACTATAAATTACAGCTGCGCTACCTATGACAAAATATGGTGAAGCGTTTTATTATCCTATTACAAAAACCATTTTTCAATAACAGGTATTTAAGACAGAGGTAGTTGGATTCACACTTGAGCCAACATTCTGAACAAGAGAAGATAAGGGATTCAGAAACAGAGTAGGAAATAGTAGCAAAGATAAGAGGAATTGTTCAGCTGTTTTTGAATTCCAGAAAGAAAGTAGTTCTGTTGGCAGTAAGGAAGAAGAGACAACTGGCAAGTTCCCATATTCTGGTGCAGGAGTTTTAAAAGTCTTTACAATGAAGTGCTCAAGCTCCTTCCCTAACCTTGGGCATTGTTATAAATGCATATTATAAAGTTGGCTTTTCGCAGATATTAAAATGAACACTGTTATAAATGATCAGAGGCCAATTCCAAATAAAACAACAAAATTTATTCTACACAATTTCAACACCGAAATAAAGCCACAATAAAAAGAAACAACATCGATCGAATGCCGGGTGGACAGAGAGGCGGTACAAAGGTACCCTCCGAACTCTGCCACACTGCTATGTTTCAGCCCGTGGGTTTTATACAGTTTTTTTACCCTAAGGCTAAGTTTATTGAAAGTCCAGGTATGCTGTGTTTCCAAAAGAGTCCTGTCTGCATGAAAAAGGTTGCTTGATAATTTTTCCGGAATTCATCTTGGGAGGGGTGATCTTGATTGTCCAGGATCTCCACCAAGATTGGTATCTAGTGTTTGAGGAGCTGTGAAGCGAGGGTCCACCCTTAATGGCCGGGCCATCTTCTGGCTTTGTCTTGTTGTTACAGTAGTAGGTGTGTTTGGGAACTTCGGAATCCTGGAGGCATTCTCGGGTATCTTTTTATTAATAGCTTAATCCCACACGAATTTATTTATTTTACTTATTACAAACACTATATGTATGATGTGGGAAGATTTTACTCTATTTTCTTTTATTATTAACAGTGTTTAAAAATGTGATGAATGTATATTTTCTTTTTGAGTTGTAAAGATTTTTTTTAACATTTAAAAGCAGTCAAACCAGTTGACCAAACTGAATCAAACCCCTAGCAGAAGGTAAGAGGGGGAGATCCTCCTGCATTTCTGAATTAACCAAATGAAGATTGCTAACCAAAAGCTACAAGAAAGAATTTATTGAACCTCTGTTATCAGTATCTTATCCAAATGAAGATGACCAAAGCCCCAGGAGAAGAATTTATGGAACCTATGCTATCAGATGGAATGGAGCCACTTGCAGATGGATCTCCCAGATAAAATGACCGGGGGAATTGAAACTGAAAAAAGAAATTCAGACTCAAGAGGAATATTTGAATCATGCATGTGAATTTATAAATATGCAACAGGTTGATACTTTTAAGGAGCAAGCCTTTTCACTAGCAGGTGTGCTCTTGGCTGAATGTCAAGTCACCTGACCATATGATATTTGCTTTTTTCTGTCTAATTGTCTATTTTTTATTTTTTGTTAAACTTATAAATTTTTCTAAGAAAGTGAACCTCATTTTTTACAGTCATGCTATGAATTTTTCAGAAATCACATTGGTGGCTTATGTCCCCAGAGAGTCTGCCCTTTGCAGGGAGATAGATCAAAAATGGTGTAGGAGATACAAGGCTAGGTGGCTGACAAAGTGCGAAAGAGAAGGAATGAGTGGGGTGGGTCAGAAGTCATGTCTTGGGTACCAGTGTTAGCAAATGCTGCTCCTGCTGCTGATTGTTCAACCTGGTGCTCACAAGATCAGTACTCTTGGACAGGTGCTGCTTTAAAGGCCAATAATTTACGTATGTTTCTTCACAGAGCTGTAGTAATACAGGGAATCTTCCTTCAGTCAGGGGGTGAGAGACAGGCTTCAGCCACATGCTTTCCACCAGCCCCTCCATGGCTCAGGTAGCAGCAGGCTGAGGGTCCTCCAGTAAAATACCTGCTCTCCACAAGTCTGTAGCCCTGCATTCTAGGTGACACTTTTGGCAAGAGTTGTGGAGCAAATGACCTGATAATTCTTTTGCTGATACATGCATTTTTTCTTTTGTTTTCTTAATTCTTTCCTAATCTGTGACAACTGAGGATAAACTAACCAAGGGGCAGATAGCTCAGCTTGGCATCTGAGGGCCTTTCATGGCTGTGGCTGCTGTTGTTTTGTGAAGAGGTGGATAAACCTTTGTGTCCTGTGATGCCCATCTTGTGCTTTTTTCCCTTGGACAATAATTGAAAATATGCCATGAAATCACCCAAAGTCTTGAGACTAAGCATATGGGCATTGGTGTAAGAGATTTGCAAATATTGCAATGAAGCAAGGCTCTACACAAGGCAATGTATTTTACTGGAGTCACTGGAAGTTATTTCAGTTCCTTCTTTATAACAGATAGCAACAGCCTGTACTGTGGTGTCTCTGTTACCTGCAGCTGCACCACTCCTGTCACTTACTCTGCGGGGAGTGTTTATTATGCTCCAGATTTGATTTTCTTGAGGTAATGTTGAATACTGCTGGAAGTGTAACTGAATGATAATGGACTTTATTGGCATGTTATTAATAGTGGTGTGTGGGGACTGACAGTGGTCAAAAAGTAGTTTTCTAGGCTTCAGGCACTAGCTTGATGCCTGTAGGAAAGCTAAGTACATAACTCACTCAACTCTGGCCTGGGAAATCAGATGGAGGAACCCAAACAATCCTTGTAGATATTTTTTCCCTGACACCTGACGTTTTCGAACTTGTTTACTGGCAAAGATGTTTAGAAAGAGGTGTCAGCTCTAACAACCAATCATATCGCTTGTATCGAAACACTGTATAAAAGAATCTGTCTTTCAATAAACTTCTGCTATACGCCCTCCGATCAGAAGACTCAGAGTCTTGTATTGTTACTCCTGCCGTCCCGAATCGTAACAATAGTGGTGTAGATCTTTCTGATGCACCATGCTTTCCAATATGCTGCATGATAACAACTTAGTTTTCTAAAATATTGTTTAAAACCTTATCTCTAGTGTTACCAATATAGTGAAATAGTGTGAATCTACAATGAATATGTAGAAAACTTATACAGTAGCAGTAGTTATGCTAAGGCTTGAGAACCTTAGTAGGCCCATGGAAAACAAGTTGAGACATGTCTGGTGTTAATGTTTAAAGGGGTTAGTCAAGCTTGTAGAGCATGTAGAGCTTGTAGATTGTTGCTTAGATGTAAAAGCTGTTTGGTGGTGGGGGATTGGGTGAGAAAGTTGATCTATAGTTCGGGGTTAGACAACCTCATAAGATTTATAGGGTAGGGGGATTGTTTTCTGAACAACGAATGTAACAGTTTATGATTCCTTGGAAATAACATACGATACGGTTGGCATGTAGCTGTATGAGGTAATCTTTGTAAAAGGTATAAAAACTGGGAGACTGATGGAGATTCTCAGGATTCTGATTTGGGACATTAGTCCCCAGGTCCCCGGGGCCTCCGAATAAAGCACCGCATAAACTGACTTTGTTGGTTTGTGTTTACTCTTCTATCGGGCAACACTAGCACCAAATGAGCTAGTTCAGGGGGATTCTTTTATTGGTCATTAATGAAGTATTAAGTGATAGAAAGTAAAGGCTGTCTGTCACACAGTTATACCATGCTTCTGTTAATAGTCCATTAGACCATACTTTGTAATATCTTACCGCACATACCCTTTTAGTTCAGAAATAAGTGGACATAAATTGAATTTTTATGACTCTTGGAACTCCAAACCAGTTATCTTCTCATCCAACATAAGGCAGCTGTACAGCAGCTGAGAGATCAGATTAATCTGTTTCGATTTTGTTTCACTTAAAAAATAAAGGTCTTGTTAACAGGTATGTGTAAAGTAATTGTACAGGTGTAGGACTTGTGACACAGGTTTTGCCTTTCTAAAACTTACCAATAGAGCTACAGGCTACTGAGTTTACTATAATGCCAGTCTGTTGTGTCCCAGATCAGAGGAAGGAGCTCAAGTGCCAGAGCAAGTAGAACTGATCTGTTCTAGGGGCTATCGTCTCTTAAAGAGACCGACCTCAGGTTGTCCTTTGTTTTTCCACAACCTCAGGTTACCCATCTCCTATTTTGCAGGTTTGTGCTGTGAGACAATCATCAGATTGCCTGCATTGCAGGTGCGTGGAACGCTGGGACATTTTTTTGTGAGTAGGGCAGATGTAGGATGGGGCTGAACAAATGTTATGCTCAGACTGTGGGATCTGAAAAAATCAGGGTGCAGTTTTGTCCTAAGAGGTGCTCTGCACAGTGCTATCTTTGTACCATGATTCTTCCTATGTTAGGGTCTGATTTCCAAGTCCTCTGATTGTGTGGTTGTCACTTGGAAAAGACATTCAGGATTTAGTCAAGTTGAAATACAGATTGAGAATCTTAAGATGGACATGCTGGAGTAGAAATTCTGAAGTGGCCATTCCATCACCATTAAAAGGCTGTGGTTTGGTTTCAGGTATCCTTTTTCTCTCCCGTTGCATGAATTGTTGAAATAAGTACCTGCTGCAGACAACAACCTAGCCCTCAACTTCACCTTCATGTGCTACTCAAGGTATGTCTATTTGATATTTTTATAGAGACTAATTCCTTTCTCTGCTGTCAAAGTGAAATGATGGTGCTTGATTGCTGAAAGACAGGGAGTGACAAATTTCATGTCTGATGGCTTTTATTAGAAGAAGAGCTCTCTGGAAAGTGGTGCTGCTCAGCAGGGCTAATTTGGGGTGGCTTTTTCTCAAAGATTCATGTAAGCCTTGTAGTATGTTTGTGATGCAGCTGTTGCTGATGTGGAAGAGTTTCCAATTCCCAGGCAGAAACTGGGGAGACGGGCAGCTCTTTTGGAGAATCTCTATGTGTACTATGGTCCCTGACTCCCTGGTGTGGTACCAGACTCAGGAAATCACCTATTTTTTTGTACATCAGAACAATAACATGAAATAAAAATATTAAGGGATTTTTCATCAGCTGCACTCTTTTGCAGTATTATTCTGTATCTTGCCCTGCACAAAATGAGCTTCTGAGTCAAAGAGAACATTGATGCAGAAAAGAAAGTGAGGCTGAAACTGGACTTAAACAAAATTCTCTGTTTCACTCTTTGCTCTCTAGAAATAGTAAATACATTTTTACCGTCTTTGCTTTAGCTAAAAATAAGCAATATTTGGAAGACCCACCATTTATGCCCTGGGTAGACAGTCTTCTGTCAGTTGCTACTGTTGATTTCTAATTCAATCCTATGCCATAGACAGTGATTTTGAAATGTTCTATAAGTATATATAACTATATTTTATATATATATATATATGTAAATAAAGATTATCTATTCCAACTCCTCTGCTGTGGGTAGGGACTATGCCATAGTCAGTGATTTTGAAATGCTCTATATGTCTTAATTAGACATTCTAATAAATTTGCCTCAGTTAAAATGTTTACTATCTTTATTGTGCCTGTTACAATGCCTCTTACAGAGACATAGATATACCCTTGAATAAATCCTTAGCCATAAGCAAACTAGATGTTATCTCTACACTACATAGATTTTTTTGTCAGTCTTGAAATCCTTTTTAGAAGCCTCATTTTGTTCAATGAAAAATTAAAAGACATAATATATATAATTTCTATTTAGAGTATAAAAATGCCAATATGAGATGTAAAAATCCTGATGCAGTGATAGTAAATATTTCCAGGATTCCAATACTGATAGTTATATTACTGATGATTATATAACACTTAAATTTAAAAGATCATCAGTCTGAATTACAGAAAACAGCATCATTGAAGTGCCCTCATAGAGCTGGAAGTCTTCAGAGGCTTCAGAGGTTCAGGGAGTAGATTGTATAATTAAAAATAATCACTGTTTTCACCCACTTCTGTTGCGGCACGTTTTCTGTTTTTTATTTATTGTTAATATTGGCTGAGGTAATTGTTTATGTAATGGTTTACATAAACAAAAATGTTTATGTAATGGTTAGTCCATGTTCCCCTTATCCCTTTCCCCTAATGGTTTTCCCCCTGCACTTGTTTTTGCAGCCCCAGTGCCTGTCAATCTCTTGGAAGATTTCTTGTCAATCTCTCCTCTTTCTGGAAAGATCGGGAGAAGTCAGTCCCTGATTGGAACAGGCTGGGAAATCCCCCACCCCTCATTTTCGATTTGTTGTCTGTGTGCCATCCCCACTCTCCCGATTGGTTACCCATCTTGTGTACGCCTCTTTTTCTGGTCCCTTATAATCACTTATCCCACCCCCATTCCTCACTTTGTGGCTTGTCTGCATGCTGAGCAGGTGCAGAGGGACAATAAAAGCCAACCTGTAGCACTGCCACGAGGTCTCCTTTTCCTGCCTTTGTCGCAGCCTCAGCAACAGCTCTTGTGTAGCTAAAAGCCTTACCCACCGGGGGGTGGTGGCCGGTCCGTCCTGCGACTGCCTAACTGGAGCTGAAACGATTCCCTGCCAGGGCAGCCGGGACTAGCTGGGAAGCTGCTTTCCAGCAGGCAGAGGGAATCACTTCACACTACCAATGAATTTAAGATTTTTTTCCCCCCTATCCTGTTTGTTTAGTTTTTTAGATTTTTTAATTATGTAAAATTCTGGAGATTTGTTTAATATAAATGCAGTAACGGCTTTTGGAGTTCATGGTGAGACTTGATTACATTTCAAACCTATGTTCTTTGTAGACTTTCGTTACCTCTGAAAATCTGTGATAATACAACTTACTGATTAGGTTTATGCAGTGTTTGTAATTATGCCCCTGACCTGTCAGGAATGTGGCTTTTACACTTCTTGCTACTATATTTCACTCTGAGTTAGTGTCTGTCTTAGCTGTATTTATTTAGAAAATCTGACACCTAGTTATCAAGTATAATAGCAAAGAAATACTCTAGTATGCAATCCCAAAATCTTCTTTTCTGAAATCCCCCTTCAAAGAAACACAATTTTTAGTTTTTGCTTTGTTTAACACGTCTCATTGCTAAATTGCTAAATAATTAGAGAAAATATGCCTTAATTTTTTTTAAGTTTCCTCATTTCATGATGTGTTCTGATACATAGATGTGAGAATTTTAGATAATCCTTTAGGTATTAGGATATATTTCAAATATTGCTTGGAATATACTAAATCCATTTTAGAAACATTTGGTGGGTACTGAACGCTGTGTCTGTTAACCTTTTGCATGATTACAAGCATCTTGGACTTCTTGGTGATAGCAAAGGGAAATTGCAAGCATCCCGAGACAACAAGGCCGAGAATGCAGATAAAGATGGAGGACACAGACCCTTAGCTAGCATAAACTGAATATTTCCTTGAAACTATGCCAAAGAGAGCCAGAAGCCGCGCAAGAGAGATAAAGGTGAAGAGTTCACTGAGGATGACTCCGTTTCTTCATCCCCCAAAGACCCCAGAAGACCACCACAACAAACTGAGCATGCCCAGATGGGCGTGGAGTTAATTACCATACGAGGCGAGGACAGGCGGGGCCAGGGAATGAATATGTATGAGGCAGATTATGCAAATGTAAAACCCTGGGGAATAATAGAGGGAAACACCGTCGGGTGGGTACGCGTGTCTTTGGTGAATGATTCCCCACGCATCTCGGTACCAATTAAATACATACCGCTCTAACAACTATCACTAGTTGTGGAGTTTTACTTTGCCACCACGTTTCATGTTCCAGCCATAATACCAGCTACAACTTGTCAAGATGTTTGATTTCTTTGATAGCACTATAAAGCAGCAATCTTAGTTTAACTGCAAATCTCTCTATGCATTTATGATGTCATAGTAAGAATAATTATCACATATGTAGTATTCTAGTTTTTTTTTACCTTAAGGGTTTCACAAGTTTTCCTATACAATTATATTTTTTATACAAATGCCTTAATAATAGTACTTAGATATTACACCAAAAGGAACAGCTTCAGGGCAGAGAAGGAATTATTTATTTTTTGAAATTGAACACAGGTTTTGCTGCACACTGAAGAATCACTTCTGTTGAGAAGCACTTTGGTGTCATGAAGTCAATAAATATACCTTTCACACTGAACTTAACAATTTCCAGCAATGTGAATATTGTTAAAAAAAAAAAAAAAAAAGAAGCACGTAAAGTTTTTAAATATCAGAGAACTGTCTTTGTGAACCAGATAATAAGACAGAGAATCACCAAAATGCCAGGAGGACAATTTGAAATGAGAAGGCTGGTTAGGAACTGGATTGTAATTTGGACAATAAACCCTGTTTATGATAGTCTTCCAGTCATTAACTGTGTCTGTTGCCAGAGGAAACTGGGACTATTAACTTCCTCTGACTGAACCAGAGGGAGAAAGCAATAATTTCTTTTACAAGCAGAAGGGAAGGTTCTGCTCAATAAAAAGCAATTAAACATTTCCTATAAAAAAGAAAGCTCAGGAGACCTCATGCCACTGTCAATGTGGCTATCAAAAGCTTTCCTTTGGCTCTTTGAAAGATATTCCATGCTATTTGTGTGTTTATTACATCTCTGCAATTACAAACTTGACTGAAGAAAAAATTTGTTGAGGTGAATAATTCCACTGAATGACTAAGGATCTAATGAATTTCTCTCATCTCAAGGAGATAATCTTTGATATATTTTCAGAGATGAGAACTAAAGAGATATTCCTGTACGTTTATCTTGCTTTGAACAAATAGGGATGACTTTTTAATTATTCAGACAACTTCTTTCTACCTCTAATCAATTCTGAACTTTTTTTTCTCAGTAGGATATTTGTTACTTCACTATCTTGAATCAGTTACTTGTTCAGGAAATTAGACTGTATCATTATATGCTGTATAAAGAAATGTTTCCTTTCAATCTCCTTAGGCTACAAAAATATTTTAGTGCTATTATTTCTGTTAAAAGATTTTAATCTTGTGATTCATGTCAGGATCATAGTATTCTGTGTACCACATAAAGAAGAGAAAGAGCAGTTCTTTTTGAATGGAGTTCAGAATCGAACTGTAGTGAAAGGTGCAAAAACAGCGTACATGGCTTCTGGCTGTAAGAGGAGTAGCCTGGGAAGAGAACAACTCCATTTTCATAATATACTGGTATCATTTAGCTGTATGAGTAATTTTCTCTCAAGGAAAAGGGTAATAAATTATTGCCAATTACTCCTTCAATTTATCATTATCAACATATAACAGTCATATCACTTTAGCAGTTAGTAAAAATGTGGTATTTCATGGGGTTTTATTAGTATCTGGATTGCTGTACAAAACGGCTTTCAGAAGAGAGAGTCTGCATCATTACACTGCTTCCCATCCATCACCAGCTGGCTATCAAAGGATACAGGAGTAAAGCAAACAATGAAAATTACTGCCCACATGCTGGTCCTCTTTCCACCATGGTGTCTGCAGTAATTGAAAGCTCGGCTTGTCTAACTGCAGCTGAATTCATGCAACATCTATTGCCAAACAAAGCATTCATATTACTGCTTATTTCAAAGGTAATGTTACTACTCAAGACTGTTATTGAGTGGTGTGTTAAGTACTTCAACACTTAAGCTAAATCATCTCTGAAGGCCAAAGAAAAACCTACTTGACTCTACATTTTGTCTAAGATAGTTCTATCATGTTGCATTAGAAAAGGTGTGTGACAGAAGTGTTGGAGCTCTTCCTCACCCCACAGGTGAATCACCCCATCAGTATCTGTGTTCTTGTGAGCTACATAGCATTCACCCCCTCAGGATGGGTTACAAATCCAACTTGCACATTATTGTGGTTCCATTTGCCTTCTGAATAGTAGAAAATGGAAAAGGAGGTAAGCAAAGATTCAGGGAGACAAAATATATTCAAATACAGGTATGCTATAGAAGATAAGTGCAGAAAAATCTCTGTGAACGGGCTTTACTCTAATTCTACTACCCTGCCTTTCTCTTTAGCTAAGTAATACTTCAATGTACTCTCTATTCCTCTATTGGAGGGATTTTCAAAGCCATAAAACTAACAATACTATTTTATTTATCCTTGAAAAAGGAATGGTGATAACATACCAGGGTGATGGGTTACAACTTCAGAGAGATATGTGCCATTCTGCAGAAGTCAATGAAGGTACAGGTTTATAGAAAAACAGATCACAGACTGTTGAATAAGAGAGAATTCCAGTGACTGAAAGAATAGAAGGATTTGGAAACTGCTAAAATTTTCTATTAGAGCAACTGAGAGTTGGACACTGGAGAAAAATTTTGACTCCTCCTTTGGGTTAAAAATGTCAGCATCAGGTAGCATTTTAGAGTAAAATCCCCAAAAGGTTGGTAATGATTTAATGTATGCTAAGTAATTCACAATAATAATAAGAGTGTGCAAATTTTAGATAACTATTGGCTATGTTATGCCAAATGGTTTGCTATGTTATACCTAATTATTATTAGTCTGGTGGTTAAAATAAATATAAAAGATATAAATACAAAATAAACACAAAAGATTCTTTGCCTAAAGATCTTTGTTCAATTCCTTCCTATTTTACCAAACTAAAGCAAGGATTATCTGGAAGATTTTTGTGATCTCTTGAGCTGGCAGAAGTGGGAACAGAAATGATAGCAAATATATCCAAGCTCCACAAAAGGGCTACAAATGTAGTTTTCATTTAAAAGGGCATATTTTAATGCTTTAAATACTTTTCAAATTGGATCGTCTGCCTAAGCCTATTGGAAAGGAATCTGCCAGGCTTGATTTTGAGGTGTGTGTGGGGCTAAAGTACATATGAGTAAAGGGTTTGGCCTAAGGTCTTACTTTCTGTGCTGGTTTGAAAGCAAAACCAGTGAAAGACTCCAAGTCAGAAACACAATTTAGTAAGAGGAAAAGAAAAGAAATAAGAGGAAGTAAAATAATAGTAATAGTACAAAAAACTACTGACAGAGTCAGAATACCTGACACCCTGTTAGGGTGGTAGTGGCAGTCCAGATGAGATGGTCTTGTCAAAGCAGTGATTCCTGTACAAACGTCTGGCAGCTCTTGTCTCCTCTGGGAGTCCAGTGGATAAAAGCTGCCTGTGCTGTCCCAAACCCTGGATTTATCCAGGTGGGAATGCTTGGCTCCTCCCCCTGGGTGGAGCATCTCACAATGGGGATGATCTCATTCTATGAGTCATGCAGTGGGTCCTTGATGGCCCATTAAACAGAGATAACTCCCAGAGGAAGTTATCTATGAGTCATGTGGCAAGGCATTGTTAGGCTCGTTAACAAAAGATAAGGGAAACACTGCCCCACCTTGGCTTCAACGGCTCATGGGGATAGAATACATACTTTGGGCACAATTTTACATTGTAACCTAGGATACTCTCCTTTTGGAAAAGGATAAACACATAACAGCAAGGAGAAATGGAAGACTACAAGCCATTGCTGATGGAATAGGCTTATAGCAAGTAAGAGATATGTCACTTGAGAGGTGTCATATTGTTCTTTATCCCAGACTTCCATTAAACTGAAATGATGGCTTTTCTTAAAAATCTTTCAATGCCAAATACATGGGCAGTAGCTCTCCATGTGTATTATCTTTTGTTGTTGTTGTTGCTGTTGTTGGAAATATTTGGAATACTCTTCTACTAATTTCTAACCATCCATAGAAAAAGGTGTCTATTATTTGGAAACACTTTTTCTACTGTCCTGGAGTTTCAAATATTCAAATATCAGATGCAGTGCTTCCCAAATAATGTGACTTGACTTTGAAATTTATTCCCTTACATCAAAAGAGAAAGACTCTGCTCTACAGATTCTCTTAAAAAGGGGAATGCATTCAGCACTAGAAAATGTAAAAATACAGCAACAAACCACTTACTAGTAATTTCACAAAGACAGCTGTCTTGGTAGTTGCAAACATGAGGAAAAGGAAAATAAAAGGGAAATGAAAGAAAAATAAATGGGTAGATTTTATACGATGTGTTTGAGGGTCTTTCCCTCAAACCAGTGTATTTCTTTAAAGCAGTCTCACACTAGTTAATGAGTGAAGCATAGATGTGTGTGTGCATCAAAAATGCATGATATATCCACCTTAGCTCCATATAATCCCTTTGGAAATAAAACCAGGCAACTTTACAAAGATATTGCAGAATTTAATAATTGATTAGTTTAAGATTTAATGATATGTTTCATCTACACATTAATCATTTCTCCCCATTCCGATGTTAATGCTTTTGAAATATATTGCTTGATGACATAATGTAAATTCAGCAGTCTGACATTTAAAAGAAAGGTTTAGGGGTCTTGGATAAATTTTTGAAAATTACTATATTGCAAGTACCACAAAATTTTAGATGCAGTATCTTAGCAGGGGAAAAAAAAATCAATCATAAGTCTCAAAGGGACCACATTGACTTCGTTGTTTGCAACTTTTTCTGACCTGCTTTTTGTTAGATATGAATTAGCCTTTCTCTGGGAAGTATTTACGTTCTCTGAGAAACATTAATGTTGCTTTACATATGACTTGCGATTTTAAAGCAGTGACTGAAAATATTTGAAAGAGATCTAAGTTTCTGTCAAATTCAGGTTAATAACAGTCTGAACACAGGAGGGAGACAAAGACTTGGTTAAGATAGATGCAGTGATGTGTTTAAAAGCTAAGCTTTGGGAAAGAAGTGGGTAGAGTGAATACGGCTGGTGATTTACAAGTATTATGTTTGATTTAAAACAATATTTTTATCGTATGCCATATTGCTTTCTAAATTTCCCCCTAATACTCTTTGGTGAGAAACAGTTTACCCTATTTCTTTTTCCTTTATTAATTGCTTCAAATGTGATAATTTCTGGAACTGATATAATGGATAGACTTCCCTTCTCTGTGCCTATAGCTGATATTGTGGTATTTGTGTCAACAGAAAAATTACACTGAATCACATAAAACTTATATTGTGTCTACAGATTGTACCACTAATATTTGAAGTAAGATGTATTTATTCTTCTCCTTTTTTTTTAATTGAGCACCATTTGCCAGGTGCATGTAGTGTTTTGCAGTGCTTTCTTTTGTTTGAGAACTCTTAGAAAAGAGTTGATATGATAAAGATTTTTGAAATTGTTTTGTTCCAAAATATCACAGCATAAAAAAATTAGCAAACTGTGACTGCACAACTTTTATGGTCTGCTGTAGTTTGCAGTGAGAGCAGAGCTGAGAAAACTTACTGGATGTTTGATAGCTGGGAAACCTAAGCCCTCGTTCCCTACAGCAGAAGTACAACAATATGCCTGGCTTTGCCACTGTGAGCTAGCCATATCTCTGAAGAAGCCTATCCAGAATTAATTTTCCTTGTACACACGAGGCCTGTCTGCTGAGATTGAAGGTCAGCTCATTTTTCTGATTGCTGATATGGTTTCCTACTTGCTGAGAGGTGAACTGAGATTGCTTACACTGGCCAGCAAAGAGTCAGAGGATGGACTTTTTCATTGCAGTCATATAGCAAAGAAAGTAAAACTGTCTGGAAGTGAATCCTATCAATTGACTTAGAGATAGCGGAAAGGAGTGGATAAGGCAATCAAGGGATAATGTGGGCAAACTTCTAAATGGTAAGAGTAGTTTTCTATGTGAGCTTTACCAAGCTGGTTACTCTGTCCTTGTAATACTGCTTTTGTGCTTTATATCTTCTTACAATATTTTTAAATGAAAGCACCAATTAATCCTTACATTTTGGTATACCAAAAATGTGCAAAAATAGTTCCAAGAACTTTAGGTACAATTAAATTCAGGGGACAATGATTTGGGTAAATTGGTCAGTACTACTCTGTACTCTAGATATCAATTCAATTCTTGATGATTTTTTTATCCTTCTCTCAGATCCGTAATCACCCAGCCTTCTTTGTGTTGTTATGAATTGTAACTAGGAAATCAACATTTCCAAACTGTATCAAGGAGCTGTCTTACTTCCACATGTCAAAGTAATTCATAGTGACAAGAAATATACAGAAATTAAAGGACTACTCTACTGGACAATTAAAACCTCTTGGAACATGGTTAACATCCATGCTATTAAAAAGAAAATGCAACCCAGATGTTTAGTGTAAGTATGTGTTTGCACCACACAGATGCAGCATCTCTGTGACTTTTATATTAACAAAACAAACTAAAAGTAACGTTTTTTAGTGTAGAGAAATTCACTGTACTTTAGCAGAATCATAGCATTATAAAATCATAGAATCATTGAATGGTTTGACCTGGAAGACATATAAAGATGATTAAGTTTCAACCCTCCTGCCATTAGCAAGGCTGCTCAGAGCCCCATCCAAGACCCTGAACACTTCCAGTGATGGGGGATCCACAGCTACTCTGGGTAAGAGAAGTAGCATTGGGAATTGTTCCTTAAGTAAGAATAATATTGATTGTAAATTGGTGGTAGATCTGTTGAGGTATTTAATAACTATTGTTGCTGAAATACTGCATAATCATAGCCCATACCATAACCTTTAATGTATATAGCAAAATGAGCTCTCAGGCAGTCTGGGAATAGCTAGTTGGGCTATGTGGCAGAGGCAGTACCATCCTCTCTACAGTCCATTTTTAAAATGAAGCAACAGCTATGTCAGATCTGCATTAGATCTTTGCTGGCAATGGTGATGAGCATAGCACAATCTGCTGGAGTTCTAGACAGCTGGGTTCTCAGCAGCTAAAAATCTTAGCTTTAAACAAGCAGGCAGAACAATGAGAAAACCATTGCACCAGTGGGAAATTTTAAGAAAAGGTAACTGTAGATACTTCATGCCTGCCTGTCTGCCTAGATGAAATAGTGATTCTGAGCTCTAGCTGAGCTCTAGCTGAGACAACATTTGAGAAAGGTTAAAACCTCTCCTTTTCATGGCACTTCAGTTTCTCCCTTTACTGATGCTTAGGTCTGTTATAAATGATTAGAAGCCAATTCAAAAATAACAGGGTTTATTAGCAAAATTTCTAACACCGAACTAAAAGCCACAATAAAAACAGGACAACAATCGATCGAAAGTTGGGTGGACAGAGTGGCGGTACAAGGGTACCCTCCGAATTCTGCCACACTGCTATGTTTCAGCCTGTGGGTTTTATACAGTTTTTTTACCCTAAGGCTAAGTCTATTGAAAGTCCAGATATGCTGTGTTTCCAAAAGAGTCCTGTCTGCATGAAGAGGTTGCTTGATAGTTTTTTCCGAAATTCATCTTGGGAGGGGTGATCTGATCGTCCAGGATCTCTACCAAGATCGGTATCGAATGTTGAAGAGCTGTGAAGTGAGGGTCTACCCTTGATGGATGGGCCATCTTCTTGCTCTGCCTTGTCGTTACAGTTGTAAATGTGTTTAGGAACTTTGGAATCTTGGAGACATTCTCGGGTAGCTTCTTATTAGTAGCTTAAATCCACACGAATTTATCTATTATACTTATTACAGGTCTCCTTTTCTCATCTGTAAAGAGTATTTTTGGTGCCATGTGGAGGCATGTTCACTCCACTGCTGGGGTATCCTGCCTGCCTGCGGTTCATGAGGGTGACTGATGATTCAAATGAGTAATGGAGGTATCTGCCTAGACTGGGTTTTGCCTCACAGAAAGGGGAATGAAAGGAAGAGTTGGTGAATGGATATCACACTGAGGATGAATGTTACTGATTGTCAAGATCACTGTCAGTATTGTAATAGGTATAATAGATAAATTCGTGTATGTAATATTGTATTATGGATTTGATCTACTAATAAGAAGCTACCCAAGGTTGTCTCCAAGATTCCAGAGTTCCAAAACATATTTGCAACTGAAACGATGAGGCAGAGCAAGAAGATGGCCCATCTATCCAGGGTGGACCCTCACTTCACAGCTCTTCAACATCCGATATCGATCTTGGTGGAGATCCTGGATGATCAGATCACCCCTCCCAAGACGAATTCCGGAAAAACTATCAAGTAATCTTTTCATGCAGATGGGACTCCTTTGGAAAATTGAGAAACACAGCATACCTGGACTTTCAATGGACTTGGCCTTAGGGTAAAAAAAACTGTATAAAACCCACAGGCTGAAGCCTAGCAGTGTGGCAGAATTCGGAGGGTACCCTTGTACTGCCACTCTGTCCACCCAACTTTCGATCGAGTGCTGTCCTGTTTTTATTGTGGCTTTTAGTTCGGTGTTAGAAATTTTGCTAATAAACCCTGTTATTTTTGAATTGGCTTCTAATCATTTATAACAACTATTCAGAATGAATTAAGATTTTGTTTTAGGGCAGCACAACTAATCATATAGAGTGAAGAGGGGATCAAAAATGCTACTTTCTGCATCATAGCAAAGATACTTCACAGTAATAAGCAGAGAGGCATTAAGGTTGTAACATCAATATGAATGACTCCATCACATAAACCCTGACAGAAGTATTGCATTATTTAGCAATATATAATACTCCACACAGAGACGGCACACTAAATATGCTAGAGAAAATAAATAAAACCAATACACAGAGAGATAAACAAGACGAGCAGATCATGTGTTAGCATTGATTCAGTAGTTTTTAGGTTTCTGCTCCTTGGGTAATAAACAAAAATTTACTGGTGATAAACATCAGACATATAGATACTTGAAGAGGAAAGACTTGTGAGGACCATATCTTTCAAGAAGGAATGAAAATGGGGACTGTTCTATGAAAAGGACAAAAAAAGGATAAGGCTCATTTATGGTCTCCAGCTGGCAAAACTATGTGACTACACATCTACTTGTTTATTTGAGCTTGATCACGCTCACAGTTATGACAAAGGTTGAAGTTCTGTGTTATTAAGTGAGCTGCTCACAGATCTTGTTTCTAGAATATTTGGTGGGCAAAATAACACAAATGATGACACAAAGGTCATGTCTCCCTGAAGGCCAGAAATATCCACGTCAAGTGGTTCCTGTGGTTCAAGTACTGTTGCAGTTAATGTCATTAATTTATCTTAATTTATTGATGTTTTGCTCATGTTTTCTTTGTATTTTCATATGTTTCCTGTTCAGTGTCAATAGAAGAGGGAAGGCAAAAATTAAATGAAGACAAGAAAGCTATGCACCTAATTTTTAAAAGTAACTTTGTGCACTTGTGCGCAGAGAAAGAAGCAAATTTGCAAGTACTCAATGTTACCTGATATTCCTTTGAAGTACTTGTTTTCCTGTACAAGTGGCAGAGTTGCACTGTGAGCCTATTTTAACAGATTGATATGTCTAACACATCAGAGTGGAAACTTACTAAAAACTTGAAGTTATTGACTACTGATATATTAGAATAATCTGTACAAGTTTTATTACGTTTCTGTACAGATACAGCTGTATAATTAAAATATTTTGAAATATTAATTAAGTTTATGTATGGATTACAAGTATTATTTCATAAACTTGCTGGCCATGTATTTTATACCTTGTATTTCTTTTTTTATATCATGTATTTCCTTTAGACTAAAAATGACTGAACTAAAGCAATATCATGCAAGAAAACATAGAGTCAGTAGGACTGGCTTGAATGAGATAAAAAAGGAAAAAGGAGCTCTGCAATTACAATTGACAAGTTGGTTTAATATCCAGTGAAAGAGGAATGCAATTCAAGAGCAGCTGAATTAATTAAGTAATATGGCAAACCAAACCATGGGTTATTATCATTTTTAGTATGCCCCAGGACTTAGGCAGGCCTGAGGGCTCAGAGTTCAACTTCTCTCTACATAAGAAGTGCTGATATCTCCAATGAATGTGGGTGTCAAGATATAAAAATGTATTATATATGAGATACATAATAGAAGTATATATCTGACAGATTTTATACAAAATACAAAGAAGGTATATTGTATCTCATAAATCTTATTATGTGAATATCTTATATATCCCTGTATATACAGACTATATAACTAATAGATTGCAGTGATTATGGAACACAGGCTAAAAAATTGGGGAAAAAAATCTCAGTGTCTAATATAATCAGAAATAAAACTATCTGAGGAAAGAAACCAGTAAGTGGTCTAGTGGAAGTGTGTGAAATAAATGATGTAACACAGTTTGCTTTTACTGGAAGTCTGCTGCTGCCTGGGGCTTTATAAAAATCAATCAGACAGGTGAAAGTAGAAAGTGACTGACCAATGGACGGTTTAACAAATTTTTAAAGTTTCACAGAAAACGTGGAAACCCTGAAAATGATTCTGTGTAAATTCACATGCCAACCACTAAAAGACACACAGATCACATCCTAGAAAATTACACTTCTAGTAGACTGACAGACTTTTGAAAATGCTCTGCAGCCCAGGATGTGCAGAGTAAGAGTTCTCAGTGTACTGCAGTGTGAGGAATGGTACAAAAGACACAGTACTGTGGTATTCTGCAGAAGATGGGAAAAACTCACTTGTCATGGTGAAATTAGGTGTGGCAAAGTTTTATTAATTACAGGGCCAAATTTCTTTCCCGATTAGAAGCTGGTCTTGCTTGATCTATTGGAGTGAATCTGAATGACTGATGAAGGATCATCAATTTGTGGAAGACCAGTGAATTTGCATTAATTTCTATTGACTAATAACAGTGAAAAGCAGCATGATCAGAAGCAGCCTGACACAGGTTTGAGAAGGATGCATCTGTTGATGTAAGGGGAATTCTGCTGGTGAGCGTCCAGGAAGCACTCATATGGAGGAAGTCTTGAGGCAAACTTGCCAGCAATGTTTGCATGTGTGTATAGACCCTGAGCACAAGTGATAATTTTGGTCTTCCTGTCCAGACTGGAAACCGCTCAATATTGTCTTTCGCTGAACAATAAACTGCAGATCTGCTTGATCTTTGGATACATTTGGAAGCAGGTGGTTCATGAGTACTCAGGTGGAGGCTGACTCCCAAAGGAAAGCAAATGGAGAAAGGTGGCCAGTCCCTATAGCTTTGGAAATACAATCCTTGACAGAATGTGTAAAGGTAAGGACAAAGGTGAGCTGTGGCAAGGGAAATTCAGGCAACTGGTAAGTGACAGTGAGAAATGTTTTATCAAAGTGTAGGCAAAAGTCACCAGAGACCAGAATCTCAACAACAGGCTTTTTGTAAAACCAAGCAAAAAGCAGACCTGAAAAGAAAATACAATATCTGAGCAACAGTAAGTAAGACCTAATGGTGTCCACAGACGGATGACATGAGCAGAAGTGCAAAACCATGTGTTTTCTTTCAGAAAAATAAACCCCAAACATATCAGAGATTACTAATAGAGATAGGAATCTGTATGAAAAGTTGACATATATAAAATATCCTTCAATAGAAAATGAGTGCAGCTTGAAAACGGTCATGTTCCAGACCTGAAAGCATATGAAATGAGTAAAGACATACAGACAGTTCTTACATTTTGAGGAGAAAAGTTGTACTGAATGGAGAAGAAGGTAATCAGTCAAAGCAATCAAGGAAAGCATCAGAGCAGGAAATTATCAGGTTATGCTTTGGAGCCAGTGAATAAAAACCAGCTAATATCAGAAATAAGCTTAGCATGAAAGACCAGTATAGTAATTCTGCTGATGTAGATGACTTAAATTAGAACATAAGCCTTAATTGCTAGATATTTGTCACTGTTTCTTACTCTATGGTAGTGAAAGTTGTTTACTGCCTTAATAGGCTAAACCAATGTAATTTTGTGTAAAATTACTGCACTAGGTACAGTCCTATTGTTGTGAAATTGGTGGCAAAGCTGTGAGTGAAGGTTTGAATTTCTGAAAGTAAGCACTAAATCTCAGAGAAACATCCTAGCCTGGGCTTTGTCCCATGTAATAAAGTTGCAAAAAATTGTGTCTGAAGGAGGGGAAAATATAAACAACAGTCCAATCACTGTAACAGGGAAACACAAAGAGCATATCTGTATGTATGTATGCATAATAGGAACTGTGTTCTTTATAGTCCAGTTACATTCAAAAAGTAATCCACATATTCAGTCCTAGCTTGATATACATTACTGCTCAACATATATGAAAAAGCACTTGCAGATTCAAGATGAAGAACATGTTACAAATTCTGTTTTCAAATTTAGAAATGCAGCATAGGACTCTCTGCTCTTGCACATTTTAAGAATTTAAAGCTTTCAGTTCATCTCAAAACAAATGTACCTACATATGCAGTATAAAACACATATGAAGATAACAGTACAGCTATTTTTGGATTCCAAATAGTAAAAACGCCAAATGTTTACGTACGTTGGCAGAATACCTTATTATAATGTTGCTTATCAACTATGATGCTTAGAAATAAATTTAAAATAATATTTGAAGGCAAATTTCTTGAACAAGAATGAGATATTTGTTCCACAAATCAATAATTTCATTGCTGCTCTCTTCACTGTCAAGTCTCACTTAAGGAAGTCTTGCTGAACACACACTTCCCCCTAAGAGGGACTGTGAAGATAGTGTTGCCACACTCCTTTCTAAAGCAGCCTGAGAGCACTGCATGGTTGCAACTCTGCCAGAGATAAATCACCAAGGTGATTACATGAATGTACATGAATGGCTACTGCAACCTATTTAATATTTTATATTAAATTGAGAACAACCAATAAAACCAGTAACAATAAGAATGTACATGCACTTTCTTATTTAAAATGCAGATGTATGCTGTGATCTGTTTCTGTATGATGCCATCATGCAAGAAAAATTATCTGCATCATGAAATACTTTATCTTTTGATAATCCCTGCTAATAGATTTATATCTATCTATATCTATATCTATCTATATCTATATCTATATCTATATATATCTTTATGCAGTTCATCTGCTACACAGGATCACCTAGGAAATTATTCCCACCTATGTTTGTCAAAATATAACCAGTGGCTAGAAAAGGAGAATATCTTATTATAAATTTGTAGTCAGAGTGTAAGTAGTACTTAGGCCAAGACTACCTTAGATAAATTTTGGAACAGTTGTAAATGCTCTATACATATGCATTATTCAGGCATTTTTACAGAGGTATTTAATCACAATGCCATGTCTATCTTGTCGTAATGCAGAACAAGCACTCAGATTGGTCAGATACCTCTATTTACTTCTTCTGAAAAATACAGCTGAAAACTGATGAAGAATTATAAAACTTAGTATACATAGGCATGGAGGAATTTCACAAATAACTGTATTTACTGCTAATGGATTGCTGCTTTACAGTCAGCTCAAGTTTGGAATCGGCACTAGAAAGTACTTAAATGTCACTAAGCATACAATATGGGATGAACAGTGGGTTTGATTATCTGCATCTGTCCCATCCTCTCCAGTGAAGGTTTCAGAAATTTGAAATATTTTCAAATACAATTTGTGTACAATAATTTATACTCATATTGTTGATTTGACACAATACTTCTAGACATACATAAAAGCTTTGATCTTAATTGTATATCACTTGATCTCAAAGTAAAATATCCCAATGAATATTTGTAAACCCAAATCAGAAGCCAGCCAACAGCTCAATAATAAGGAAACCAATATTTAGCTAGCATGACATTTTTAGTGCTGTGAATTTTATTAATAACTGCCTAATCCAAATCTCTGGAAGCACTTTGTAAACAAGAGAAACGATAGCTGTGTCTATATGATCACTGGGAGCAAACACATCAACCAATCTGTGCAACTGAAGTCATTGTTGAAATACCTTGATTGACAAAAATTAAAATGAATAAGATTTGGTGGTGTTATGTTCTGCCTGGCTTCTATTTTTCCTACCTTGAAGGTTGTTGGACCAGTAGGAAAAGTTGTCCTCTGCATAAAAAGTGGAGATAGAGATGAAATATATTGGCCCAAATTCCTGGTACTCCTGACATAAAAGAACATAGAAAAGCAAAATGAACGGAAGTAATTAGAAAACTACATCATTAATTTAGTACTGCTTCATGATCTACTGTTTTAAGGTCTTAGTTCTCCAGCTGCTTGTCAGAGACGCAGTCACAGAAATAAGAGAAGCAGCTTGCATTTTCTATCATTCTCTCTTCTTTTAAATGTGGAAATCTGGCAGCCTTGACCATCTAGAGTGTTTATCCTAGTGCTTCCTTTTTTTATTTCCTCAGTGGATTGCTAAGGAAGACTTGGTATTTTTGGATTCTGAGATTTGTTCTCCTCCTACTTAGAGATAGGGTTCTAGCTTTGCTCACCTGTAGGTGACCGTTGAGCTCTTAAGGTCTCAGGCTTTCAGTAGTGAAAGAGATGTTGGCTATTTTGTGTGTGAGGGTAGAGATCAATTTTAAATATTCAACCAATATGTTTAGATAGCAGTTTGGATTGTAAAACCTTTGGCAAAAGTACTGATCATGGCAGCTGGGCAGAAAAAGATCTGTATTACTGATTACATGCAGCACATATTGGACTTATTTGAGTAGCAGCATACAAACTGATGTATGCTCACTAGCCTGTTCCTCTACTTCAAGAACATTTTCATCTTAACATAAGTCCCAGAAAAAAAAGTCACTGCTTTCCCAAAATCAAAGTTGGTTGATATTCTTTGCTTTTATTAAACAAGTTAACCCATAATCTGAATTTAAAACCCAGCCTCTCCGTGGGAAAATATCTATATTAAAGATTTTGTCTAAAGGATTTCATGAAGCTGTTTTAGTAGGTATTCTTTCTGAGAGAAAGGTAGACCTTACCATGGGTAAAAGAAGATCTTTGTGGTAGAAAATTCCATCAGATACTTTATTAATAATGAGGACTTTCCGAAATTCCAGCAGACAACATAAGGTCATAAGTCTGTATAGGAAAAAGGTTCCTTTCTAAAATAGTGACTCATATGTACCCACTTACTTATTCAGTATTTTTTGACCCATGTTCCATCACAGCCCAAATTTTGAACAAGGATTTTTAAAGCCACTCTTAAAGCAAGCTGCATTAAATCATTTAGACTCTTTTCCAAACCCTTTTAAGAAATTTGTAGGACATCTCAAAATTTCTGGGCACCACCCCCACCCACCTCATTCGCTTGAAGAAAAAATTTTGTGGGGGAAAATGTGCTAAAAGTGCCAGAAAAATCTGCATGCAAAGACTGGTCTCCAATAATTAGCAAGTAATAAGAAAGAAATCATCACATATGCACAAATGGCAAACTGAGTCATGCCTCAGCAATATGCTTCTTCACTATGATTGAGCAGGCTACTTCATTTTCAAAGTAGTAATTCGAACGATGTAAAGGGAGACCCATTTATTTGCTGCCTTCCCCCCTTCACCTTGCTCCAGCAAAAGACAGAGCATTAGTTAAAAAAACAAATGAAGGTAAATTCCCCAAAGAACCTTAGCAAGGAACAAGAAAAACATCCATTGTAAACAGCGGGTGGGTCTTCTGACAGGCTTTGTTTGCAAATGATAACAATTACAGGTAATTTTTCATTTCAATTGGAAGAACAGATATTAAAAAAAAGGAGAGCAAGAGAAACAGAGCGAGGGAGATTTCCCAAGTGCCTTATTCCCTCCCAGGTCTACAACCTAACAGGAGTGTAGAGAGCTCGGTAGTTTCTTCTTATTCCATTAAGTGAGATCTAATTGTGTCTCTTCTGTCTGTTGGCAGATGCGGTTTCTACATAACAACAGCCCAGAGACAGAGCTGCCTGATTAATGCCTCCAGCTGTCATATGCCCCATTATCTGTGCATTTGCATAACTTAATGGTTTAAGGCAGGGGAGAGAGGATGCTTAATTTAATGTTTAGCAGGGCCTTGATAGCTGAATAATTTAAGAACTGTCAAGGGAGGTCAGTCCTACAGCGATTCAGCAAGACAGCCTGATTTCTGAATATCATTAAAATCCTTACTTAGGATAATTTGAGGGGGAAAAAAAAGAAGGGGAGCATGGAAAAACAACAATGCCTGAAAGGAGGACCTGCTTTTCTTTTAACTATTCCTGCCCTGAAGATTAGGAGAAAGACTTGTGGAAAAAACCTAATCCATAAATAGCATGGACAAGAGAGAAAGGGGTTAACCCCATGAAAGCTCTATCTCTCCCTCCCTCCCTCCTGCTCCCCCTCTCTCCCTCCCTCCCTCCCTCCCTCCCTCCCTCTCCTCCCTCCCCTTCTTCCCCCATCCCCTAGTCTTCTCATAACTGAAGGGTGGAAATACGAGTTTTCTTAAAGTCATCTAAAAGCCCAACATACTTTGAACACGAAACACTCTCGGTTTCACTAGATGCTAATGAATATTATTAAGCTAATCTTCCATTTGTTTTCTAATTATGTGTCAGAAAGCACTTGCAGTGGCAGCTGAGGCAACTGCCAGGATGCATTTATTTATCTTCCAATCCTGTGTCTACTGACCGCCTATAGCACAGAGTGATTAGGATCAAATAAAACGGGACAAAAAATCAGATTTTTTTGCAGCTTGATTACTGTTCTTTTCCAAGTTCATTAAGTTCTGCATGACATTTGACTCCATTTTAAGAACTGATAAAATGGAGTTATTTAGGCTTCCCTGTGAGGCATTCTGCCGTAATAAAAAAAATGAATGAAAGAAGTAATCTACAGCTGGACTGATCCACTGTATTTGCTCTGGATGAAATGAAGCTAATTTTCCCCACAGCAGCCCTTGTAGTGCCGTGCTTTGCACTGGTGATAAGAAAGGTGTTGATAACACATCAGTGTTTCAGCTACTGCTGAGCAGTGCAGGCACAGCATCAGTGCAGACTCTCCAACATTTCCCTTCACCAGTGAGGATGGGCAAGATGTTGGGAGAATGGCAGCCAGGGCAGTTGACCCAAACTGACCAAAAGGATATTCCATACCATATGGCATCTGCTTAGCAATATAACCTAAGAGAAAGAGGGAAGAGGGGAGCAGGCATTTGTTATTACTATTTGTTTGTCTTTTAGTGCCACCACTATGCATCTGGAAACCCTACTTCCTGGAAAGCAATTGGACATTGTCTGCTGATGGGAAATAAAGAATAAAACTTCGCCTTTCCTTTGCTTCTGTGTACAACCTTTGTTTTTGCTTTATTAAACTGCCTTTATCTTGACCCAAATTTTTTCCCCCACGTTATTTTCTCCTCTGTGTTCTATGGAGGACAGGAGTGATGGAGAAGCATGGTGGGCAACTAACATCCATCCATCCATCCATCCATCCCACCATGCCCTATCTATTTCATAGCCAAATCAAGGACTTGCTCAATGAGTCATGGAATCATAGAACCTTAGAATAATAGAATGGCTTGGATTAGAAGGGACCTTAAAGATCATCTAGTTCCAATGCCCCTGCCATGAGCAGGCATTCCTCCCAACAGACCATGTGGCTCAGTGTTTGGCCTGGACACTCACAGGGATGGGGCTTCCAGAAGTTCTCTAGGAAACCTGTTCCTGTGCCTCACCACCCTCACAGTGAACAAGTTTTTTCCTAATATCTGTCTGAAGCTCCCCACTTTCAGTTTGAATCCATTCCCCCCTATCCTGTCACTGCATGCTCTTGTAAACAGTCTCTCTCCATCTTTCTTGTAGGCTCCCTTCAGGTACTGGAGGGCTGCGACTGGGTCACCCCAAAGCCTTCTCTTCTTCAGGACAAACAGTAGCAATTCTCTCAGCCTTTCCTCACAGGAGATGTGTTCAATTCCTCAAATCATTTTTGTGACCTTCCTCTGGACTCTCTCTACCAATTCCATGTCCTTCCTGTGCTGGGGACCCCAGAGCTGGATGCAGCACTGCAGGTGCGGTCTCAGCAGAGCAGAGCAAAGCAGAGCAGAGGGGCAGAATCTCCTCTGCCACCCTGCTGCCCACGCTGCTTTGGATGCAGCCCAGGACACCTTTGGCTGTCTGGGCTGTAAGTACACATTGCTGGATCATGTCCAGTCTCCCATCCACCAGCACTCCCAAGTCCTTCCCCCCAGGACTACTCTCCATCTGTTCATCCCCCAGCCTGTGTTGAAACTGGTTATTGCTCCAACCCAGGTGCAGCTCCTTGTACCTGGTCTTGTTAAACCTCATGAGATTGCCATGGGTCCACTTCTCGAGCTTGTCCAGATCCCCCTGGATGGCATCTTGTCTATCAGATGTAGCAACAGCACCACTTGGCTTGGTGTCAACACCAAATTTTCTGAGTGTGCACTCAACCCCTTCACATAAATCATTAATGAAGACGTTAAATAACACTGGTACTGATGCTATTTTGGTTTGCATTTTTCCTTTTGCATGTTCTCTGTATTCTTCACACATATATTTGTAGCTCTGTAGCCTATTGCATTAGTGGATAGTTTTCCCAGTCATTTTCTGTGGCTTTTCCCTAGGCAGAAAGACAAAACAAATTCCAGAACTCCAAGCCCTGGGGGGTACAAGGCCCTTATCCTATCTTGCTTCTTCCTGGGAATGAAGGCCAAGAACAACTCTTCAAGATACCTCTTCATAAACAAAGTAGAGTTAGCACCAAGGTGGAGGCCTCCAGAGAAGGACCTTGGCCTGGGGGGGAAATTCCATCATCACTTTTCCTCCTAAGTGGTGCTTTTCTGTCAATTATGCTAATTTACTAAACATATAAAAACTGTATTCACCCCATGTGGGTGGGCTTTTGTGAGCATATTTCCATAACTGCCCCTGCAGGCCTTCAATAAAGATCCACTTTTATATTACCTCCCATATTAAAATTATCTTGAGTTTCATTTCTGTAGCGGTGTGTGAGCTGTGCTCACAAGTTTTGGGTTTATGTTATTTATGTTGGGAAAAAGGTCTTTTCTAAACCCCTCTGTTTATAGCTCCATTCGCAGTGGTTTGTCCCCTCCCCCCGGAGCCTGCCAGTCATCCAGGAAAGCCTCTCCCCCTTCTGGAAATCTCGGGGAGACCGGGCTTCTGATTGGAACAGGTTCTGGGAATCCCCTCCCCCCCTCCTCTCCAGAGATTGGCCCTTTTGTGTGTCAATCTACCCCCCAACTCCTCCCTTTCTATCCCCCTATTGGTGGAAAGTTTATGTACACGCCCCCTGGTGCCTGTCTACTTAAGGGGCTTGGGAGGGGCTTCGGGCTCTCTCTCACACACCATCCATGAGGAATAAAGATCTGCTGTGAAACCTCAGAAGAGAGCCTTCCTTTCCTCCGCCATAGCCACTAATTTACATCCAGTGCTAGCCAGCCAGAAAGCCCACCGCGTGGGTATTGCTGCAGAACTGTCCAGTGGCCCTACCGACTGCTGCCAGAAGCCGGGCAAGGCAAGGGATCACTGATAGAGTGACCCACGGGGCAGAGAAACGCCATACGTGGCGCCACAGCGTGGGACACACCACGTGGACACGAGCTACTGCAGCACGAGGCAAAGCACTCCGTGGCAGCGTGAGCTCTCTGCACGGGAAAAAAGTCTGAGAACACCACCAGACCCCGTGGACTTAATTCTCGCCTGCGTTGGAAGCCTCCACGCAGTGCCGCAGGATTGCCAGACAGCCACGTGCTTACCAGAAAAGCAGCTCTGTGGAGTACGTTTTCTGGTAAGAGAAGAAGGCAGCTTTTCCAAGCGCCCGGAAAAGTCTTCTTCAGGCGAAGGACCGCCAGCACCTCTTTTTTGTTCGCCAGCACCGGACGGGTGAGTATAATCACCTTTTATTTTGGGGTTCCTAGGGGAACTGGATTTTTCTCCCCTTAGGACAATTTTGGGGGGCTCTTTCAGAGCCAGAAACGCGTTTCACCTGTGGAGAAGCCTTATGGTCTCCCAGGGTCAGGTTGTCTTGAGTGCGGCAATTTTTTTTCTTTCGGTTTTTTTTTCTTTCGGTTTTGTTTCAGACGCGGGGTTCCGTCGCGTGGGCACGGTTTCGTTTTCCCGTTGTCGGTTTTTGTTTGAATTAGCCGCGCTCCGAGGGCGCGGGGGAAGTGGTCCCCGGTCTCGGGTTTTAAGCCGCGGGTTTTTGTTTTTTGTTTGCTATTTTAGTTTTTGAGGTGCGCGCGTGACGGTTGAGAAAAATGGGTGCTAAGTTCTCAACCGAAGAAAAGGAAGTTTGCAAAATATTGGTTCTTGTGCTGAAAGGCTCCGAGTTTAAGATCTCAAAAAAGGAGCTAAAAAAGTTCGTTAAACTGCTCTTTCTGTATTTTCCGAAAATGCCCCCGGCACAAGCGGTGTGCATTCAGTTTTGGGATGCAGCCTACTCGAAATTTTTTCAATTAGGCAAAGCAGGGGACAAACATGCGGCAAAATTAATTTTTTGGATTATGCAGATTCGATCTGCCCTGTTAGAAAAACAGAAAGTACAGGAAGAGCAGGGAAAGCAGTTTTCCCCCGTTTCTCCTTCCCTTTCTACCGCTCCCTCTTTCCCCGAAACGGATAACTTGCGGGCATCGGCAGAAAAAACCTCTCCTGTCGGCTCTGGCTCCCCGCAGGTATCCGAATCCCCCCGCCTGAAAAGTCTTAGCCGGACTGCTCAGGAGGCTCGGCTTGGCCCTGGCTCGGCTTTCCGAGTTTCTACCCTTCCCCCCTCTTACCCAGTGCCCAAACCCCGAGTCCGTTTCGGTTTCGCCGAAAAGGATGGTGCGTCACGGGACGGCGCTTCCCCTTTCTCCCCCTCTCCCCATGCGGAAGATGGCGGCGACCGCATGGTGCAGTCGCATGTAAATTTCGCGCCTTCTTCTTCCCAGGATTCCTTGTTCCCTCCTCCTTCCGCCCCTTCCCAAACTCCTCCCTACCAAAGCTCCGCCCCAGTCCCAACCCCCCGAGTGATGTCAGCACTCGGAGCCACGCCCATGCCCGCGCCGGAGCCACGTTGGTCTTCCGGTTCCCACGGTGGGGAAACCGGAAGGGGGGGGCCGGGAACCCAAAGCCCATGCCGGAGTGAGCTCCTTTCACTTGCGCCTGTTACATATAACAGGTCAAGGAGTGGAAACGTCACCCAGGTGACCTGGCAACCCTTTTCGCAAGGTGTCATTAGGGAGTTGTGCAAAGCCCACCGGGATTACGGGAGGGAAAGCCCGTATTTCAGGGGTTTGTTAAAGGCAAGCCTTGCCGACACGGTCGCGGTCCCATCCGATCTGCGGCAGCTTTTTTCCTGCCTCATGTCCTCCACAGAGTTTCAGCTATGGGAGGCGGCATGGAAAAGCTTGCTGCGGTCCGAATTGTCCGGTTTGTTGCTAGATCCTGTAACTGCTACAGATGAGGAGGGGGACCCGATCACACTTGATCATCTCTGTGGGGAGGGCAGATGGGCTAAGGCTTCAGACCAGGCTGGAAAAATTCCAGCGCCGGTGCTGGAGAAAATAAAGCAAGCTGCCGAAAAAGCATTTATAGGACTACAGGGACAAGTGCCTTTGCCCAGCTACGCCGACATCCGGCAGGGACCTGCAGAGTCATTCGTCGCCTTTGTGGAGAGGATGACGAGGGCTGTTGAGACGCAGGTGTGGAAAGAGGACGCAAGGGCAAGCGTGTTGGAAGTGATGGTCCGGAAGAATGCCAATGACCAGTGCAGGACTGCCATTCTCAGCTTGCCCCTGGACCCTCCGCCAACGGTGCCGGACTTTCTCCGTGTCTGCGAGGCAAAGGTTCCCTTCATGTCTGCTACAACGGAGCAGTCATCAGGGCAGCTGCAGCGAGCCAATCCGAGAGCTGCAGCGTTGGACTCACAGGGTTTCTCCAGGGACAAGCCGGCAAAGAAACATCCTTCTCGGGCGGGAAAAGATTGTTGTAGTCTCTGTGGGCAAAGCGGCCACTGGCAGCACTCTTGCCCCATGCGGACTGCGTTCCAGCAATTCGTGGCCACTCAAGGGGGTGGGGGTGGGGGCGGAGGTGCAGGTGGGGGGTTGCAGGGGAGCCTTCAAGCGGCTCCAAAAAACTAGGGAGTGAGCGCGGGACCACCCTGCGTGAAGATGCAAAACGGGTGGCCCGGACCAGGAGGGGGAGGGGAGGAAAAGGAAACAAGGCTGACCTTTCTTTTCTGTCTACCAGGACTGACAGCAGAGTCCCCCTGGACTCTGATTCACCGGACTTGACACCTAGGGAGATCGACCTCTCCGATTCAGTTTTAACCACCGACTCGCGGTATGAGCCGTTTAGGTTAAAACTAACTGACTCGCTGCTGTTGAAGGACAGCGACTGGCATTTAGTTTCGGTAAACCCCAGTGAACAGGGCACTTGGCATCGGATAGGATGTAAGTACATGGTGCTCGGAGACTGTAAGTACACACCGTTCGACCTCGAAGTCGCCCCGGGGATTGTTGACTCTGATCCCGAGCGCTTCGTGGTTTGGCTGCATTGTACTTCCCCTCCTGCTTTTCTCCCAAAGGGGCAGATAATCGCCCAGGTAATTCCCATCCCTGATTTCCTCACAGAAGGAAGTCCATCGGTGGGGAGGGTACAGGCAATTTCTACCGCGAAACCGCAGTTGGAATGCCAGATGCAGATGGGGGAGGAGATCGTGGACATCAAAGCCCTCCTGGACACGGGTGCAGATGTAACCGTGATCCCGTCCCGGGAGTGGCCTTCACAATGGGCTCTGCAAAGCGTGGCTGGACACGTTCAAGGTGTTGGAGGCATTCAATTGGCAAAACAGTCAAAGAGTGTTGTGCAAATTATGGGGCCAAATGGGCAATTGGCAAATATCCGCCCATTTGTTTTGGATTATAAGGAACCATTGCTTGGGCGAGACCTCATGGCACAGTGGGGAGTCACGATTGACATTCCAGATTCCCCACAGGATTTTTGTGCAGTGGCCACTGAGACGCGCCCTACCCAAAAACTGAATTGGAAGACAGATGTTCCAGTCTGGGTAGAGCAGTGGCCGCTCTCAAAACAAAAATTAAAGGCGCTGAATGAGCTCGTGGAAGAGCAATTAGCCAAGGGTAACATAGAGGAGACCACCTCCCCGTGGAACTCCCCTGTCTTTGTCATCCAAAAGGCTGACAAGACCAAGTGGCGGCTCCTTCACGACCTCAGGCAAATTAACAATGTCATTGAGGATATGGGGTCTCTCCAACCAGGGATGCCTTCCCCGACAATGCTCCCTCGAGATTGGCAATTGGCAGTTATAGATATTAAAGATTGTTTCTTTCAAATTCCCCTTCATCCTGACGATGCTCCACGCTTCGCATTCACGGTTCCCACCTTTGACCGAGAGGCCCCGAGGAAAAGGTATCACTGGAAGGTATTGCCGCAGGGCATGAAAAACTCGCCTGTGATTTGCCAGTGGTACGTTTCTTCCTTGCTGTCCCCTGTACGTGCAGCCGCAGACAAGGCAATCATACATCATTATATGGATGATGTGCTTGTCTGTGCCCCGAACGAGGATGTACTGTCCCATGCGCTTGACCTGACAATCTCTTCATTGGTTGCTGCAGGGTTCGAGCTGCAGGAGCAGAAGATTCAACGGGTGCCGCCTTGGAAATATTTAGGCCTGGAGATCAGTAAGCGGACCATTGTTCCGCAAAAATTGGAAATAAAAACTAAAATCAGGACTCTTGCTGACGTCCATCAGCTGTGTGGGGCATTGTCCTGGGTGCGGCCCTGGCTAGGTCTGACCACCAAGGACCTAGACCCTCTTTTCAATTTATTGAAAGGGGGGAGAGGAGATGAGTTCTCCGCGGGAGCTCACCCCAGAGGCACAGAAGGCACTGGAGAAGGTCCAGGTAAAACTGTCCACCAGACAGGCAAACAGGTGTGCACCTGAACTGCCTTTCAGTTTTATTGTATTAGGAGATTTGCCACACCTCCACGGAGTAATTTTCCAGTGGGACAAGGAGGTAAGCAAAATACCTCGTGAGGACAGAGGCGGGAGAGATCCTCTTCTCATTATAGAGTGGGTCTTTCTTAGCCACCAAAGGTCCAAAAGAATGACCACGCCACAGGAGCTGGCAGCTGATCTAATCCAGAAGGCCAGAACCCGTATTAGGGACCTGGCTGGCTGTGATTTCAAATGCATTCACATTCCAATTCGGACTGAAACGGGCCCAATTACAAAGCAAAGGTTGGAAAAATACATCCAGGAGAATAAAATTTTGCAAATGGCTCTGGATTCCTACACAGGACAAATTTCTATTCATCGGCCGGCCCACAGAATTTTTAATTCGGAAGCAAAATTCGTGCTAAAATTAGAAAGTGTTCAGAGCAGAAAGCCTTTAAAGGCCCTGACAGTTTTTACAGACGCGTCAGGAAAGTCTCACAAGTCAGTTGTGACTTGGAAAGACCCTCAGACTCAGCGGTGGGAGTCAGATGTCGCTGAGGTAGAAGGATCACCTCAGATTGCTGAGTTGGCCGCAGTTGTCAGGGCTTTTGAGAGGTTCTCTGAACCATTTAATTTGGTGACCGATTCGGCTTATGTAGCAGGTGTAGTATCCAGAGCTGAAAATGCTGTTCTCCAGG
The DNA here is from genome assembly GCA_910950805.1 of Acrocephalus scirpaceus scirpaceus. Lineage (NCBI taxonomy): Eukaryota > Metazoa > Chordata > Aves > Passeriformes > Sylviidae > Acrocephalus > Acrocephalus scirpaceus. Next base: position 31,842,181 of record OU383776.1, read on the forward strand.
AAGTGACCAACTTTGCCCTGTTCAAGTTGCTCTCAAAGCTAGTTAAGCTTGTCTCCCACCGAGAGCAACCCTTTTACGTGATGCATACGAGGTCACACACAGACATGCCTGGGTTCATAGCTGAGGGGAACAGGAGAGCCGATGCCCTCGCTGCCCCTGCAGAGATGGCCCCGCTCCCAAATGTGTTTGAGCAGGCAAAGATCAGTCACCAGCTTTTCCATCAGAATGCCCCAGGTTTAGTTCGCCGGTTCCACCTTACCCGGGAACAGGCCAAGGCAATCGTGGCCACTTGTCCAAATTGTCAGCAGCATGCGCTCCCCACCCTGAGCGCTGGCGCCAACCCCAGAGGGTTAGGCAGCTGTGAGGTGTGGCAGACAGATGTGACACATATCCCTCAGTTTGGAAGGAGGAAATATGTGCATGTCTCAGTGGACACCTTCTCCGGAGCAGTCTTTGCCTCTGCCCACGCAGGGGAGAGATCCAAGGATGCGATTACCCATCTCATCCAGGCTTTCTCCTTTATGGGGGTCCCAAAAGCCCTAAAAACTGACAACGGGCCTGCATATAGATCCAAGGAGTTCAGCAGTTTCCTGCAGCAATGGGGGGTGGAGCATAAAACAGGCATCCCCCATTCCCCCACAGGTCAAGCGGTGGTAGAAAGGACCCACCGGGAAATCAAAAGGGTCCTGGGCCAGCAACAACAGGTCCTGAAACTAGAGTCTCCAGCTATCCGCTTGTCCAGAGCACTGTTCACAATCAATTTTCTAAATTGTTCTTTTGAGGTTTTAAACCCACCAGTCATCAGGCACTTCGGCAGCAGCGACCAGTTTTCCACCAAGGTTCGACCACCTGTCCTTATAAAGGACCCAGAGACCGGTGGAACAGAGGGCCCTCACCGCCTGGTTACTTGGGGACGTGGGTATGCCTGCGTGTCCACCCCAAGTGGCTTAAGGTGGATCCCTTCAAAGTGGGTGAGACCCTATATTCCAAAGGCCTCTGGAAAAGGGGTTAAGGTTTCTCAGGTGTCCGTGGCGTCCTGGAGACAGAAAAGACACAAGTGGACGAGCTGGGAAGAGTTTGTCCTACCCCTACCCCACTGGTCTGTCTCTAACTATGTGCTTGTCTCAAATTCTGTTTAGTTCAGGTCAAACCCACTCAGCGATGGCCCCACTGACAGCAGCCAGATTTCTATTCCTGCTGCTGCTGATCTCCAGCCTGAAGTCTCCGGCCGTGGCGTGGACAGTGCCAACATCCATGCCAAAAACAGCAAACTTGGCAGAAACACCTGTGCCACAATCTGCAAAATTGTCGGAGACATCAAGAACAAGCTGTCCTCAAACATCTGACTGGCTGGAGGGACTTTTTGAGGACTGGGGGCTGCCTGGGTGGGCAAGATCTATTCTTCGTCCTGTGTTAATTGTTCTGTTTATGGTTTTGTGTATTCTGGGCACTGTTACATGCATTCGTTACTTTGTTAAAAAGTTAGTCTCTAACTGTCTCCCCCCCATATGCAAGCCCAGTCGTGGTTGTCACAGCTCCACCGAAAGCAGAAATGAGAGTTGAAGAAGGAAAAGACCTCCCTGTAGAAGACTTCGAGCTGTGGCCACCGACTGGCTGTTTATGGTTTAAATTACCATCTTTATATAAAAAGAAAGGGGGAGATGTAGCGGTGTGTGAGCTGTGCTCACAAGTTTTGGGTTTATGTTATTTATGTTGGGAAAAAGGTCTTTTCTAAACCCCTCTGTTTATAGCTCCATTCGCAGTGGTTTGTCCCCTCCCCCCGGAGCCTGCCAGTCATCCAGGAAAGCCTCTCCCCCTTCTGGAAATCTCGGGGAGACCGGGCTTCTGATTGGAACAGGTTCTGGGAATCCCCTCCCCCCCTCCTCTCCAGAGATTGGCCCTTTTGTGTGTCAATCTACCCCCCAACTCCTCCCTTTCTATCCCCCTATTGGTGGAAAGTTTATGTACACGCCCCCTGGTGCCTGTCTACTTAAGGGGCTTGGGAGGGGCTTCGGGCTCTCTCTCACACACCATCCATGAGGAATAAAGATCTGCTGTGAAACCTCAGAAGAGAGCCTTCCTTTCCTCCGCCATAGCCACTAATTTACATCCAGTGCTAGCCAGCCAGAAAGCCCACCGCGTGGGTATTGCTGCAGAACTGTCCAGTGGCCCTACCGACTGCTGCCAGAAGCCGGGCAAGGCAAGGGATCACTGATAGAGTGACCCACGGGGCAGAGAAACGCCATACATTTCTAGGCTGGAAAAGTCAACAGCACCGGCATGGACCCGTGAGGACACCACTTCTCATTGATGTCTGTAAGGACTCTGAGCCATTGACCACTCCACCTTGGATGTGACCATCCAAATTTCTTATCCATCTAACAGTTGAATCAATTTCTTTCCAATTTTGAGAGAAAGATGTTTTGGGGAACTGTGCCAAAAACTTTATTGAAATTCAGATCAATGACATCTGTAGGCCTTTCCTGTTCCACTGATGTAGTTACCCCATCATAGAAGGCCACTGGGTTGGTCAGGCAGGATTTGCTCTTGATGAAGCCTTGACAGCTGTCCTGAGTCACCTCCCTGTCCTCCTTGTGCCTTAGCACAGCTTCTAGGAGGATCTGTTCCATGATCTTCCCGAGCACAGAGGGGAGGCTGACCAGTTGGTAATTCCCAGGGTCCTCCTATCCTTTTTAAAGATGGGCACAATGTCTCCCTTTTATCCAATCCCCTGGGACTTCACCTGACTGCTGGGACTTATAAATTATTATGGAGAGTGCCTTGGAAACGATACCAGTGAATTCCATCAGGACTCTGGGATGCAGCTCATGAGGTCCCATGGACTTATATATCTTCAGGTTCCTCAAGTCTCAAATAACTGATTATTTACAGTGGGAGGGACTTCACTCCAGGAGAAAGATGCTCAGCTATTTCTCTTGAGTACATTGCATTTGTCCAACCGTGTCACCCCCTCTACCAAAACAGAGCTCTGTCCTTCCTGTGATCTGGCACTTTGAAGTCGATAGATTTAAGATTTAAACAACTTCAAAACACAACAATTAATGATTCTGTTAAGAGCACTATTTGATAGACTCAGTGTAACTTAGTGAAATGACACGATTTACATTTACCGGATGAGATGAGTCTGCTTTTCTGGTTGTGATAAGCAAGCTGACTTTCTAGCCAGAACTTTGGCCCTAAACACTTCTTTTTGCATGTGTTTCTGGGCAACCACAAATTTTGTGGCTTTACCCTCATTCTTCAATTGCTTTGCCCAGCTCAGTTCACCTGGCCCTAACAGAAACTCCCATGGGTTTTCATTGGCTTCATTGTATGCATCCTTCTTGTAACTAGCTTTTTGGCAGAATGTGCCTTGCTTTGTCTAGTCAATTCTATAAAATATCTGAACAGTTTATTTGATTTCTGATTTAATTCCCATGGTGTATAGGCAATTGCAAATGTGCTGATGATAAAGAAAGAATCTGTAATACTACCAGAACCTTATGTCAGTGTGTTTGTACACACAGCCCATACGCATCTCTACACACAAAGCTATGTACATACAACTGGGTGAGTTACCTCAATTTTTCCTCTGCATGTTCTTAAATCAACAGCTCAGAGCACCATCTGACATTGGAGCACCTGATGTTTCTTGGAGATTTAGAAAAAGGTGTAGGGAAAATTGAATTGGAGGATTACATTGACTTGAAGGAGAACAACTGCTATGGCTGGTTGGCAGCTGCCCAAGATTTTATAAGGGATTGAATACCTCCTATCTTTGTGCTGTTGAAATTTCCTTCTAAGCCATTTTGTCTTGACATTTTATAAATATGGAAAAGCAACAATTGTCAGCTGAATTAATTATTCAACTAGTTTAGTCTGTAGATAACAACCTGTGTCTTAACTGGTCAGTTACACCTGACAATGACATTTGGTGGGGTGGAAGCTGTAACAGCATGGAAAGGGGAAAGAAATTTTCTCCTCTGTTTAGTGGGCTGTTTTGTCTTTTTTATAATCTTTCACCGAAGTATGCAATACTCAGCAGAACAGGATGAGTGGCATGTTTGTTCGGTGTTGTGTGGTGACTTTTACACAAGGAACTGATCTATGGTAGGAATGTCATGGATAGCTCTGGTTTGTACTGTGAAGGAAAAGAGACATGATGCTGGCTTTTTTATTGCTTATTTGTTTAGCTACATTACTGTTTCTTTCTCCCAGAAGGCAAGAAATTTTTTTACTCACTGATATTTTTAATGCTTGATTTTCTTTCCAGTTGCTTTGTTTTAAAAAGAGAAATTGAGAAAAAAGCCTGCATTGTGGGGCTCAGTTTCTGAGAGGTAAATTTCATTAAGGTTCATTTTTGGCCACTGCCTTTTTGTAACTTCCTAGCAGGGAATTGATTAGAAGCAGTGTGAAGCTGAAGTAGAAACTGGGATCTTTCATTTGGTGGAAAATTTTAGTTCCAGGTTAGAGAACCCACTTTTAAAGATGAAGTCCTGCTCTGTATGCCTTATAATTATTTTCCTCTTATTTTTTTCAGAGAAAAAATTAGTATTAGTGCTGGAAACCCGCAATGATGTGTTGTCCATTTGTTGTCCATTTGTTGAGAGGTTGTCCATTTCTAGGCTTCTGCTAGAACAAGAACAAGAATAAGAAAAAATTGGGAAGGCAAAAAAACCCCTTATGGTCCCTAACATAAATCATCACAGTAGTTCAAATCAGCACATATGGTATGGTAACATTGCCCATTGCTTTGAGACCCTTTAATAGAAGACCATATGGGCATCTGCTGCATCAAAACACAATAGGCATGTGTTTAGGACTCCACAGTGACCTGGATTCAGAACTTCCTTGCTTTTATTGGTTTGTGTGTCTGCATGAACATTTATTCTTCCAACACAGTGGGTTCTTTCATTTTTCTCTTTTTTCTGATTCCTTTGTTCAGTGATAGATTCCAATGGGTTGAGCAAGACAATGCTTTGCCTTGGGTTTTTGCATTTCCTGTGATTGCCTTTGCACATTTTGTGATATTTACAGATTTCAGAAATAGTAAGTATTACAACTGGATGACTTCATCACAATAAATTAACACAGAGAAAAATATTTCCCTTTTCTCTGGTGCATCTTTTTTGAATGACAGAAATTTTTTTGGAATCATGGAAATTAGGGTGTCATCCTGAGAATTTCCAATGGTTCATTGTTGCTGTCCTGCAAATGTCACTCTGTCTTGTGGCTATGCTGAAAGAGTTGAAACACAAAATGTTGTTAAAACTGTGGTATCACAGTCTTAAAAAATTATTTATCTAATGACTTATACACGATTACTGAAATAGGCAGAAAGAACACCCCTGAATATAAACACTTCCAGCACACTGATACTTGGTACTAAGTATGTTAGCTATAGGTAGAACACAGGTCCTTGCTTTTTCCACATTCACTGATCCTTAAAAATAATCAATCACAACTTCATCCCCTCCTCCCCACCCTGGGAAAACATGCAAATTCTCTATGGATCCTACACTATTTTCATTCAAAAGATTCTCTTTCTTTTCAGTTGTGTGTTTTGGTTAGCCATTTAACTGCCCTCCTTGGCTGACTTCAGGGTCCCTAAAATCCATTTGACTTACACCCCATCAGCTGGCCACGGGTCTTTAGTTCAGTTCTCAGGTGGAGTAGGATAGGTGAGATCCTCCATTTCCTGCTCCCTTCTCAAAACAGGAGCTGACAGTTGGTGGCCTTTTCAGGACTTGTACTGTGGTGTGCAGGTGACAAATGTGTTTGTATAACAATACTCCTCCTTCTCCTTCTCTTAAATTAGCTGTTATGCATGGATCAAGGCTAAATCTAATCAGTTTTTGGAAGTATGATGAAAGTATAGTCACCAAGGGCTGTGCATTCGCCAAGGACCTTCCAAGCCCAGTAAGAGAGAGGACAGCAGATGAATGTAGAGGACAGATGGGGACATGGCTATTTACACAATGATAAAGAGTGGATGGCTAGATAATGGTTTCCCTTTCTGTTCCCAAAGTGGACAGGTTTTCTCTGGCAGCTGGGGCTAGCTGGTGGGCATGAGAACAGTCAGAAGAGGGCAGATGTCTTCACATTGGTGAGCAGGGAAATAGGGCATGAAATTCCCTACAAGTGATAGCTCTTCTGCATCCAGGATGGGTTTAAATTGATTTTACAGACAAGGGTTTTGAGAACCACAAGGTTCAAATGGCAGTGGATGTATATGGAAGCAAAAGCGGCTGAAGTTAATTGTGAAAGGGCTCAAACCAGGACAGAGGGGTGCATGGGTGGACTGAGGCAGGAAAGTCTGGTAGAGCTTGCTAATAATATAAGCATATTTCTGTCAGTTTTCTATGAGAAATACTGCTGAGCAAGAACACAAGTTAAGCAATCTCACCAAGCTAGATTAGATAAAATTGTCATCATTCCAGCATCAGGTAACTTTATTTTGTAACTGCTTCTTCTGTAAGTGCTATTGCTTTAATGGTCTGTGTGA
>OU383776.1:31848885-31897056 GCA_910950805.1 Acrocephalus scirpaceus scirpaceus
CTAATTAGTCAAAAATGAGACTATGCATTTCTTAAACAGGACCACCAGCTGTCCTGTATAGACAAACATCACTGAGGGTTACAGCACTAAAGCTCTTTTTTGCCCAGTAGCTAGGGACAAAGTATAATTTCAGATTTTTACAGGAGGAGAACATGGGGCAAGAAAGCTGTGTCTTGGTGCCAGGAGGAAGACAAAGAGAATCCCCAGACAGGCACTTGCCTCTGGAATAGCTAGTGTAAGAGCAACTTTGAAATCAGCATTATCTTAAATATGACTCTATGCTACTAAAAATACTTTTTTTGGTTGTTAGGTTAATTTAGAACTTTATAATGTCATACCATTGTCGTAAGACAAAAAAAAAAGTGCATTAACATACGAAATGTCAATCTCATAGCATGGTAGCTGGAATGAACCCTAGCTTATTAGGGATTATTTATTAATATTTATAACAAGGAACAGTTTAAAGGAGTTCAACTTCTTTTTATGTGCGACTTTCTGAGATTACATAATAATCTTGTGATAGGTTATACAGCACAGCGTGCTCTTAACCATTTTTTGTATCTTTAGGAAACAGAATATTGAAATAGAGAATATGTTTATAGTATTTAAAAATAACACATTGACAATGCTTATTGATTAAGGGATTTGAAATCCCTTGAAATATCCTAGCTTTTGTGCAATGGCTTATGTAGTGACACATAAAAACTCATGTTATCTGCAACAGACATGTAAGATGTACTGGACTACTCTATGTACTGGGGCATCCTATGTTGATGCTTAAATGATGCACATTTTAAGATCCTTTGATATGTGATTGGTCTCTTGAGTGAAGGCTAGAAAGTAAAAATGAGCTCATCGTGTGCTGCTTTTCTCTTGAATAAGATGAGCTTGGAAGAATAGGAATATAATGAAGTACTGATTTGCTCTGGTAGTGCTTTCTTTTTTCGGGTAAATTATTACAATTGCATTAAGTCAGTTTTCGTTGAATTGCCAATCCTTTCAACAAGGACTGGAGCAGATATTGCTTGCATTTATGGTAGGAACTTTGTTCTTACAGGTTTTTGCTCACTGACTGTAAAGTACTTTACACCAAGCAAACCTGAGCCACATTTTGAGAGACAAGACACAGTACGGAGATGGGTACCATGTCTTGTCTTTTAAAATGTGGTTCAGGTTTGCTTGGTGTAAAGTCAGGGTATTTATTTTTTGCCTCTCCCACTCTTTGAGAGCATATTTACCCTCATCAGGGATGAGCTGATCAGCTGTGGACAGATGGCAAGTCTGCCTCAGCCTCCTGAGCAGCTGCCTCTGCTGACAAAGTTGCCTGTGTCTCCTCAGCTGAAAGGAGGAGAGGGCTTGAGAATCATTGAATATGTCATCTGACATGAAGGGAAGAAGTGATTTTACAACTTACTCCTGGTGATTAAATTAAATCAATTCCCTTCATGTGTATTTTATTCCTTGCTTGACTATTTCTTGTTTTGGAGAGGAGTGGCAGCATAGGCTGTATTCTCTCCCTCTTTGGCTCCAGCACACAAGCACCATCCCCTTCACCCACCTCCCCAGATGTGTATAGAACCTTAGGTTCAGTTCTTTCTGAGAGGGAGGAGGTAATATAATTTTGACTAATCTGATGGTATATTCTGGCTGCTAGAAGTTTAACCAAAGTTGGGTGAAAAGTCAGAGTAGTGTGTTTTATTATCTGGGTTTTTTCCCCCCCTGTTGTAGTCCTCAGAGATGCAGGAAGCATTACAAAGGTGTGGCAGAGATCTGAATAAAAATGCTCTGACACTTGCTTACTACTGTCTTGTCAGTGTAGATGAAGTTTCAGCTCATCAAAACACCCCTGCAGGCAAGAACAACACAGTTTTTCTCTCCAGTCTGCTGCTGAAAAGGCTTTAACAAAGTGGAAGCCAATAAATTAACACTGGCTATTACCAGGTTGAGAGGTTTTGTTTCACACTTAATTCTGTAGTTGTGTGTTTTGGTCTTTGGATAGGAGGATGGTGGTAAAATCTTCCACATGACTGGTTACTGGGCTACCATGTGCAGAATGAATCTACAGAGAGATAGAAAATTTTGTTTAGCTGCACTGTTCACTGCCATTTTTCCTGGTACTGATTTTATGGATGTAAAAGTTCACATTTTATCAGACCAGTCAGATGTTAGAAATGACCCTAGAGCAATCAATCAGTTGGTGCCAATTGCCTAATACTCTCCTCTTTAGCCCCAAGCTGGGGACAGTTATGGCTGCTCAGAATAAGAAATATGTAAGTGTCCTTCACAGAAATGTTTCCACTGTGATTCAGGGCCCCTTGAATATTTTGCTGTCTGTCACCTGTGCAAGAGGAATAAATGTTACGTCAGGTTACACTGAGTAAAAGGGGACATTCAAAAGATGGGGACAGTCAGAGGATTCATACTGGTTTAGGTTACCATCCCTCTTCACACCCTGTCTGCAGAGGGAATTGGTTCTATTCTTACCTAGGGAGAAAATAGAAGAAAAGAAATTAAAATTAGGATTGCTATTTCCTTCCCTTAGATATAATATACACCATCTCCCACTTACCTGGTGTAAGATCATCATATTGTATGAGATGTGTGGATGGTTCTCGGGGCTTGGTGAGGAATTAGGTACAATGAGGAGAAAATTAAAAGCTTTCTTAGGAGGCAAAGTCATGTAAAGTCCTGAAGAGGAGGTCTGCGATTCTTAAGTGCTGAAGCCCCTTCAGCAATTATATACTGGAATGATAGAAGTAAGGAAAAACAAGAGAAAGGGAAAGTAATGGCTGTCTGGAGAGAGCAATAGGGGAAAGGTGTTTAATTTGGGCCAAGATGTTAGTCTTCCCCTTCAATATCATTCCCATGAAAATGGAAGAGAAGAACTTTTTTGTCCTACAATCTTCAGTGATATGATTTATATTGGAGCATGGTTGCTTTCTGGATAGCTAGAGGTTAGTCTTTGGGAAAAGTACTAATGGAAGAAACTCCAGGTAGAGTCAGGTACTTTTGTTACACATATTGTTATGCATATCTGAAAAGAATATAAAAGTTCTGTTTCCATTATGTTATAAACGACAATTCTCCAATCTTTTGTTTAGGAAATTTATTGGAAAATGACAAAATGAAAATCAAGCAAAGCCACAATCACAAGGCAATTCCGACCCTGGGATTGCAGCTGGGTGAACCACAGACACAGTCTCTCCAGTACCAATGACCCCACGGTTCACGCCAGCAGCCTCCCAAAGCCAGTTCTTCTACTGTTCTTTGTGTCCCAAGACTGTCTGTTGTTCAGTCCAGTTTTTGGATATGCAGATAGGTTTGCTTTTTCTGAGGTTTGCTTGATGAACAGAGTTCCGAGAAGGTACACTTGTCTTGATTACATCTTCTTGGGCAGGACATTGGGATGTATGTCTTTGATGAGTAGATATGATGTTTATCTGGTGTTGATGGCTGAGTCCTTGGCCTTGCCCAGCTCCTTCAAAGTCCTCTCCTTTTTTTCAAAGTTACACTCTTCATTGTGCTGCAAAATACCTTATCTTTTGGGTTTTGGGAGGAGGATGGTATAGTTCCTGCTCATTCAACCATGAACAAAATTTGTACAGGGGGGTAGCTAAGGGATACAGTTTATTTTAACCATATACATAGTTGCTTTAATAAAACACGAATTAACTATACATATATAACACATAGTAGAGCAGGATCTGCACAGCAAGAGCTTATGGTTCTTTGTGTAACCGCCTTCCTAGCCATTGTTCTATCTCAAAACCCGATCTCTGTCAGTTTTTTCAAGGTCGCACTGCTATTGCTACTGTGACTGTCTAGGGTTTTAGCTTTCTTGCTCCCTTTTCTCCCTGTTCCTCTGGTCTTCTGGCACCCTTTTTTTACAGACACAAAAACCCTTTGAACATAATATCCAGTGAACCACCTTCACCCATGGTATGAGCTGGTAGGAAAAACCTAATTGAGTACAGAGATTCATCAAAACCTCTTCCATTCTATTCAACAAAGCATAAGATTTTTGTGGTCCAGATTAATTTCTGTTATAAATGTGTGATTAATTCGAGTTTTATTAAAACATGTTATTCCTGTATAAAACAAACCATGTTCTAAGGTACCCTCCCAGTACGGAATCTATGCATGGATGAGTGAACAGGAGGTGTGCCTTCCTCCCCACCAGATGGAACAATAAGACAGAATCACCACATCAGTGTGGGGTGGGACAATACTTGGAAGAAATAGATAGCATCGACAACAGGGAATAAGAATACACCCAGATAAGAATCACAAGCACCCATCAAGCAGCATTCATCCCCACTTGGCCAAGAGAAAATCCAATCAGGCCACCTTCCTGTTTTCCTGAAATGCTGACAGCCACCTAGAAAATGGTATTCAAGACATGTTTGCCTTACCAGAACCTCAGAAATATTCATGCACAAATTCAGAGATGAGATCAACCTCACCTGAATTCTATTCTACATCCAAACCTGGCAGGAAGAAGACCTATCTACATACTGAAAGACTGGACTGAACAATAAGCTGGCCTTAGGACACAAAAACAGTATAAAAACTGGACTTTGGGAGATGGCAGATGTGAACCAGGGAGGAGTGCATCAGTCCGGTGAGGCTGTGTCCTTTTTTATTCACCCAGCTCTGATTCCCGGGATTAGAGCTGTCCTTGATTGTGGCTTTTACTTGATTTCACACTGTCATTTTTTTCCAATAAATTTCTTAACTGAAAATATTGGGGAAATTGTAGTTTATAGCAATTTCTCAGTTCTCTTTCAGGTATTATAGTGCAGCCCCAGTCAGAATACTTGTTCTGGCTATTCTGGTTCACTTCTGAAGGCCAGGAAGGGGTGAGGTGGCAGAAGTTCATGGAGTCCACAGAGAGCTTTGAGAAGTCAGGCTGGAAATTGCTGCAGAATGAGAAAGCTGCTACATATATGAGATGAGGTTCTGGTAGCATGAACACAAGGACCACAAGAAAAACAGAGGCCCCTTCTGCACCAAACAATTACCTCAGGAAAGCACAGTGAGCATGACCTTGAAATGAGCATATGACTCCATGAAAATTGTGCTGTAAAAAGTAATCATATACTGGCCAGTTTATTGTAAGAAATAACACCAGAAGGGTCATAGAAGAATTTGTAAAATTATGTTCTGATGAGCCTTGTCTCTTATAAAAGATGCAAGTTTGAGGGAGTTGTTACAGTGAGTAAATTAAAGAAGATTTTCCAATATTGAACAAATATGTCATATGCCCTTTTCTCCTAGAAGTTTGGCTGATGAATCAGGTTTATGCTGGTATTTTCTTTCCTTCTTATAAATGCATCAGTCTGATTTCCTGCCTATATATATAATCAATTTCTCTCTCTCACTCTCTTTTTTTCTTCTTCTTGGATTAAAGAAAGAAAATATATTGGTCTGATTTTTTCTATAAAAAGTACAATAAAGCTGATTATATGTTTTTTCATTTTTCTGTATTTTCTCTCTTTGAATTGTATTACTTTGCAAAAGAATAAATGAAGGAAATGGAGGTTGAAAATTTGGTCTGAAATCCTCTTGGTGATTTTGGTATTTGTCAGAGTAGTCCTTGAATTTTGTGCAGGCTGTATTTGTTATACTAGAGAACTGGAAGAAAATGTCCACTTTAATTCTTTTCCTGTTTAATCCTAGACAAGACCATGAGTGGCATCTTTTACAATTTACAAAAGCTCTGCCTCTCTCTGTGTATTTATGGATTTATTGGGCAGCCAGCAAAGGGATCACTATAGCACAAGGAGAGATCTAGTCATGTTCCCTTTTTCCCTGCTTGCATAGGTTACCTGTAATGTTGAAGGTATAATAACAAAGAGGAAGGTTTCTCCAGCTCTGGAAAGTGAGAGAACTTCCTTTATATGGAAGGAATTTCCAGAATCATAATCTTATATTGCACTAAATTTATATTAATACTGTATTTTAAAGCTGGGCCTGAGAGTTGCTGGTGCCTAGCATTTCTGGGGAATGATAAAATATTATACTGGTGCAAAATTATATATGTCAAGATGTTGTGGTATCCATAAATCAAATATTCCTTGACCTGCATTATGATATTATGTAATTTTCATGTACTCTACACCTGTAATGCATTTGGAACTTCTGTTAAACTTTTCTGACACCTTTGAAAATAAGATAGAAATAATGTAAGCTTCTTGAAATGTACAAACATGCAGAGATCAATTTTACAATTTTACTCTGGTCAAGGAAGTAAAATAATATGAAGGGAAAATGTTGCACAAAACTTTTTATTTCACCAAATTCTGCTTCAGTTCTCCACCTGGTCACTTCAAGGGAATTTTAACTAACACTTCCCCTATTTCTGTATTATATGTATTAATTGCTTGCTCCTATTAACACATGGGTAAGATTTTGAACTCACCCAATTTTCTAAAAGAAGCAATATAATGATGTGCCTTTCAGTCCTTCAACCTTTAAGTCATCAAGTATTTAGTTCATTAGTGGTGTGATTCCCATCCCACTGTAGGGAATGGTTACTGATGCATTCAAGTGGTTATGTTATAAACAGGGCAGGAGATTTTTCTCCTTTTAAAAGCCTTTATTGTGATCAAGTCAGGATGGGGGCCCGACGGGTCGAATGCACGCTGCCGCTGCTCCCAAAAGCATCTCGGAGGCTGAGGTGTTCAGCAACTTCGTCCACTTGGCTGCAGGCTGCTCTCAGAAGCAACTTGGAGGGGAGATGTGCAGCAGCCTCATTCACTTGGAATGCAGACAGAGTCAGGCTCAGGGTCCTCACGGCCGCCCCGTCCCGAAGGCTTGGTTGGCTCTGAAATTCTAGGGGAGTCCCTCTCTGGGCAACGTCTCTGTGAGTCAGGGTGAGGGGTGAAAACCCCTCAGCTTTGGGAGGAGGCAGTCTCACTCCTTGCATGGTCCATCCATGTGTCTTGGTGGTTTGGTCTAATAAAGTTTTTCTGGTCTGGAGTAATAATTTCTTCTCCCAGCTGGCACTGCATCTCTTCTATTTGCATGTCTGCTGGATTTCTCCTCCTCCTGGCTTTTTTGGTTGCTATGTTGGGTGTTGGGGTAGCCAGGGGGCTCGGCTGGAAGGTGCAGCAGAAAGGGAACAAAAGAGGTGATTAACAGGGTGGGGGTGAACATTTAACAAGGAGCACTGGGCTAACAATGACTTCATTTGCAACAAAGTTACCTTGTTTATCTCAATCCCCCCTCTAATTCTTTGATCGGGTTTAGACCCGCATCAATTTGCTACCTTGGGATCTTGAGCATAGATCTTAACTTTTGGAAGTTGATATAAATTTCTTCTCTAGGAATCTATCTGGTTACTGTGTCTTTAATCGCTAGGTAACGCTCACAGGCTATATTCTTTACTGGCGTGTTAAATCTTTTTCTTCTCTACAAGATAATTTCTTTACTTATTACTTTAGTCTTTAAGTTCTATTGCTCTTGCTTTCTCATCCTTATGGATGGAAGTTCTGGCTTACATTGTCTCTACTTGAATAGCTCTAATGGTCTTAAGCTGCTTCTTTCCCATGGCCAGAGGTCTGTTGTTCGAGTGTTCTCCTATACTTAACAATTGGTTATGTTTAATTCTTTCTACTAAGTCTACAAATGAATTCTTTCTTTTAGTATTTCTAATTTATTACGTCTATGAGGTTATTTGATTTTTTGTTTTGTTTTGTTTTGTTTTTAGTAGGAAAAGCTTCTACTCAGTGGGTCAAGTGGTCAGCTATGACTAAAAGGTGTTCATAGCTCTACAGTGAGGGCATTTCTGTAAAGTCTATTTGTATACTTTGGAATGGTCTTTGGGCTAATTCTCTCTTTCTCGGTTCAGCTTTCCTCATCACTTTTTGACAAATTAAACACCTCTTAGTGATAGTTTTAGCTAAACTATACACTCTTAAACATAAGTTCTCTCTTAAGAAATGATCACATAGTCTTTGCACACCCCAGTGTGCTGACCTGTGTAGCTTGGCGGGTATTTTCCTGGCTAATGGTCCATTTAGAACCAGGGGTAGCCAGGGGGTTCGGCTCGAAGGTGCAGCAGAAAGGGAACAAAAGAGGCGATTAACAGGGTGGGGGTGACACATTTAACAAGGAGCACTGGGCTAACAATGACTTCATTTGCAACAAAGTTACCTTGTTTATCTCAGTAAGGGTTAACTTTTCATCACAGAAGCCTGTGGAAATGAAATGACTTTCACTCACATTTTTTGCTCCTTTGTTGCTCCTCTTAGAAAGACATCGAAAAACTTTGTCATATACATTTGATATACATTAGCTTGGAGCAAGAAGTTCAAGAAGTCATACGAGAAAATTACAGGGGGGTTTGTTAGCATTCAAGACCAGGGATACACAGATGAAAGGTTTAGGTCACAATCACTTAGTGATTATTTTCTTAAAAAATATAGTCTCTGATTTAAAATATTAAGAAAATGGTACCACAGTTTAACACAACATTGCTGGTTCCAAATTGACAGTGCCAAAGAAAAAGTATAATAATTTTCCTCCAAGTTCTGGCCAAAGTCCAAATGTCATCTCTATGAGGTTTGTCTTATTTTGTGATAAGAGTATCTTTTTGGCTCCTATTCAGCCTAGTCTCCACTGCAATTCCCTGGTACTATCCAAGAGATCAGATTCTAATGATATTTAGGTGTTGTAGGTACATTTTGGACTACTGTTGTCATTAGGATAAAGTTAGTAAAACCTCACTAGACTTAGGTGAGGGAGGATACTTTTTTTTTGGCTATCTCTTTGTCAGAAACTTTCTTGTTGTAGGTATTTGCTTTATTGTATTTGAGTTAATTTACCATCTGTATTGCAGAAATACTAGGCATTATAAGTAAAGGTATATTTATAATCCCTTACAGAAATGATGCCTCAATACTGTTTTAAAAAATGAAAATCACTGTAATGCAAGGCAGCAATGACATTACGAAATTTCCCTTAAGCCACAGACAAGACACATTTGAGTCTGTAATAAGTATAATAGATAAATTCATGTGGATTTAAGCTACTAATAAAAAGCTACCCGAGAATGTCTCCAAGATTCCAAAGTTCCTAAACACATTTACAACTGTAACGACAAGGCAGAGCAAGAAGATGGCCCATCCATCAAGGGTAGACCCTCACTTCACAGCTCCTCAACATCCGATACCGATCTTGGTGGAGATCCTGGACGATCAGATCACCCCTCCCAAGATGAATTTCAGAAGAAAACTATCAAGCAACCTCTTCATACAGACAGGACTCTTTTGGAAACACAGCATATCTGGACTTTCAATAGACTTAGCCTTAGGGTAAAAAAACTGTATAAAACCCACAGGCTGAAACATAGCAGTGTGGCAGAATTCGGAGGGTACCCTTGTACCGCCTCTCTGTCCACCCAACTCTCGATCGATTGTTGTCCTGTTTTTATTGTGGCTTTAATTCGGTGTTAGAAATTTTGCTAATAAACCCTGTTATTTTTGAATTGGCTTCTAATCATTTATAACAAGTCCATGCAAGGCTACACTTGCTGCTCAAGTCTTCCAATTAATAAATGGATTGTTCAATTTCTATTCATTGCAGCATCTGTGCTGAGATTTTTTGTGAGGAGGACCAGCCCTCATATTGTCTGGTTTTGCTTTTGGGTTTTGTCAAAGTATTATTAAAAAAAATTATTTGGGAACTATTCTTTTACAGGATCTGAACTTTCAGCTTTTGCTGGTTGCTCATAGCCATCTTAGTCTACCTCTTCTCAGGCAGAGGCACAAATAACTCTTATCTTTCCACTTCGGTTCTTTGATTAGTCCCAATAGTTTAAAGGGAATTACTACACTGATAATATTTGTCCCTGGACAACTCTTCTACTTTATAGAGGTTTCCTGCTTCATCAGAATTTCATGCTATATATCAAGTCCTTGAAAATAGAGAAGCATCTATGATGATGTAACACCCTATCTGGTCCCAGTCCCCATAATACCGTGAATGACCAGTAAATTTAAACAAGGCCTCAATGAGCTCCAGGAAAAACCTGAAGATACTGATAGGTTCCCCAGGATAAATCCTTAATACTACATAAAGGAGTCATGGAAGGGATTTAATCCAGGGATCTCTTGTCTTGAGCAGCTTAAAAAAAAACCCAACCAACTTGAAAACTATTCTAATATTTAAGAACTAGATCCTGAAAAAGACCCTTGGTGAATCAAACCCCTCTTTCTCTCAATAGTTCACTATTTGAAATATGTTTCTGGCTGAAAATAACAACAGCACAAAAACCTCACTAAGAATAGGAAGTTGCCACAGGAATGAAACTCCCTTTCTGGCTAACAGGGCTATGTTTTCCTATGCAAATGCGGCAAAGCCTAGAAATTAGCAATGACTGCTAAATTAACACACTTGAAGAGCTTGGCTGGTCCTAATAGGCAGTCAAATGGTCTTGTTACATTGTAATGGTGCCAAGCTAATTGAAGTGATTACTGTTGCTCATGAGCAGCCTTTTTGAAGTAGAAGTCTTTTAAATTATCCATAGATGTTAAATGCCAGACACTATTGTGTAATTATACTTTGTAAACGCTGAATGTCATAAGGCATCACAGGTAATTGAGGTTTACAGAGAAGAGCTTTATCTAAACCTAATTGGGCATAAACTCTTTGTCACTCTTTCTAAACCTAATTGGGCATCAAATTTTTGTGCCAGGGACACTCCAACACCTCGTTGCAGCCCTTCCATTGTTTTATCAGTAGGGAAATACCTATCACAGCAAATCTGACCTTCCAAACCCAGGAGCTCTTCTCAGTCCAACCTGTACAGCCTGTCCAAGAAATGGAATTTTTTACAAGGAACCTGGCCTCTACATTTTGCAGGTGTGGGACATCAGTAGATAACAGTGATTTCCCCGTTCATCTGTATCCTGGTTTCAGTTGTCACACTACCAAGCCACTACAGTAGTCAACTGTAGAATGAAATGCATGAAGAGCATAACTTGTCTTAGTAATATGTGTATTTATTTGAATTCTCTTTCATTTACATGTACTTTTATATAATTATTTCCTATTATTTGTATTCCTAGGAGAAGTTATGATTTATAGCATAGAAATATGTTTTACAGCTAAACCTTTGCCTTCTATTCCTATCATTTAACTTGGACACAGCTATTAAGCCTTCTGAGGATTTCTCCCAGAGAGATAGATAGCTGCCTAGAGAAGTTTTCTTCTAGGATCATTAATGTAATGTGATTGGTTGCATAAGTGTGTCTGAATTTTATATCTGGCACCTTGATATCCTTTTAAATTCCCCTCTTATCCCTCTCACCCCCTCCTCTAAATCAAAGAATGACTGTTATGCAATCTTTACTCTCAGTCGTTCATGCATATCTCCAAAAGAATTATATTATTACAGACTTAAGACCTTTAACTTTATTCATACAGAGTCTTATCCAAAGTTTACTGAGATCATCAAGTGCTTTGCCCATAAATTGAACGCATTTCATTTTCAAACCTGTTAAAACAATCAGTTATAGTCAATGGTTCACTCGTCAGAAGATGCAGAAGTCCAAAACTGCTTACAACTGCCACTTTTGCATAGTTTTGTTTCACAGTCTGCTTTGCATATTTTCATCAGATGCTAGTGGGTAGTGAGTGTTGAAAGCACTCATTACAGTTAATGATCTTACATCTGCTTTTTATTAGTTAATTTTAATAGTGTGTTGTGGTTGGGGAGGAATTTCATGCACTTGTGGGGTGAAACTCACTGTGTTAATGTGTATTGCAGAGTAAAGGTGCAGAGGTTTTCTGAGACAAAAAAAAATTGATCTCAGAATCTCAATCCACTTGCAAAGGAAGAATTCTCATTGGTTACAGTAAATATTTTCACTTTGTTTTGGCATATTATTATAAATTCAGAAACCTCTGAATTTTTCTAAGACAAAGGATAAAATAGAAAATGTTCACCCACTTGGAAAAAAGGTATAAAGGCATCTATCCTGTAACTATTTTTGCTGTGGATCAGATCCTTTTTATCCTTTCTGTTTGTTTTTTTTGGGTGTTGGTGTTGGTGCTCTTGAGGTGATATAATTATATAATTATTTTCCTTTAGCTTGTTTGTACAATTGCATTTTAGAAACATATAGGAATATGAATTTCACTTCTGGACGAATCCACTGAATTAAATTGTCCCATAGAATGTAGCAAAAATAGAAAATAGTGAAAGGAAACACTGTGAAATATATGAAGTTCATATTCAGTTATATTTGAGATCTATCACTTAGATGTTTGATTTAGTCCTATCATCTACGTGTTTGATAGCCTCAGACTTCCTCTTTCTCATATAAAATCATATACATGCACTTTCCTGGGATGTGCTGAGGACAGTTGTCAAAAAGGCGTTTCATTCTCACTTGTCTGCAGCAGTCCTGACATGACTGCTAAAATATCAGAAAATGAAATTAAACCTGATGGCTGTGCTATCCCCAAAGGGCAGAGAACTTGATTTCACTCAAGGCAGAACACACTAATCCACAGCATTAGCATCTTGCCAAGGCTGTCTTAAGTCAGTGCTTGTCTCTGTCAAGAGTGGGAAGAGGGAGAGATATACATAGAGGTGGGGGGTAGCACTAGTATGATCAAAAGGAAATTGGTGCTAACCAAAGAGATTATCCATAAACTACATTTTGCAAAGACCAAAAATAAATGATAGAACAGAAGGAATAAGAAAAAAAGAAAATTATTAAAAATATTGTTTTATTTTTTCTGATTTGAGAATTTAACTTCCTTCCAAGATTTTAAGTTTAAACAAAGTTGATAGTTCTACACTTAGGTACTTCGAGGAGTGATAAACGCTGAAAAAATAGGATATTTTATTACATCTTTTTAAACAAATTAACATTGTTTATTGTGAGAAAACAAATATACACAAAAAAGATATTCTAGTAAAAAAGTATTAGGGATACGCAAGTATTTCCCAAGATAAAGCTGATATCTCAAAATGCTAATTTTGAACAAAAAGCCCTCTACCCCCAAAAGTTGCAATAACTACAGGGTTGTCATTTGATATAAATCCAATATACCCAACACCTTCTGCTGTTAATCCGAAAAGGTCTGGCCCTTTCCAGGAATGCTACATCTACACAGAATAGGTGTGGAACACTGAGGTTTTTACAAAGGGCACCGTTGTTTTTATCTACTTATGTCAGTCTGTCAACAGAATTGAGGCAGATGATTCACACCATGACTTTGACAAATTTTCTTTTCTTTCTAATGTTTTGACAATATATTTTATGTTCTTGACCCAAATTTTTGATTTTAGCATTTTTAAAGGGGTGAAACCTGCATCGCAATTCAGTCCTGTTTCTGCCATCTGACTTATTCAGTCTCTTTATGTACAATAGAACTGGCAAAAAATGTGTATTAAATATTCAGTACCAGATATTGTATGGGTGACTTGCTCATCCTTTAATGTCAGCTCAAACAATTCTCTCCTAATTTCCATTGAGGAGGCTAGTGTGTGTTCCTATTGCTCATAAAAAATTTTCCAGACAACGGAGTTAATGAAAGTATTACAGAAATAAGAAAATTCCATTTATTCTTGAAATAAAACATTTTAGCTTCAGTCCCCACCTAATGTTTTCCCTGCATCTCTTGCTCTGTTTCCTACTGTGTCTTACTATTTCTCAGGAATTCTCAGAGCAGGCCCCACACACCCTCTTATTCTCCTCACTAATATTTTAAGCTGAAATAGAAAGAAGCTTCCAGAAGAAAGACATCCAGAAAATGTGGATTAGAGGAAGAGAAAGTACAAAGCAGCTAGCTCTTCTGTATCAAAATATGACCATGAAAGTGAAGAGCCACATTGGAGCAGACTGAGACATGCTGATAGAAGCACTGTGCAAGCAAAATATTTGTGTCTGAGCAAAATAGTCTCAAGACTTGCTGATTTCTACCAGAAGTTCTTGTACCTAACATTGACTCCTATAAGAGCTACAGGCAGAGATTGGTCAATGTGTGGTAGGGAGTGGCAAAGAAGTGTTAGTGCTTATAACCATCTGTGCTTTTTGTGCTGGTGGGTATAATGCTGCAGGTGTGGTAATGTGTATAAATTTCCCCTCACTGATGTGTAATTTCACAGAGACATCCTGGAACTTGTGTGGGGTGTGCATGTTATTTTTTTTCCTTTATAATTTTCTCTTTTATTTGCATCCAATTATTTGTTTTTATTTTATTTACAATTTTA
Organism: Acrocephalus scirpaceus scirpaceus; assembly: GCA_910950805.1. Classification (NCBI taxonomy): domain Eukaryota; kingdom Metazoa; phylum Chordata; class Aves; order Passeriformes; family Sylviidae; genus Acrocephalus; species Acrocephalus scirpaceus. The sequence continues at coordinate 31,863,116 of OU383776.1, forward strand.
TAATGGATTTTTTTGACAGATGAATATTTAATAAATGAATTATGTTTAAATGTTTAAGAATGTTTGGTTTGTTCTTTCAGTAAACAATTTTATCAGCACAACACCATCCAGAGAATGTGTCTGGTGGACAATACACACATGCCTAAACTCTGTTATTATAAAGGCTCCCAGCTATTTTCACAGGGCACGCTACAGTTCCCTGTGTCAGGCTGACCTCTTCTGTAAGAGTTATCTAGGCTTCATGTGATGCAGTCAGACACTGAACTTGCACTGTTTCTTTGGAAACAGCTTCACATTACTGCCTGCAAAATGATTACTAGAAGTCCCTTTTTTTTTGTTTTTAACCCTTTTATCAATAACACCTTTTTCTTGTCCTCTCACTTTTGCAAAGAACCCTTGACACCTGTGAAGTGAAACAATACTGGCTCATCTTTTGGACTGCAGATGGTTTTAAAGATTTGGATGCTTTTGTCGTAAGATACTTGAGCCATTTCTGAGGCTCTTGGAAGCAAAGGATGGTGTCCTAGGTTAAAACGTAAGATGTGCCCAAAGTATGGATTCTATCCCCATCTTCATGAGCTGTTGAAACCAGGTGGGGCAGTGTTTCCCTTATCATCTGTTAATGGGCCCATCAATGCCTTGCCACATGACTCATAGATAACTTCCTCCAGGAGTTATCTCTGTTTAATGGGCCATCAAGGACCCACTGCATGACTCATAGAATGAGATCAGCCCATTGTGAGATGTTCCACCCAGGGGGAGCAGCCAAGCATTCCCACCTGGATATAATCTGGGACAGCACAAGGGGCCTTTACCCACTGGGCTCCCAGAGGAGAAGAGCTACCAGATGTTTCTACAGGAATCATTGCTTTGACAAGACCATTTCATCTGGACTGCTACTACCACCCTAACTAACAGGGTGTCAGGTTGTATTCTAACCCCGTCAGTGGTCTTTTGTAATATTGCATATACTTTATTTTACTTTATTTTACTTCTTTTCTTTTCTTCTTATTAAATTGTATTTCTGACTTGGAGTCTCTCACTGGTTTTGCTTTTAAACCAGCACAGGTGTCATACCCCAGCAGCAGGTCTGGCTTAGCTTAGGCTTTTCAGTCAGCCACTCAACTTTCACATCTTTTAAGTTTCACATCTCACGGAAGATGTGCTATTGCCCAGTGTGAAAGAGTTGACTGATCTCCTGGAGAATTATGCTGATTGTGTATCTTACCAGCGCATCTTGCCTGAAGTAACTTCCAGGTGATTTTAGTTCAGTAATAAATTGTGATATGTTTCTAGGAATTATTGTCCTCTGAGTGAAGTGGTGGTGAATATTCAGGTGAAAGTGGTTGAGCTTAAAACATCTTCCAAGTGGGTGAGAAGCTGACTTTTAGATCCGGGACATCTGATCCCTATGTTGGTTGGTGTTTCCAAAAGCTGATTCCCAATTTCTTTGTAAGTTTTGTAATTGATATATAAAATATACTACATTCTGCCAAATTCTCCTCTGTAGGAATAGATTGCTTAGATTTCACTGGTAAATATAAAGCTAAAGCTACACTAAAATTAGCAACAGCCGTTCCTGAACATAAGTGAAATCACAGCATGCTCAAGCACCCTTAGCAAGTAAGTATTTTGTTATTTGTATATTTTTAATTGATCCCTGAAGTTATCACTTTGTTGCTAATATAAAGGAAACAATGTGGGAATTACAGAAATTGATAGGAACCTGGGTATTTAGCTTGACTTAATACCATAAACAAATACAGGAAGAGAACAGATGGTTTGCATCCATGGTTGACATCCAGCCCAGCTGGGATCAGTTTCTTGTTGAGACGAAAAGAAAATAACTTTAGGTACAAGCAGGGTAAACCATTGCCATCTGGGTCAGTTCTTGTGGTAACTATAAAGCAGCCACTCCATACATCCTTGGTTTATCCTTCCTGTTTCCTCACTTATCAAATATTTATTGTCAACAACGGGCAGTTCTGTTTGCACACATTGCAATTGGATAATGAGATAGTTAGGTTTACTTCTGTTATTGATGGCGAGGGCTGATGGCATGAATAATTTCCTGTTTTTTTAAATGGGAATTGAATAATTGATGCTTCATTTAGGCAGTGATAAAAATATTAGTAATGTATTGCCATGGCTGTAGAGTGGTAGTAGTAATAGCCAAGAAGATACTTGCAGATAATGGGCCAAGTCTATTGTGTATCTGGAGTACAAACTGGAAATCTGCTCCCATGAATATAGTGATTATGGATTTACTGCTTTACAAATATTGCAGAATTTGTCCTGATAACTCTGCAGCTGACATCATTGCTAGTAGAAAAAAGTCTACAATTCAGCAGCCTGAACTATCAACAGTTTGATTATAAACTCAGTTTCTCATCACAAAAAAAAAAGTTTCATAAATAAGAAGAGAGAAAACAATGGTTAATGAAGAAAAAAGACTCTGTCTAGTATTGAAAGGGCCTTGAATATCTTCAGAGAGTGTCTGTGAACTTTACAGATTGGCTAATTTTAAGCTTCTAAATTCTTGACTATTACTCTAGTAACAGGGTGATTTGAGTTTCTGCAATTCAGGTACTAGGATTTTTCTCTCTCTTTTTTTTTTTCTTTTTTTTTTCCTCTCCCCATCCAAAACCATTTCACACTTTAAAAATGTAAGCCCCACAGAAAAGAGTGGCATTTGCATGACATCTTTTGAAAGAGGACGGGTTTGAGAGAGAAGTAGTGGCTGAGATTGTCTTCTAGCACACCAACATATGATATTAATGTCCCTTACCAAAAGTAAAAGGTTGAAACCTTCTCTACCCCTTTTGCATTTCTTCACTTGCTACTTGCTGTACTCTTCTCTGTCCTATTTCTCAGTTCTTCAGTAGACTCAAATTCCCTCCTGCTTTTCCCTAATACTGGTCATCCCATCAGTGCATGAAGCATAGCAGTGCCTCCCTGGTTGACAAACCTCCCCTGGCTGCAGTGTGAACCAGGTTCTTAGAGAAATGGCAAGATAGTGGGTTAGGAAATTAAAAAAATACATATTTCCCTCCTCAGATCATAGTTAATAAATTTCAGAAGTGTCATGCATCTCAGGTGTCTTCCTGCCTGCCCTCCATTTTTTGAACCATGGCATAATGGGTAGGAGCCACTGCTAAAAGTTTTGTGCAGTGTTTCTCATGATCAAACACAAAATCATGTAAAAAGTAAAAAAAAATTGGATAAAGAAGACCTCAGGCCAATTATTTTTCTACAAAATACTTCATGTGACAACAGCATCAGCCCCCAAAGGGCAGCATGTAACAGCAGAGCCTAATTAGGAAGATTTCAGTATAATCATTAACTAGCATCTAACACCTATGAGAGTATTTCTCTTTAAACTAAAACATGACCTGCATGGTAGAGAGGCCTCGTAAACTGTTGATGAAATGAAAAATGTGACAGTAAAGGTCAGAGCTGTGCTCATTTGAATTTCAAGCAGGAAGCAGGCTTCTCAGCTGGCATATACAGGAAGAGTGGCGGCTCTTTCCATAGGCTCTCTTTGCCAACAGTAGCTGTTGGAGAAATCCTCCAGGACTAATTACTGGGGCTGCAAAACAAGTATTATTCTTTCGTCTCTTTTCCTGACCTGGTGAAATGCAAAGGTCCTAATTATATTGTGTCAAAGATGGGGTTTTGTTTTTCACTGTCATGTGAGCAAAGCTCACAAGCTAGGAAAACCAAGTGGCACCTTACATCTCTCTCTATCCACATGCTGACAGCTTCCTTGATGCTTCTGCTAATCACATCACCTTACTAGAGAAACAGGGGAGGGAGAACTTGCTAATAAACTCTCCTTCCAGAGAGAATGATGCTAACACATCGTGCTTCACTGGACCATATAAACGCAAAAATCAAATCAGTTAGATCTGGTTTGATTTGCAAGTCTCTGGTGAAATTTAAGAAGACAAAACTGTAAAACATTCTGTAACAAAAAAAAAAAAAAGCAACATTAAAATAGTTTAAGGAAAGCATTTAAAAAAACAGGAGAAAAACATTATCATAAAAAAAGGCAGGAAGGGCATTATTTAATTTTGAACCATCTCAAAGAGCTCTGTTAGCAGCATTTAATCTTTGCAAAAGAAAATCCAAAATCTGGGAAAGCTAGTGCATTTAATTATTTTCCTATTTCTTTTTGTAACTTTTATACAAAGACAACTTTTAACGGCTTTGGGGAATTGATAAAACTATAACATTTAGCACATAAGCTTGCTATACTGAATCTTACTTGTTTTTCTTCCCATCCTCTGAACTTCCTAAGTTTAATTTTGACTGGTCTTTATTTTCCCCTTTCCTCTTCACAGTGCTTTGGGGTTTTTTTGTTTACTTTTTTACTTTCTTCATTTTTCAAAAATTACCTTACATACTTCTCCTTTTTTTTTTGTTTCTCATTGCTCATGTCTTTTTTGTTTTTGCTTGAACTTTGAAATAAAAGTAGTGTTTGTGAAGTGATGTGACAGCTGCAACAGATATCCTTGATGACGTCACAGAAAAAACTGAATCACTAGCAGATTATGTACAACAAATTTCTTTCCTTCATTATCCCAGTTCTTTGCTGTCAGAGTAGCTCTGGCTTGTCTCCAAATGGCAGATGACAAATTGTGCATATATTAATTATTCATTTATTTGTGTCTCAGCTAGATAAAGTAGACTCTATCTAAATTAACACAAAATATATATATGATACTATGTTGTAACCAGGAAATATTTCTGGCGTCAGACATCACCCAGCAGTGTGTAGCTGTTTGGTGGTTTCAGGTGCACTAAGAACAAAATGTGAACAGAAGGCAGGCCCTCACTGTAAAGTATTGATTTTAATCATCTGCTCTTTTTTTTTCTGGAGAACTTCTTCCTTTGAAGATTGCTGAAGAATGCTCAGTGCTACATCCACATGAGGGGGAGATAGTATAATCTTTCTTGAAGCTGGTGTAAGTCTGCTGATTTTTGGTGTTGGAAGTCTTGTATTTCTAGTAGAAAAAGTAAACAAAAATGAAAACGTAGTCATGTGCAGTAACAATTCAAGACTCCTCCCAACCCCTGCTGCTCTGTTGTGGTTGGCTGTGAAACCCTTAATGGCATGTTATAGATTTGGGTGTAATATCTGTTTTTGACAAATTACTAAGGAGCATGAAAATTCGTGAGGAAATATGTTGCATTTCTGGCTCTGGCCCTCTTGCCTCTTGCCCTCTCCTTTGGGAGCCATGCTCCCCCTACCCAGTGTGGGACCCCCCAAGTAAACCTCATCTGATCAGCACCCTCAGAAGCTGTGTCGTGTCTTGCCTGCCTGCATGCTGCCATTAGCTGGCACAACCAAGAAACGGTTCCCCAGAAACTACGGTAAGGCTTTTGTACCTGCCCTTCCTTCTGGGACCCAGAGATATGTTGCCCCCAACCCCCTGCAGCTGCTAGCCGGACCCAAAAAGAGCAGCGGGAAAGCAACAGTATTTTAAAAAATATTATTTTCTGTGCATTTAACCTGCAGCTTTGTTACAGATCCTCAGCTACTGCATGTCTTACTGCCAAGAGAAAACATTAGGTTAGTGACATTTTGGTAATTTTACTCAAAGTATATTGTTTTCACAAATAATTCATATTCTAAGCAACTGACAGCTTCCTAGTTCTGTGTGAATTTTTCTCCTTCCACTTGGGTTGGAGTACTTCTTGGCCATGAAAAAGTGTGACTGAGGGGAATAATGAAGTACTGGTTGTAACTTCATATTAGCCTAATGTCATGGTTTGATGGTGGCTAAGCATCAGTAGTCATGAAAAACTATTAAGTCATTTCCCTCTGCTATAGTTGAGCAGAGGAGGTGGAAAAAACCTGAAGGGTTCATGAGCTGAGATAAGGATTAGAAGAAAACACTAAGGGCAAAATAGGCTCAAAAGTCGAAGGTATAAAGAAAAATTTATTATTAACAGAATTAAAAGAAGGTATTGAGAAATAAAATAAACTTTTAGAACACCTTTTTCTTCCCAGTCCCTCCCTCTTTCTCACTGATAGCACAGGGAAAAAAAACATGGAGTTTTTAGTCAGTTTGTCACTCCTAATTTTTTTCTATTCATTCAGGGAAAGAAGGATCTTTCTTTTGTTGTATTGTAGGTCCTCCCCGCCATGGGATACACTTCTCTGTGAACTTCTCCAATTTGGTTTTCTTCTCATGAGCAGCAACCCCATCCAATCTGGTGCAAGTGTGAATCCTTATGGGCAAAACAGGCTTCCCAAAACTGATGCCTGTGAGTTGCTTGTCTACATCGGTATGTATGTCTCTTTTTGGCATCCACTTTCTCTGTCATCCAAGTGGACGTCTGCATCTCTCGTGGACCCAATGAGCCGCAGGGGGACACCTTACTTAACTATAGTCTTTTGCCACAGTTTGTAGAAGAAAATTTCATCTCTGGGGCTTGGAGCATTTCTCCATCTTTCTTTACTAATCTCAGTGTCACCATTTTGGTTCTCCTCAGGTGTCTTCACCTTTTCCTTTTCTCTGACTTGGGAAAAAATTGTTGCCTCTAGGTTTCCTTGTTCTCAAGTTCTATCATTGAAAAGTTCTTACAGGGTTTCACAGCCCCGATCTCGTCTGGCCGCTGTGGCAAAGGGTCACTCGCTATGTTTCTTCTACAAGCCACATGGCCCACCAATACCCTGTGGGCAGTGCCAGCCACTGTGGTGCTGCCACCATTCAGCACCTCTCTTCATGCGGGGTGCCTGAAAGGAGAAGCCACTACCACTGTCCCTGCCTTTCTGTCTGCAGCACAGCTTGATAAAAGCAGCTAAGCAGGCACACTTCACTGCGGACTGTGCCAAGATGGCTGCTGCCACCCTGGGAAAGAGAAGCTGTCGCTGCCACCCCTGCCTCTCTGTCTGCGGCACGGCAGGCTACAAAGCGGCCAGGCAGGCACAGCTCACCGCTGGCCATGCTGAGATGGCAGTGGCCACATGGCCACTGTGGTGTCAGGATGGCCCTGGCCACAGCGCCTCCTCACCCCTTGGAAAAAAATTGGGTGCATTTTTGATTTCCTTCTTAAATATGTCATCACAGAGGCATTACCGACTCCTTTAATTGGCTTAGCAGCACGTATATTCTCAAGTCAGAGATTGGCTTTGCCAGGCACAGAGGAAGATTTTCACAGAAAATCACTTCTGTTTAGCTTCTTCCCTCCCCACCAAAATCCAAGCCATGCAAAACCAACCTATTTAAATGGGGTAACATTTTGATATTGCCATGTGATTAGGATCTGACCTACTCTAACCTGTTATTGCAGTGATCTGTTTTGGTTGGGAGACAGTGAATTTTGTGCTGTTGCCTGTGGCTGAACTACAAATCATCTCTTTGTAGTATATACATTAAGCCTTCAGTGTTCTTCTTAAATATCTATTTCACTGATAAACTTCATGCAAGATACAATCCCTATGTCTCATTAGGAAATAAGTGTCTTTTATAAAATGTGAAGTTGTTTTATGTGCTAACATGATATTATTGTCAACAATAATAACAACAATTCCTGAAAAAATTAACTTAGTTCATATAAATACTGGCTTTGCTTTCTAGTTGTTTAAAGTTAGCAAGATATTTATGTGTTGCTTTTTAATATCCTGATGATTACCCTTTGCAATTTATGGATTTACATTAATAATTTTAACTTTACAGAACTTTGTAAAATTCAAAGTGTAAACTTAATAGTTAGAAACATACACCTAGCAAGAATGTCAGCTTTACATCCCTAATGTTCAATGTGGCTGGAGTTTTGTGACTGAACAGCTGATTTTTAATTCTTGCAAAGAGATGGGAGTGTGTGGTAAAGTTAGAAAGAACTTTGCAGAGTTCTTTGCAAAGCCTTTTCTGCAGCTCTGCTATGAGGGGAAAGAGGCAATGCAATCTTTCTTTATTTACTCAGTACAAGGACAGATGCATGTTCTTCTGATAGACCTGTTGTTTGAATACCATAAGGAAGATTTTCATTGTCTTACACAATTTTTTATGTTTTGCCTTGTGCTTCCTTATAGAAAACAGAAATAGGGAATTTAATAAGGTAACATACTCTATCTGTAAAATCTATTATTTAATATAAAATCATGCCTTAAAAATTTCTCTTGCAGAGTTTTGCACAAAGATCATCAGATCTGACTCAGGTGCTGTTGGTAGCATTTCATTGTCTCCCTGCTTAGACCCATACTGCTGTGGAAATAATGTTTTTTCTGTTTCAATGTTGCTTGGAAAGCCAGTTTTATGTGCTTCAGATGGCCTTTGTGAAGTGTTGGTGTAAGTAGATGTGTGAGCTTAGGACTTTTTACACCTCCTACCATTAATAAGAATAGATATCTCCTTCAATCTTGTCTAAATTCATTAAAAAATTGATGATTCAGAGTAGTGGGAAAGAGTTATGGAATACTGATTATTGGAGAAAATGGGATTAGGTAAATATGAAAATAATGAAAAATTGGAAGGAAACACAGTTTAGAGAAACAGACAGTGATTAATGTCTAGTAGTCTGTTTTCCTAGATGTACCTTTTGGTATTGGAGGAAGGGGTCTGGCATGCTCTGCTTGTGACTAGGTATCTGCTAGTTCATCATCAGGATGAATTCAGCCTGGTTATACCTGGTGCAAGATACCCACTGAACCCACTAGTGTCAAAGAATGAAGACAGTGTCCACATGCAATAGTGCAAAAATGGCAGTGGACTTTTAAGAGGTGAATCTTGGTGTTGGATAGCAGACACTGCAAGCAGCAGTGATGGTGAGCTCTGGCCTCTGCTTTCTGTAATGCCTGAAAAAGAACAAGAAAGTTGTCAAAACTCAATGTTCTTCAGTGTGAAGATCAGTATTGTGACTGTAGGAAGGAGAATTCAGCACTGCCAGTGCTGAGACAGAAATCACATTAAGTAGCTTTGGGTACTGACAATTTTGGCCAATATTGCCATAAGGAAAGTGAGCTCTGAGATACTGTACTGGGTATAATTTTCAGTATTACAGAAGAGTATCAGTGCAATTAAGTGGGCTAAATTTCTGGAAGAAATGCACCACCTATAGTTTGTTAATAAAAAGACAGCTTGCAAAACATTGTAACCACACTTCTTTTAATAGTACTTAATAAATTTCAAGATATCATTCTTTCTTTTTTTTAAGAACAATTTCTTTGCTTAAAAAATAGTACAGAAATAATGACAGAAGTCTTTGTAATTAAACATATGAAAATATAGATGGAAGAAAGGATCTGTCCTTTCTTTTCCTCATTGTCTTATGTTCCTCACTCCCATTTTATTAACAGATTCTTGCTGTAAAAGAAATTGATTCTTTACTCCCCAGCAGGTCATTATAAAAGGGTTTTAAATCATTTGGTCTTCCCATTTCTGAAATATAGACTTCACTTTAGTATTCTCTCCATTACCAGCAATAAAAAGCCCATAATTTGTGAAAAATGAGCTTTCTCTTCAATATGTTCTCTGATAAGTAGCATTTCTGCTCTTCATTCACTTGTCTCACACCTGTTAACCTCCCAAACTGATACTCAGTACATCTTGAAGATGCTGTATTTATTTCTGTTGCATAGCCATGTGAAGATTAAAAACCATGTTAGAGGCTGGCCTCTTGGTTAGTAATAAAAGTAATTTTTTGATTAAGTTGACATTGACATTTGATCATTCACTGAGGAGATGGGTGCAGTGTCATGTTGGTATGTCAGACTGCACACATCTTTGTCTTTACACATTGCTCTAAAAGGCAGGCAGGTAAGGTGTGTGCAAAGGAAAGCATCCTCTCCTGCTGGCAGTGGTGGTAATTTGCCTGCTCTATTCCTGGAAAGACAAGACATGCAGGGCAGTTTGGGATAGAATACATTTTGTGCTGAAGAGCAAGCACACTTACAAGAGAGAGCCTGATGGCCATTCACAAATGAAACTTCTGCGCAATTAAAACAGTATGCCAACATTGGCAGTTAGTGCAGAAGAACATTGTGAGTCCCTTTCACATGTAATATTCTATTCCATTCCATTCTCCTTAAGAAAAAAAGTTCCCTGTAAATATATCTGTGGTTATATGAACATCTCTTTGTGACTGTTGACTTACTGTAGTATTCTGGACTCCTGTGTTAGGACCGTGGCCAGATCCTTCTCTCTTAATTTAGTTCTGGTGGGGTTGTCATGTCCTACTTCAAACTCATGCTCTCCAGATTTTTTTGGTTTTGATCATCTTCTCAAAGTTTCTTGCAAAGTTGGACAGAATGCCTTTTTCCCAAGTTAATCATCCAATCTGAAAAATTATTAAATCTATTCAACCTGCACTAATTTTGAAATTTTAACCTGCTGAAATTGAAATGAAGTCAAAACAAGATGGAATGAATTCCGTAAAGAACAGATAATCACAAAATATTTTAAAAAAAGCAGAATAGGTGTTAAAATATGTTCTGTAATCAAATGGAGGCACAGAATTATCTTACATTTAAAAAACGTTAGGAAAATGTTGATTCTTTAAGGTTATCAGTAAAGTGGATTTGATAAAAGAATGCCACATACATGCATATTGGTAGAGAATAGCTCTCCACTGATCATTTTAGTATAACTCACATAAATGTGGAAGCAGTCATTTTCATATGCTTGCAAAATGTGTATTTGCTTGATGGGAATAAATAGTATGTGTGCAAGAGTGAAGTTGGAAACTCAAAGTAGCATTCATGAACAGGATACTGAAGACGATCTGTGTCAAGAGCTACAAAGTATAAAACTGCTCTCTAAGTCTCTTTGTTCATTGTGCAAAGTAAAATGGAAAATGGTCAGGTGTGCTCATCAAAGAACTGAACTGAACTGTCTGGTTAAAGTTATGAGATCACTGGGATTGCCCTTTACCTGTGATCCAACACTGATTTCTACTTATACCATTTTTCTCTGCCCTCTTAATAGGATTTTTTATGTTACGGGAGACATAGGGTTAGAGAAGTTAAAACAAATCTTTCTCTCTCAAATTTACTCTGAAGATAATATTTTAAAGATGCATTTCCATACTGTTAAACAAGTACATAGATAATATTGTTAGTTTTTTTTCTGCAATATTATGACTTGGATCTAGGTTTCTAAGATCATAGAATTGCAGAATATTTTGTGTTGGAAGGAATCCTTGAAGGTCATCTAATTCAAACACCCTGGATTGATCAAGGACATATCCTGATAATTTCCAGACTCATGTGTTCTGGACATTTTTATCTTGCTGTAAAGTACATTTCTTTACAATTTGGTTTCTGTTTGATTGTAATACCCATGTTTCTTTGCTCTGCTTTGTTGCTCTTTTTCTATGTTAGTATATTTTAAAGTTTGTGTTATAAATGAGAGTTCTCCAATATTCCGTTTGAAAGGTTTATTTAAAAAAAATGGCAAAATGAAGAGCAAAATGAGACAAAGCCCACAATCAAAATGACAGGTCTGAGCCCGGGGTCAGAACTGGGTGAACCTGGGACACAGCCTCACTGTACCACTGTCCATCCACGGTTCACACCAGTGCCTTTCCAGAGCTGAATTTTATACTGGTTTTGTGCCTTGAGGCAGTCCATTGTTCAGTCCAGCTTTTGGAAATGCAGATAGGGTTTTCTTTATTTTGGTAGGTGTGTTGAAATGGGTTCCAGGACATGTGTACAGTCTTGATTGAATCTTCCTGGTCGGGGCATAGGTGTGGATGTCCCTGATGGTCAGGCATGATGCTTATCTGGGCATGATGACTGGGTCGTTATCCTGGTCTCTGGTTTGTTGGTCCACCCTCCATTGTTATCATTTTGCCATCGTTAATGTCTGCGTGGAGGATGGGATTTCCCCTGTTCACCCAACCATGAACAGTTGCTGCATAGGGGGGTACAATGAGGAATACATTTAACTTTGATATATACATTCAAGGCTGCTAAAAAAACGTGAATTAATACCTTATTTATAACAGTTTGCATGTAAAAACTCTTTATCTATTCTTTAAAGACATGTGCTGGATTTAGGTTTCTGGTGGGCAACATGGAAACAGGTTGTGAAGCCTCTTTCTGTGTCTATGTAAAACCATTTTTTGGCATACTTGCCAAAGAAAATATTTCCAGTTGTGTGTTTTCATTGAGAAACCTCCTTCTATAGAAAAACAGTACTGCCTGTAACTCTTCTACTCTCCAATTAGTAAGAAAGGAAAAAAAGAAAAGACAGTCTGTCAAAATAGAGTCCTATTTCAATCTTGCCAATCCAAAATCTGTGCTGCCCTCTGAATTTCCAGGGTCACTGGGTACCTGTTCTAGGTACTTAAAATTTGCCAAAATTATTATGGAATTATTTTTTTCAGTGATAAACTGAGTCTATTTATAATCAGGAAAGCTTTGGAAAACACATTAAAGATATATAGCTGCAATATCTGTACAAATGATAAATCTGACATTAAGAAGACTACAAGATGTCTGGAGTTCCCTAGACATTTTTCTATCTGTCTCATAATCCTATCCTGTGAGACTGTGGGGAAAGTCTGTGTTTTTCTGAGATTCCTACTATTTAGAAGGAATAGCTAGGCAGTTATATGTTTGAAGAGTCTAGACATGTCCACTTTGCATATATTCACTGTGAACCAAATTAAGGGCTTACTGTTCATGTAGGTACAATTTCCTGTGGATTGAATTTATGGTGGAAGCTTTAAATAGCAAATGTGTACATATTTCTGTTTGAAAAATCTTGGTCAAAAATAGGTCATACATACATACTTCTCATGATAATGAATAGGCTTGGTTTCCTGCTTTTACTCTACTTTTCCAGTTCACTATTTTTTCATTGTTCAAACTATTTTTTTTTTAATAAGTAAGTGGTTTTATCTGCATCTTAGAGTCTCTGGCATGACCTTGGCCTGCATTTAGAGGTATTTTAGGGAAAATTAGACACCTATTTCACTCTAAAATTCTGCTTCCATGTCTTTTGCTGATCAGCTCTCCTTTTGATCTTTCAATCTCCCTCATCACTATACCTTTCCTTCAATGCCTCTCATTTTCCTTCCTGCTTTTCTACTTCAGGAAGAAAAAAGACACTTCTCAGACTCTTCACTTCTTGATTTGCCTGATCACTCCTCCATTTCCGCTTCCCTGCCTTAGGACTGCATCTGTAAAACGTATTGTTTCAAAGTGCTCTACGGCTTAGTTCTTGTCAGCTCTTAATGCCATTTTACCTCGTGCTCTCTTTCAATCTTTGCCTTTATCTCTTTGCTGGAGCAAAGAGTAGCAGTAAGTCTTCCTATCACCTCTTTTCTCACCAGTCATTTCTCTTATGTGAGCTATTGCCTACTAAATAAGATAGATAATTGGAATCAGGGAATGTTTCTCATCCTGTGATTTTGCAGAGCACCATGTACACTTTAATACGTTAACTTAATAGGCACTGTGACTTTCAATACTGTCTATATACTAAATGGAAAATAGCAAAGCTACTGCCAAGTTTCTGGTCCAAACTGCATTGGAAGGCTCTCCCAAGCCTTAAATTTTGGTGACGCTTCCTGTGGCATCATCCTCTAGTAGCTCTAGAGCACGTAGATTGTTCTCTGAACTTCTCCCAACATCTTATGCACTGTTGGAAATACCTCTCTCCTCATTAACACTTGCTGGAAAGGAGATTCAGCAATGAAAAGATGAAACAAAGAATCAGAAGAAAACCAGTGTCCTTTAAAATACACACAATGCAACTATCATAGGAAACAACTATTTCCATATGGGAAATCGTTTGTTTGACAGTTGATCCATATTATCTATAGAAGTACCTTGGATCTGGTGAAGAAATATTCCTGCATTTTTCAGAAGAAATAGGAGGTAAAATGGAGCTTGTCTAGCAGGAGGTGTTGGCAGGGGAAGTTGGGACTAGATGATCTTTAAGGTCCATTCCAATCCCTTAACATTTTATGATTCTTTGAATGTCACAATCCAGGTCAAAATTTGCAGATACCATGTAAAATTATTTTTATTATAGATACATATGCTGCTTTCTGCATTCTTTTTAACTGACTGGAAGCTAGAGCCATTAATATCTGGATACAATATGATCTCTGCTTTAAAACTGATCTAACTGGTGTATTAGCCTCTCCCAGATGTGAAATTTCTCCCAGATCCAGAAGTTCAACCTTATTTCTTGGATTTTTGCATAAAAATGGATCTTGACTTTCACCTATGGCAATTGGTATTATCTTTTTGGTTTAAACATTTACCAGGTATACTTAGGAAACAACAACAATACCAGAGTGAAAACATATGCCTAGCATGTCTTAGAGCTATTTATTTTACATCCTTTGAATTACTGTTTTCAATAATGTTTATTTTGTGTGACGAAATAACAGTAAATTTTGTTGATTTTTTTTTTAATTGTGAGACTGGAGAAATCCAATGTTTATTTTAGGGACGCTTCAACTAATAATTTATAATCTGAATATTATATTTATCTCAGTATTTATTTTCAACATATTTAAACCCCAAAAGGGTAATGAATATTGTTTACTGTTGTAAGTAGGAACTTCCCTGTCACTGTTGCTTGGTCTGTAAAAAGGGATGGCATGGAGAATCTACCTTTTCAGAGGGTCTTACCAGAAAGGGAGAGTGAGATTTTCATCTTTTGGGCTACTATTTGTTTTGCAACATCAACATCATTAAAGAGGGCTTCTCTTGACTGCATTGCTTGGAATACCTACAAATTTCTATTAAGAGAGATGGCAGTGTTGAATATGCTTGATATACATCTAGAAAATACTGTGTATTTGGTAGTAATGGAGTTCAAACAGTTTTTTAGCACCAGTTTCAGCAGAAAATAGTATCAGGATTTAAAAAATAATTAAGTTTCACATCCTGTCTCAAAACTGAAATTAGATTTCAAAACTGAAGCAGGACTATTCATCCATCTATACTAAAAATAAAATATTTCCTGATTGAAAGGGTTGGTCTTTTACTCTAAATATTCCTTTCTTCTTCTATACATTTTTTCCTCCTTGCTAATAAGCTGCTGCAATAAACTTCAAGAGACAAGATGTCTTGTTCGCTTTTTTATTTAAGCATCTCTAAGAAAAACCTTTTAAAGAAGTAGCTAAACTGATTAATTCATCCAACATACCTTTGTGTTTGTAGCATACATTTTTGTTCAATCTGAATTTACAAACCTTCTTTCCTCTTTTGAATGAATACTAGAAAAGCAAAGTGTTTGCTTTTGCTAGTTTTTAGCTGCATTGTTTCTTTGTACTACCTGTCAAAGATGAAGTATTAGTACATTAAACATTATTTCTTCTTTTGTTTTACAGCTGACCTGCTATTTTTGTTTTCCTTTTTTTCCCCCCTTCTCTAATACACTAATTGATAACTGCGTGCTAAATTTTGCAGTTTGGGAGGGAATAGGAACAGTCATAAAAGATGTGGACTCAGCCATTCTTGATCACTCTTGAGGCTTTACATGGGCACATGTCTTGGGGTTATTCTGTGTTTTGTGGATACTGTAGAGATTAGCTGGAACAGGACTGTTTTGGGAGTCGGTTTGTGTTTATTTTGGTATTACAGAGGCTTTTGATCAAGACTATGCACAGTTATCTCTAATTTTCTGGGCTTCTTTCTTTGAAGGTATCTTCTCAATTATTTGGCTTTAACAAGAAGTATGCTGTGCCAACTTTTTTTTGGTTGATACTATTGAGCCATTGCTTTCTTTTGCTAATCCTAGAAGCAGTAGATAATGCAAGTATTATCTTTCTGATAATTCAAGATTGTTCTCAACATCATATCCATGAACTTTATATAGTCTTTTTTTGAATGCTAGGCCAAGACTAGCCATATCTCAGAGACAGGAAATTATTCCTGGCATTATTTTGTTTTTTCTTGAGTCAGTTCCCTTTTTCCCTTTGCCACCTTAAGCTGTTATTTTCTCTCATTTATTCCTGCCCTTGTTCAAATGTAAATTATGAAAATTCATATAATGTATGTTTTTGTTTTTCTGAGTGTTACCTTTATAGTAAAGAGAGCCTGCTGTTCTCATGATCTTTAGCTGCTGAGTTGTTCTCTGTCTGTATTACAGGGTTTCTCCCTCTCATACCAGTATAAATCACAAGGTGTTCGTGTTAGTAATGCCACAGTCAGGATAAGTCTAACACTTTTACCATTCTTTCTGAATTCTTGACCATGCTTTTAGCTAATGATATGTCAGCATAAACAGTGCAGAAATCAATAGTTGCCTAGATCATCATGGACTGGGCCCAAGGTATTATGTGATTTAAAGCATGTTATTTTTTCTGCAGAAATTATTTTATGTGCTATTTGATTTTAAAGTTATACTGCTGTTTGGGTCCCTATTCTCTTTTGTACTCCTTTTCTAGAGCAGTGTTCAAGGACATCATTAATATCTCAAATTTGGAGGGCAAGCCATAGCTTGTGACGTACTTGTGCCAATTGCAGCATCTGCTGTTTGCTATTTTCTTTGGACTCAGATTTGAGTTAGCAGAAATTTGCACATGGTGATCTTTTGGGATATTGGCTTCTGAAAAATGCGTCCCTTGGGTTTTGAAGATGTGGTTATGTTCTGCCATGTGATGGTTTTCTTTAGAAATGTGGGACTCCTGCATTTGATCAAGGTTTAATTCTGATGTGAATCCTGTGCAGTTCTCTCTGAATTTGAGTTTCACAACAACAGAGCTCTAGTGACTTCAGCAGAGGCATTACCATCTTTAATAGTAAAATACAACATGCAAGTAAGTATCTTCTCCCCTTCTTTCCTTCTTCCCTTCCTGCCTGCCTGCCTCCCTCCCTCCCTTTTCAGCAAGCAAACATTGCATCTGTCTGGTTGTGTAGACCTGTGCAGATGAATCGTAATCAGTGAACCAATCCTGATTCACAACAGTCTTAAATGTACTCCAGACCTGAAGATAAGACATAAAAATTTGGTGTTGCAGAGATTTGGAACCCACAAAACATCTAATCTTAACTGTGTAATGTAGCCTGTATTCAACTAGGTTATGACAGTGCTGAAGCCAGCAACTTCGCTTAGTTCAAAGGTAGTTATTCTCAGTTTAAGGACACATGAACTTCTCTGAGTCCTTCAAGAAACAGAACACACAATGAAGCAAATGAAATAAAGTAAAAAGATAAGAGGAAGGAGAAGCTGTGTATGGAATATTAAGAAAAAAGAACAGATCCTTTTTGTGATTTACACCATCTCACTGATTTTCAGTTATTCAAGGATGTAGGTTATGGAAAATTGCTTTGAGCTGTTCAAAGAAAACAGCAAAAATTAATGTGCATCTGTGCATGTTAAACTTGCCAGTCTCATTGCTCTATCTTCTGCAGGGGTCACTAGGATAAATTGTTTAAATTCTCTGTATACCTCACTTTATTAATTAGTCATGTTTTTCACATCAGGATGCCTGTTTCTTTGCTTTCATTTCCTTCTCGTTTTTGTGCTTCCTCATGCTGGATTACATTATAGACTGAGAACAGACTTATATAAAATCATACTGTGACAGTCAGTAAAATATTTTCTATTGCTGGGGTATATTTTATAAAAACTACTCAGAAATAGGCAAAAATGGTTTGAGAATGATAAAGAAGGCCAGACATAAATATAAGTGGAGCATATTCCTGCAGGCAGTTCCTCGGCCAGGGAAGTTTGAGTGAAAAAATAGTAAAGCTACCTGTCTCTGATTCATACCTTATAAGGGATTTCTTTAATGATTTTTCTTTTGTGTAGCCAAAGCAATGTTCATTTGTCATTTATTTAAGCTTAAATACTGATGCATCAGGAAGAAAATTGAATGAGGAATAAGGTTAAATGAGAGGCATGCCCTGACATAGAAACTACAGTTGATAAGTGTCTCAGAAAGCTGACTGAAAGGAAATATTTTTTCAACAGATCTTGCAAATAACAACAGAAATGAACTGATCACATTTTGGTTTAATGGTACATTTAACTAATTCTGAATTACAGGGGAACTCTTTTGGAAGTGTTTCTCATTGCAGCATTAATACCAGATGACTTAATTGAGAGCAGTGTTATTGCAGTGAATAATTGCAAATAAATTAATATAATTACAGGGAAATAAAAGTGTTAGCAATTTAATTTTTACATTTAATTCTTCATTGTCAAGATCCTATCTGTTCTCTCTTGCATTAAGGTCTCTTTTACTTACTTACTCCTCCTTGTCTCTCTGCTTAGGTGGAGTTCGTAATTCTGGTGGTTCACATGTAAGGTCTATTGTGATTCCCAGGCAGTTTTGCTCAATCGTACCTGTCTGTGTATATAGCTCTAGACTTCTAATGCAGTATCAGAGATGTCCTCATAAATCTTAGGGGACTGATTGACTGAGTGATTTTACTCCTCTACAGAGGAGAAAGAGACTGTAAAACTTTCCCATGACTGAATTTGAGTATGTGAATAATAGCTTCAGCCCAACAGTCTTTTTTTCGATCTCCAGTCATTTTTGCTGACATAAGTTTAAGGTCAGTGGAATTACATCAATGTAAAATTAGGGTAAACAAGAGAAGAATCAGGTTTCCATATGTATTTCTCCTGGGAGAGCTCTTAGGATTTGACAGTCGAGACAGCAAACTGAGGAATAATCTTCCTTATTTTGTAAATGCAATTAAAAAACAGGCTAAATTTGTTTTGACTTTTCCAGTCATATTTCCTCCGATGTAATGTGATTGAATCAGATAAGGAGGATTCCTCTGCCTGTGTGATTATATAACTCATATTTGTAAATTTGAAGGAAGAATAGAGAAGAAGGAGTTTGGATTCTGATGGAGAATCCTTATTTGATAAAGCAAGGAGAGGACTTTGACCTATGTTACTTGAAAAGCTCTTATTAAAGGTAACAGGATTATTTAAACTTTAGCTTCCTAAGTATGGGTATTCAAATTTAGTGGAGAAGCTTATTCATTTTTCTTAGTGTTTGAGGAGGTTGCTGGTTTTAGAAAGAAATTTTGAGATTTCTCTGTGAATGTTATGGGAAACATCAAGGGAATTTGCTTTTTCAGTCTCTTCAACTACATATAATTTCAGGAACAGACTTTCTTAGTAGGATCAGGATTTTAGTGCTTGGCTGACATCACTTTAAGGAAAGCTGGGTAGGGGAATTCCTGAATTTGGGCACCAATATAGTCCAGCATGCTGTATAAAACAAATTTGGAATATTTTATTATTTTGTCTTGATGATGGCTGATAAGCCTGGCCTGTGATGGCTGAGTGTGTGTTATCATGTGTCAGCGGAGACTTCTGCAGTCCTTCCTAGTCAGCTTTGCAGGAATGGATTGGAGCATGTGCCATCACAGCATATACCACAAAGACCATGGTTTTGGCTACACTGCTGATAGATTTTATATCTGCACATTGCAGGAAGGCTCTCCTGGGTCCCATATTTCCCTGAATGGTGAGGAATGCTCTTTAAACTTCAATTCTGCTATAATTCTGAAGAATGCATAATACTTTTTAACTATTAAGCCCTACTGCAAGAGTCAGTTTTGGCTTCAAAGTATGGTTTGTGAATTTGCAGGTGTTTAGCTCCACTGAAACCATTTTATCTGTTTCTGCATTTGTCACCAGTCTTGCTTTATCAGAAGGAAAAACTGGCCATAAAAGAGAGCTGAGAGGCTTTTGATTGAAAAAAAAGAAAATGCTGAACAAACCCCATGACTTTGATAAAGAAGTCTTTTTGAATTCTAGTCCCCATTTTTTAGCTATACAGGTAATTGGTGCCTGGCAGCTCATTCCTGTTGTATTTCTTTGGCTTAGCTTTGTGTTAATTACCTAAACTTAGTCATTTAGAGGCAACGCTGCATGTGGTTTGGCATGCATGTGTTTTCCTAGAGAGACTTCCATGTATGATTTTCTGCCTGCACTGGAAGCTGCATTTAGTGTCCTGTACTTCAAAATGTTATTATTTTTAGTCAGATAAACAAATATTATGATCATGAAAAGTCCATGAACAAATGGTGACAACAGCAGAGTACTAAACGTAAGAATTAATTAACAAGAACAGTCAACTATCCCAGATGTCTGATGCAATTTTGAAGAGAGAACTTGAAATATTTAAGGCATTCAAAACACTATTTAGGAGAGTGAAAAACACCCATACACTTTAACATCTAGATTACAAATGTGACCTCTCTCTTAGCTACTGGCTTATAAATGAATTATACCAAGACTTACATGCCTACAGCTCATCAGTTACAATAAAAAGACTATTCCTTTGCTGGTCTTCTGACCATCCGTTTCTTTCTAGCTTTGAATTTTTTGTCAGGATGAGCCAAGAGCCAATGGGTGGAGGAAGAATTCCTCTCATTGTCAGTAGCTCAGACCTGTGCATATTACACCAATTTCTAGTATCTTGTTTTGGAAAGTGGACCCAGAACTCATAAGGTGTCATGCTGAAGCATGAGCATTTCCATTATATCTGTGTTTTCCCTCATTTCTTTTACCACAGTCTTTTCTGTGCTACAACTGTGGTACACATCTGTTCTTACTTTGCTGAGGTTTCAAGGACACATTTATAAGCCAGTTAAAGAGTGAGGCCCTGCTGTGTATGTTGAGGTCAGGGTATCTCAAACTATGATTTACCTCTGATATGTCCTGTGACATAATTTTATTTGGTTTAAGTAGCAGGTAAAGTTGCTTAGAGGCTTCAGTAATCCTTGGTTAGCATGAATCTGTGCACATCAGTGTTTCAGCTAGTGGACCTGTGTTGGTACAAAAAAACCTCTGTAAATATAATTTCAGTTGTCAACCTTGGCAGGAAGAGTCTCTGGGGTTTCCAGTAGATATTGTGAGACAGTGGTTTAGCTGCGTACTCAGGAAAGGGGGCAAGCTAGATTCCCTATTGCAAATTTTGCCATAACCATATGCAGTTGAATTACAGCTGGCAAAGGTATCCTCAGATGTACTGGGATACAGTGAAGAACTGCTGCATTTTTTCTTCTTTCACTGTTATTAGGCCAAGATTAACTACCACTTGTTCCTAAAGAAAAATTGTTCAGAGTTGTTCTGCCCACCTCAAGTATAACCCTAGGAGATCTCAAAAAAAATCTTGCCTCTCTCAGTTAAGCAGATCACATCATGAGTTTGGTTCTGAATCCAGATAAAGATAAATGTGAGGTTTAACTTCATTGGGAATGAGAATTGTCCCTGTGTGCTGAATGAGAGTTATAAAATGAGGAAATACCCACTAAAGCAGAACATTGGCATAATTTCAAATTAAGATCACAATGAAAATGAATTCAGTGCACTCTGGTTAATTAACTAACTAGAAAGGTATGAGAAATTCTATCTCCAATGACTAACACAGTCTGCCTTTTGATCTCAGTGCAAAAAGAAGGAAGGCAGAGCTATTGAATGTCTTAACAATGTTGATTTTGCATACTCAGTGAAAGTTTCTCAGAGCTGCAAATGTTTAGAGTGAGAATATGTTCTTGTGTAGTCATTTTTCCATGACCATGTTATCTCCATTTAGGAGGACTCTCTCTGTTCTTGCTCCATCTCTATACTAACCATGTGAGCACCTTTTCTTTTGCATAATAGCCATCACCTGTGCTAAAAGGAAAAACGGAGTGTAGCAGTGCTAGGCTCCTCCTGATAGGCTTTCTCCGAAGAAAATTTCAAGTCTATTTCAAATGGAGTCAATTCTTTCCATTTTCTATTTAATGTATTAACGATTCGTCTTCCCCCCCTCACCCCGCGCCCCCCCCCCCCCCTTTTTTTTTTTCTTTCCTTCCCAGATATTTTATCAGTTTTCCCCCTTCTCATAACACTGGGCAATTTCTGTCCAGGGAAGCCTGGACAGAAGCTATGTGAAATAATGGAGGGAATTCCTTAATAAACATCTGTCTCCTTCATGGGACTGAGCACATCTTCTGCAGGAAAGACTTTTTGTGTCTTAACAAAAGCTTACTTTTACAGGCTTCTGCTATGCCTATGACATCAAAAGGTGTCTGGTGCCTGCCCTGTAACAGTAACAGTGTTTAGGGATAAAATTCCATCCGGCAACATAGTAGTTATGAGAGGGAGAAGCATGAAAAGGGCAACACAGTGGCACAGGAAAGTGGGTAGGCAGCAGGCTTGTGTGACAAACAAATAGCCAGAACATCTTATATGCATTCATCTAGTGGTCATGTCACTTCCTTCACCCCATTTCTTTTCCCTGCAGACAAGCAGGGTGTGACCTGATGATTCCTTTGTCAATAACCTGAGGCAAGGGAAGAAAAGGCAGGGTCATTGGTAAGGAATGAAATGGGGCTGAAAAGCAAAGCAGGTCCCAGGAGAGAGAATATTGCCATGAATGTGATAAGGGATACATGAGTGGAATTTTTTTTAGGAAAGAAAAGAGCAGGTAAAAGAAAGTAATGAAGAGAAATGAAGAGTAATGAAGAGTAATGTAAAGTCAAAAGGATTCTAAACTGTTGTGAAGTAAAAATTATGGTGATTAGTAGAAGTGATATAATGAGGAATACAGAAAATGAAAGTGAATGCAAGAACCGAAAAAAAATATAGCCCTTTAGGATGGTTTGTTTTCTTCTCTTTTATTGACAGTCATTCTTGAAAGGCTTTAGGAAGGTGATCAGATCATATACCTAATTCCTGATGACTATTTCTCTGCTGTGGAGATTGCCTTAAACAACTGGCACTGTCTGCTCTTTTGAGTTAGTATCTTAATGACATAACCATTTATATTCTGGTCTGGTTTTCAGTGTTGGTCTTTCTTGCCTTAACAGTCCTAACAAGACTCCAAAATGACTTAACAAAGGTGGTGTAGCGTGGAATCACTTTAAGATAAAAAACTTCAAACATTGCCAAGTGTAAGGTTATAGGTGCTGGTAGGAGCAACTTCAGGGAGTAGATTCTGAATATGATGTTTATAAGACTCTATAATAGATTAAAAATCTATTAAAAAGCATTGGAATTGTTACCTCATATATCTGTACCACAAGTCTCATAACTGAATAAAAAGGCTTAAAGGTATGAAATAAGTGAAGGTCCTACTGTGAAGCTTGCAGTCTAGAAAGAAAATTCAACTCACAGTTGTTATTCATAGAGAAATAATTATTTTTTTATACATCTATATATTTCTAGGACCCTTGGTTTTGAACAACTGTATTGGCAATACAGAATAGTAGCAGAGTAAAAATAGCTTACTGCTCTATAGACAGACTGTGGCAAAGGGCAAATTTAACGTGAGAATTGTCTGAGTCATTCGTCTGTTCCTAAACAAATTCTGATGATCTATCAGAGAGCTGGAGGTGATTGCAATGCCTGCCTTGTTTATGCATCTAGACTTCCTTTCTTTTGCGGAGGCAGGGAGGGGCGGGGAGGGCGGGTGGAGGTGGTGGCTGGGACAGTTAACAAAAAAACACATTCAGGAATTTGGAGTTAATAGTTAGTTACCTGGGTCGTATATGTTTTGGTTGTGTTAGAAGTTCAGAAGTGCTCTGAGCATCTCCTCCACCCATCCTCCCTTTATCCCTGTGTGGAGGTCTATGTTTTCTGCACTTCTCCTGGATGAGGAAGACCCTTGCCTGAAGTGTTATAATACACCTTGCAGGTCAGAAGACTGCTACATGCTACTACTCATGTTAAAAATGTAGATGAATCTTGAGAAAGTGTGCCTCAAGCCAACAAAGTTTTTGTACTGCACTTAATGCAGATGTTATAAATTACAACTTCCCCAATATTTTTCGGTTAAGAAATTTATTGGAAAAATGACAAAGTGAGAAATCAAGTAGAGCCACAATCAAAGGACTGTTCTGACCCTGGGAATCAGAGCTGGGTGAACCTGGGACGTAGCCTCTACAGACTAATGCCCCAACCCTCACTCCCCGGTTCACAGTCAGCCACTTCCCAAAGCCGGGTTTTATACAGTTTTTGTGCCCTGAGGCTTGTCCATTGTTCAGTCCAGACTTTTGAATATGTAGATGGATATTCTTTTCTTCAGGTGTGTATGGTGAACAGGATTCCAGTAAGGCAAACATGTCTTGATTGCTTTTTCTCCAGGTGGTGAACAGAGTTCCGGGAAGACAGGAAAAATGTCTTGATTACATCTTCCTTTGGCTGGGTGGGGGATGAACGACCTTGATGGGCGGTTGTGATGCTTATCTAGTGTGATGGTCCTGGTTCTTGGCATTATCAGATTCTTCCAAATGTCCTTACTCCCCGTATTGTACTTGTGGAATCTCCTTATTCTTTCTGCTTGTAAGGAGGAAGACATACCTCCTGCCTACTCATCCATGAATTAATTTTGTGAAGGGGGGTATCTTGGAAATACAAAAAAAAAAGTTTGTCTTATACAGATATAGGATTGCTTTAATAAAATGCAAATTAACCACATATTTATAACACAGAGGAGAGATGAGAGGAAGTCATGTCAGTGAGATTGCCCTTACACCTCTCCATTTCTGGCCTGATAGAGGACTGCTAAAAAATGTTGCCAGGGAATAAATTTCCTCTCATAACCAATTACTTGTAGCAGCACCTGTGAATTTCTTCAGTCCAGCAGACAGCTAATGAAAGGGTGTAGACCCAGTGCTTGATTTCTAAATAGTTCAAACCCCTTTTAATCCTCTGGGTTTACAGCAAATACTTGTTTTATTCCACTTCACTACCTCTTATTTGAAATAACAAACTTCACTTTATTCCTCATCACTTCTCTGCCCCACAGCACATGGTGCCAAAAGTATTGATAAACTCCAGCGCTACCGCCACCCTCATCCAGCCTACACTAGTGTCAAAAGAGTTGAGATTTGCCACTGCTTTACATATATAGACTTTTTATGTCACATTCCTTTAAATGTTTTATTACAGAAGGCATTGCTGTTTGTTCCCAGCACCCTCTCTCCCTTTCCTGAAAAGGAGAAAGTATGGTTGTAATAAGCAAAGTCTGGCTCTCTTCTTCTGAAATCTCCTTTCCACTGAGGGGCTCAGCTGTTCATTACTGAATATTCTTAATTTTGGATATGTGTTTGACTTACATAACTCAAGTCTCATTCTCTCTCTCCTCTGTTTATATGGAGGAAAGTAATATAAAAATGGTTGGAGGAGAAAACAAGACATACCTTTAACTTATCACCTATCAAAATTAAAGTCTGTTAAAATTCATATTTGTTAGTAGGTAATCCATCAGCAAGCTCTCTCTTTCAGTGATGGATGTGGGGTTTGTTTTACTCAGAGAAAGTGGTGTGTGGGAAGCAGTCAGAAACAACCATAAGCCAAATGTGAAATTGAAAGAGAATCAAAGTGGTACAAATGGCTCCCAGCACAGAGCACGTCCTCTGTAACTGCCGAAGCTTTTGCTCGCAAGCAAAATTATCCGTTTGCCCTGATGCAAACCCATACATGAGGAAAAAAAGGCTTTGAAAGAGGTCCTCTGGAATTTTTGATGATTTGTTTAATTTTTCTGTGTACCATTACATTATATCAGAAAGCAGGATAACCATTCTTTACCTACTGTGGATGCTGAGTTATGAAATCACTGCTGTTTGCAAAACACAGGGAGATCTTTAATTGGAAGGATCAAACATTTCCTCAATTGGAAAAATCAAACATCTCGAAGAAGTAATTTTTTACTGGGCAAAATGGTGTTAATGGCCTTGGATTTATAGCAAGCTTTAATCTGCTCCCAGGTGGCCACTTATCCTGGAGAAACATTCAATTTTTTCAACAATTGGTTGTTTTAGTAACGAATATTTCTAACGATAGTATAGCAACTGATCACAGTCTATATATCACACAAAACACCTACTGGTCTACTTCAAGTGGTGATGTTATTGTTAGCACTCATGGCTTATAAATGTTGTCTTGCTTGCAGCCTATTTATTAACTTCTTTAACATCACAATGGAAAACACATTGGATTTTCTCACAAAGGAGAGCTCTTGAAAACTTACTGGATGCATGTTAAATCTGAGCAGGGGTGACAGACTTAGGGATAGTGTATAGTCCAGATCAAGTCAAAGAGAAAACTTTTCTTCCTTTCAAAAGGAAAGGACTTACTTCAACACAAAACTTATCTGCAGTTTGTGGGAACAGGTTTGAGCCCTGTTTACTCTATCACAGGCCTCCAAATTAATGAAGATTCTGAAGTGTTTCTGTTGTTCATAATATGCCTGACTTATCTTTGAATAGGAAATCTGTCAAAGAATGATAGAACATAATACTGGCTTTTGGCATTTTAGGGAGGAGATAAGGTGTAAATGATGTTGTCAGAAACGTGGTAGTGGTAATTGCCTACAATGAGTTCAGGCTTATTATTCACAACAAGCCAGACTTTTTAGTGACAGCTGCCATCAATACTCATTAAGAACATCAGACCTTTATACTGCTTCTCGAGCAAGGATTAAAAAAATTAAATGAGATAAATTTAATAATCCCCAAACCTGCCACATACTTAAATGCATCCACTTGCATAAACACTCTGAATGTTCACTGAAAGGTTTTGACTTCTGATTTTTCTAATGATATATGGCTGTGCTGAGGCTTCTAATATGAATTAAGTGCTACATTTGTAACTACTCTTATTGGAAAACAAATCACTTTCATGAATGACTTCTGCAGAGTGTGCAAAATTTCATAAGTATATCTAGTTTTCAGGTTAATCATAATGAGATTGCATAGGTTCAAATTATGTAATTTTCCAGCTTCCTTGAACTCAAGAATGCAACTGCTTGAATAGACTCAGATTATAAACACTATTCATATAACTTTATATCTTGAAAGTCTCTTTTGGTGCTCTGTTATTAAAATATTATGAAAAATAAAAGAACTCTGATTAAGTATGCCTGCATGGATAAATTTACATTAATGAGAGATTATTATTATGAGTTAATACCCTGTTAAGAAAAAGCATTTTAGGCGGCATAATGAACAGGGTGCGATGATAATCCAGCAACAGTCCTCTGTTGAGAAAATCAAAAGCCAGACGCAAAGTGCTATTATGCATTTTGGTGCTATGCTGATAATAATCACGATTCTGAACTCCCACTCAGCTGTGCTCTCCTTGCACCACAAGATGTCACTATGCAATCCAATATGATTTTTGACTTTTAACATTTTTAAAAAGAATTTTTAAACCAAAACTCAGAAACAGGTTTATTTCTTTCTGTTAGTTCTCAGGAAAAAAAAAAAGTTCATAGGATAGCCCATATTGAACACTCATCATGGTTTTAAAATTAATGAAAGGGTATAGGACTGCCAGAATTTTCAGAACAACCTCCTTCGTTTAAAAGACACAGTAAAAGTCCTGCTAGCAGTCCTTGTGAAACCGTTAATGATCCATAAGAAATCCAGGAGCATGTTAGCAATTGTTCCTACGTGCCATTTTTAAGGGTTTTATTCTGCTGCTCACTCTTCCTGCTCATCTCTCCACCAGGCAGTGTGGCTTTGTCTCCTACTATCACGAATACACATCCAACTAGGTGGAAGTAAAGTGTGTAAGAGTATTAAGCTGTCAAAGAATTGCACCAGTTCTAAAAAATAGCAGCAATTTCCTGTACTCCATGCTACAATTAAGCAGTCATAATATGGCATCCTATAGATGCCAGCCCCAGAAAGAATCAGTTGAAAAGAAAATCACTGACAGTGGAGATCTCCTTTTCTCTACTCTTGTTTTTGTGGAAAAAATATGTGTTTAAGTCTTTCTTTCTTTGATGTATTTCTTGGTAGGACTGTGATCTTTTACACTTCTGTCATATTTGGTCAGGATTTTCTAACTCTTTTTTTTTCTGGGAGATTAGATAAGGGTTTGCTGTCTACACATATGCCTCTTTATGGCTGCTACCTAAGTAAGTAAAGTGCTGCAAGATAAGGCAAACACCACAGCCAGAAAATATTCTCTGGGAAAACCTTATGCAAATGAACACTTCATCTTACCTCACCTTGGTGTTGGAATGAGAAAGTCACACCTAAAATACGTTTTAAGTGACTCTGCATTCAAAACATGCTTCTAACTTCTGACCTGAGACTGACTATGGTGCACCGCATGAAAACTTAAGCCAGCCAAAAAAGTATTTATTTACAAGCTAAAGATGAATTATAGAATCCTGAGAGCAAGGATCCCTCTATTGATCTATAATATCATTTGCTTAATTCAAATATCTAATGGAAAATTCTATGACAGACCCTTTCTCTGATGTTATACACCCAAAATATCTTTACAGCAATGGGAGCACAGAGATTGACACTGAGGTCTTGCTGATTAGATCAGGGAAAAGATAAAGCTCAGCTGCTTCCTTTTAATTCTGTAATATTATGTATACACCTAAGTTTTGTTAGAACTGTGATTGATCACTCTTTTTCTCTCTTACCACTTTGTTTGTTTTACTGCTTTTCTACTGTTTTCTTTTGACTCTCATGAGGTAAAATCTTGCCCATGGAGCCTCTGAAATATTCTTGCTGCCATCCTCCTGGCAACCATAGCCACAGGGTCCTGGACAGGCATGGGAAGGTTCCCTCCATTACTTAGTCTAACTTATACTTACTCCTGGCCTGACTGCACATTGCTATCATGGGTGTACAATATGGCCTGTCCCAATGCATCATTATTTCACTGTCCAGATTTTCCTAAATGCCATGTGTTAAGACAAAACAGCTCTATGGTGTAGCTGGGGCACAGACTGTTCTGCCTAGCAGTCAGTCAGTCAGGTTCGTCCAACTCCCCATGCTGCTGTACAGAATTATAGAATATCCTGAGCTGGAAAGGACCCACAAGGATCATCAAATCCAACTTCTGGCTCTGCACATAACAACCCAAAAATCACACCATGTGCCAGAGACAGGGTGTGTGTGTGTGTAGGGGAGGACATCCTTGAGCAGGCCAGTGCCTTGCAGAGGTGTCTCCCTGGCTGAGGATGATGGCTGTGGCTGCAGGCAGCTGCCAGGTGAACAGTGCTGTGCCAGGGCAGAGGCAGTGGGGGAACCAGGATGGGTGTGGTAACTCCAGCTGTGTTTGTTGGAGAGAAGGGAAGAGCAGTGTTGTCACCCAGGGTTTGAGGTGCTCCTTAGTCCTTGAGAAGAAGGCCATTATGTATTCTGCCTGTGGTATATATGGTCATGTTTTCAACTGATGGGCTGCTAGTCACTAGGCATGGAAAGAAAAGAAGACACCCAGATGGAAGAAGGCAGCACCAACTTGTTTTTATTGACATTTATAGCTGAAAAGGATGATATTGAAATACTCAGTCTCTCAATGTAACTATCACAATCACGTCAGTCACCTCAGCCTGTGGCATCAACAGTGGTGTTTTAAATTCTGTTTATTCCTTTTTAAGCTAATGCTATTTTTAATGCTACTTTGAGCATTCTGTTTCCCCCACTGCCTTGCACAATTGGGGTCACAGCAGGTCCTTGTGACCTGCTGACAGAAATGCTTACCCTGTCCTTGGAGGAGGTGACATTGAAACTGACTTTTCCTGCCAGACACAGAGTCAAGGAAGAGTGCCAGGACAGAAGGCCTACCAGGGATAGAGAAGGAAACTGAGGAATACTATCAGTCTCTAACCTGGGACAGGTTATATTTGGACCCACTACACATGCTTGGTTCTGGAAAAGGCAATAACTTATATGAGGCGTGTTCCTCTGCCCACTGAGAAGCAGCTTCCCAGCTAGTCCTGGCTGCCCTGGCAGGGAACCGTCCCAGCCCTGGTTAGGCAGTCGCAGGATGGACCGGCGACTTCCCCCCGGGAGGGTAAGGCTGTCAGCAACGCGGGTGGTGGTGAGGAGGCAACGACGAAGGCAGGAAAAGGAGACTTTGTGGGAGTGCAACAGGATGACGTTTATTGTCACCCTGCACCTGCTCCAGGCGAAGCCCAGAACGGGGGCAGGGCAAGAGATTATAAAGGACCAGAAAAAAGGGGCATACACAAAATGGAAAACCAATCAGGGGAGTGGGGTGACACTGGGATGATCTGCAAGGCACAAATCAAAAATGAGGGGTGGGGGATTTCCCCAGCCTGTCCCAATCAGGGATTGACCTCCCCCGATCTTTCCAGAAGAAGGGAGAGGCCTCCCGGAAACTGACAGGCTCAGGGAAAGAATACATTTTGACGGACAGCAGCAGGTGCTGCACAAACAAAGTGCAGTGACAAGCCATTAGGAGAAAGGGATAGGGGGAACATGGACTGAACCATTACATAACTGTCACAGAACAAACAATTAAATCAGCCAACGTTAACAGTAAAATAAAAGAACAGAAAACGTGCCGCTACACTTATAATTGCACTTACATCTGCAGAACAGATATTTGAGGAAAGAAAAAGGATCAGGAGACAGTTGTGGCAGTGCCTGAATGTGGTGAGAGCACAGAGGAGAGCTACAAACCCAAGTACAGAGTGGGAAAGCCTTTTTGGACTTCTAGAATAGCACATTGGGAACAATGCCTTATCCTTGTTAGAAGGGAAAGAATCCTTGTACCCTCCTTCTGTAAGTCTTGCTCCTCTTTATGCAGGTTTTAATGAGACTGGAAAGAAGGATACACATTTTGCTTCAAATGAGAGATTGGGAGTCTGTGTATTGTTCATTCATGTTTGCTCTCAGGCACTCCTGGCAGAGTGCATGTTACCAGCAAGGGATGGTCTCTGTGCATCACTCTGCTGGTAAGGCAGGAGCTGATGCTTTGCTAAAGCTACTTTCCATGCTGGTGCCAAGGATAAACTCTGTGAACAGTTCTGAGCTGCTGAAAATTTCCCTTGATGAATATTTGACAGGATGAGAAGGTTCAGTTGAACTCACATTTCTGTTGATTTATCACTGGCTTGCACAATGGCAACACTTAAGTACGTAGACCCATAATTCCAGGGACTGTGCATCAGAGTGCAAAACCAAAAGTCTTCCTGCAGACAGCAAAAAAACTACTGTTGGTGGCTTCTGATGGCCTCTGAGTCAGGAGAGATTTTTGTCTCCACACATAAGCACAGCAAGCGTGGGTCCTTTCCATTACACATTTAAAAACATCCTGATTATTCTTAGGGACAGAACTTCTCAGGGCATGATAAACTGAAGGGCATGTGGCCTCACAGACTTCTGTGATAAAGACAGGTACAGGGAACTAAATTTCAGTTCAGTCTGAAAGGGTGGAATAGAGGAATGGCACAAATGGGCCAACAAGCAAAAAAAGATAAAAAACAGACCAAGAGATTAAAATAGGAGTAAAGTCAGAATCTAGAAGCTGGTATACTGCCTCTCTGGACTTGGAGGCATTGCATCTAGAATTTAAGCATCTTCTGCTGGTCAGCATTCTGTCTGGATAGCAGCATAGTTCACTAGTAAGTGCTTGCAGTATATACCCAGACCAACCACTGCAGTGGTCAAGCCTCAGCTGTGGCAGGCTTCAGCCATGTGGATGTCCTGTCAGCTAATCTCAGGGTGGCTGAGTTGTTTCTTTTTACGGAGTGTAAACTGTGATTCCTGAGATGAGGTGGCTAGTTCTTAGCAACAAGATACACATGTGTCTTTAGCCTGGTAAGTTTTCTGTGGAGCATCTTGGTTCTTCCCTTAAAACTTGTAAGTCACCATCTCTTTCCAATGTTGGCAGAAAACAAAATGGTGGTAAGTAGTATCTTTTCACTAAGATATTATTCTACATGTATTGCAGACCTAAGGTTGCTCCAGGCAGTGAAGAGTACGGAAATATTGAGGTCTCTTAGGCCTGCAGTAAAGAACAGGATAGTGAACATCAGACCACTTTTGGAGTGGCCTTTAAGAGCCAACCACCTAAGGGAACAGCCAAAGTTAATAGGACCTGCTTCCAGTGTATAGCTCTAATTCTGATGAAAATTGGCATAATTGGGCCCATTCAGTAGTAGGAATCTCACATGGAAGTTATTTTACTGTGTGGATGACAAAACTGCAAACTACTGCAATGAAAAGGTTAGACAGAGAAAAAAGAAAGGCTTTAATATGTTGAAATTATACTAATGGGAAGTTCTCAACCTTGAAGAGGGTTAAGATTTTTAATACAACCATTTAAAAGAATAATACTGCTCTCAGCAAACCTTTCTATTCAGAATGAATTACTTTGCTGGCACCTAATTGACAAAGATGTTTTTTGGTATCAGACACAACACACAGTATACAAGGACACATATTTTCTCATTGGAGAGAAACAGATTATAGCATGCACTGCTGTTTTTTAACATCACAACCTAAATGGCTTTTATGTTCTGAAAACAAAAAGCAGGGAGGAGAAAGAAAAGCTTTTGAAAAAAATTTCCAATAACCCCCATTAACTGTAGAGGTCATTGAGGCAAAATGAATGGGACTAGAAATCCACTGAAAGCTACAGTACAAGGTACATTGAGACTGACAAGCCTTTCACCAAGTAGTTACAAATGGGACTAATTGTTTAAACTTGTTAGCCATTGCCAGAGCCTCTGATCCTTGAGTCAGGTATGGAGGCTATGGCAGAAATCAATAAGGCATTGCACACAGTGAACTGTTAGACCATATAGATTGCCTGAAGGGAATTGCTTAGTTCCCTCTAGTCTGGAAAGCAGGCAGCTGAATCTCCAGAAAAATTGAGAACACAACCCTGGGGCAATTTGGGCAACGGTGAGGATAAGGGGAGGGAATAGAAATCCAGAATGAGAGATTACAGGTTGGACTTCTATGCTGTGGTGAAGCTTGTGGTGGATGTTCAAACATCATTTGCATTAAGAAGCTAATGACCTGAGGCTGGCACTTTTGTCTCAGAAGTAGCAAAAAGCTTGGCAGTACCATCAGTGGTATGAACAGTCTGATGGCAAACTGCATATAGACTAAAGCTGCCATGGAGATGAGACATCTCCTAAGGCAAAATTCTGAACTGTTGGAGAAATTCCTTCCCATTGGCACATTTTGAAATGTTCCTGTTACATTGATCAGCTGCTTTCAGATGGAGTACTACAAGGTTTCAATTAAATGAAGCATGTTTTTGTAACAATTTTAGACAAGCTACAAATTGTAAGCAAGCTGTGAAAGTGAAATGTTTCTACTTGCAGGCCAGCAGACTTCTAAAGACAGGGGGTGCCATTGCTAGACCTGGTGGTCTCCTTTAGGCCATTAGAGTTAGTTGTAGCCTCCATTTCTGTCCAGTGCTGCACAAAACATTGGCATGTGCATTACACCTCTAGCTAAGTTTTGGAAAAGCATCTCTTGTCTCTTGTGGTCTCTCCACTGGTCCGTAGCTGCTCTTTAGCTTTTGTTCTCTCCCTTCCAGAAGTTTAATAATGCAGTGCTATGTGGCAGGTGGCTGACAAACCCTCAGTGTTATTCTTCTGGACTGCTCACTGCCTTTCGACTTTCCTTTGTCTGTCCAAGACAACTGAAAATTAGTCACATAATTTGTTTCAGTTTTTTTGTCTAACTATTGCTGTTCCAGAATACCCAATAACTTGGCAGTCAAAAAACTTCACAGTTTAAGGAGGAATTGAAAATGAAGATGCTTTTCTGATTCAGAAAGTGTGTGGATGAACTACATCACTATGCCAGATCCAGGCTCAAGTTTTAATACGGTTGTTATCTAGAAGATGTCCATATATATTCTTCTTTCTTTCTTTTCTTTCTTTCTTTCTTTCTTTCTTTCTTTCTTTCTTTCTTTCTTTCTTTCTTTCTTTCTTTCTTTCTTTCTTTCTTTCTTTCTTTCTTTCTTTCTTTCTTTCTTTCTTTCTTTCTTTCTTTCTTTCTTTCTTTCTTCTTTCTTTCTTTCTTTCTTCTTTCTTTCTTTCTTTCTCTCTTTCTTTCTTTTTTCTCTTTCTTTCTTTCTTTCTTTCTCTTTCTTTCTTTCTTTCTTTCTTTCTTTCTTTTCTCTTTTCTTTTCTTTCTTTCTTTCTTTTCTTTCTTCTCTTCTTTCTTTCTCTCTTTCTTTCTCTCTCTTTCTTTCTCTCTTTCTCTCTTTCTTCTCCTCTTTCTCTTTTTCTCTCTCTTTCTCTCTTTCTCTCTTTCCTCTCTTTCT